>CM077456.1:5176087-5518587 GCA_039654765.1 Mylopharyngodon piceus | reverse complement strand
ATTCATTTTATATCATAACTTTCAAAATGTATTATATACATCTTATCAATGCTGAAAACATTATATAAGCATGGCAAGTGAAGGAGACAAGCCTGATAGCATAGCATCATATAAATGTCCTGTGTGAACATTCTGGCTTCCCAATATGTTATAGCAGCGATGGTCAAAAAATGTGGACAAAACAGTCACCCTTTGTAAACTTTGTTCAATTTGAGTGCCATGTGCTTTAATATGACCATTCCTTTACGCCGTCATCACCAGGGTGTTAATAGCGTGTCGTGCGAGGGCAGGTGACACTGAAACAGCACACATTGCCTTCTGTGTTTAAACAGGCACTCAGTGCTAATTTGGACAGACACAAAACAATAACGAAAGCGCTGGGCAGGGCTTGACAATAAGGACTGCATCGTCACAAAAGATTATAATTTGCACGTTTTTAAGCCTTGCCGATTTAAACATTCAAGTGCAAGAAGAAGAGAACTTGTGCGCGCTTTGTGAGAAGTTTTGTGCGCGCACACATTCGGAAAGCTGCATCTCAGGCAGTGTGCGAATACTAAATTGAGTTCTCTTCTTGCACTTAAATGGAAAAAAAAAATCACACAAAATTATGTCAATCTGCCCGTCTTGGTGAATATCCTAGCAAACATAGTCGGATATGTCTTAAGTGAACATAAACAGTCGAGAAAGACAACGCATGTGTACGCATGTGTACAGTATATTGGATCCATGCATTGTGTCTTAAAGTGACAGCAGCAGTTAATCAAACAACAAAAGACAATGAAATCACTCACTGCTCTTGACTGAATAACTTTAATAAGGATTAATCTTTATTTAATTTATGCAGTGACAATTATATGAGTGTTATTTTACATTTGATTACTTTATTTAGTTTATGTACCTGAAAACTACTGTTAGACCTACCTTAGACCAAACCTTTTTTATTTGTATCTTTGCTCTATTGTATTTAGGGCTGCCCCCTAATAGTCAACTAACCGTTAGTCGACGAGAAGAGGCTTAGTCGACCAAAATTTTATTAGTCGCAGGAAAAAAATTCACAGAAAGTGGCAAAGTCACACAGTCTGTGACACACAGATCGTTAACAGCTGGTTTATGTGGTTATTACAGTACATCGGGCAGGACATCCAAACGCTCGCCTATCATTCATCGACCTCAAATATGTCTGAAACATGTTAGTAGCAACTTTATGGCCATATCTCTCTGTGAACTTGAGTGTGCCGAAAAAAAGAACCGAAACTCCATGTAAACTTGCCTCATAGACATGAAAAATATATCTAACGAAATGTCTACTTTTAAATGAACCAATTCAACTGAAAAACAATTATTCTCAGGTTATGTAATCCGTAAACGTGCATATAGACGCGTCCACTACTGCAGAGATGGAACCGAAACCGTGACCCTAAAACCGATCTGTGAGTAATTTAAATCATTACACCATCATTCTACATGATGATGCATCCAATTTTAAGCTACCTGGCTGGCCCACTAGCCTGGGACTCATTATGCTGTTGGTTATTAAGTTACCATGTCCTAAGAATACTGGTAACAGGAATAAGGATGAAATCAAAAGCAATTACAGGAGCTGCTCACAAACAAATGCACAATATGGGGGACACAGTATCAGTTCCCATTACAGATCCTCAAGCCACAACAATTAACATTATTACAATAAACTAATAGTGAGCCAATTACTTTGTTAATATATTTTTCTGGTCGTAATCCGCCATTGCTATTCCAAAGAAAAAAATTGCTCGTCTTCATGATAAACTCACAAATGTATGTAGCATCCAATCAATTCCCAGTGGATTAAATTAAGTCCCGCACCATTTTTTATATATATATATATATATATATATATATATATATATATATTTTCTTTTTTTTTTTTTTTTTCCCACTCAGAAATGTCACATTACACAGTGAACATAACAGCAAAAAAGTATGTCGTAAATCACACAGCGATATTTTAAACCAACCAATATGGTAAAAAAGCCATGCATTAATATGTTAAGAAGCTCTAGAAAGCACATTTTAAATTGTATTATGAGAGCATTGTGCCACCCTGTAATTTATGTGATTCATCTGAGCTTTAAGTAATATGGCACCTATTGTTTGTAACTAAAAACAGCAGACTCATTCGATGAATAACACAGTAAATAGAAAGTGGTTAACTTGATTAGATGAAATAAGGACATATTTTTGCCATCTTAGAAAAAGCTCTGATGATTTGTAGAAAAGCAGGTGTTGAGTCTGTACTATGTTGTTTTTCTTGGCTAATAAGACATTAAACACTTAAATCTTAAATGCATTAATGACTGCCTTAACAAAAAACATCAAGCGCCAAGTCTGAAACTATGTTAACTGACATTTACAGAGCAAAACCATTTAAAATCATTATTTAGGACCACGAGATCCTTAAAAAGACTGTCCTAAATTCTCCCTCTAGGACAAATGCTCTCATCTAGGACATTCTAGAGCACAGAGTGATATTTCTCTATCGCAACATGCAAGCCACCCATAAAACATTATTGCTGCTGATAAGATCTCCACATAGTTTCACTTTAAATGTCTCAATACAACTTCAGTCAAAGCAGCATTCAACTAAAGTGTTACAATGCAATCAGTCCGTTTTTACACCTTTTAAAGGGGCTAATCACAATATTTACTGTAATTCTGATTAAACATTTCCCAAATATGCTCTAAAACCTCACAGCCTGGACAGGTTTCAAGTGCATTATACATTAAAACCTTCCTGTGTCAACAAATCTGCTTCCTCTCTGACTCTGAATGGCTTTGCACATTACAAAAGATTCATTACTAACAGCCTTTTCCCTCCATCCTAAATTTAATCAGCCTAATTAAAATTAATAATTAGCACTTACTATAGTTATGCGGTGCCTCTTGACAGAGTGGGAGCCCTTCATTCTAGCATTGGCGATCTGAATGGCATCAAAACTGACAATCGGTCTGTTTTTGTGATGCAGACAGCTCATTGATCGCCTGGCACAAACCGATGCTCAGAGGAGCATGAAAACATTTCCGACACTTGTCGTTAGAGGTCCGACGGGTGCAGATGATTTGAGCATTCTCTCTCTCGCTCTTTAACTCTCTCTGGGTACCAAAGAAGGGAACAGTCGTCACTCAAGGACTAACCAGTGGTGAGACTGCATAATAAGACAGGTAAGATCTCCTCGCTTATCTGTGTGTCCCTTTTCTACCAATGACGCACAAGAGCTACAGATCCAGCACAATAAACTTAATTTATACTGCGCTTTTTATAGACACTGTAACTCAAAGTGCTTTAAAAATAAGTGGGGCATTCAATATTCTATTTCCAGTTTTGTTATATTATGGATGCAATTTAAACACTACATTACCAAATGTTAATGGGTAGTTTATGTGACATGTCAAGCAGTGACAGTACATTAAATATTAAATATTAAATATTTGTACTTTTAAATATTTACCACTTTTAAATAAATAAAGCAGGACTATCTACGTGAGCTGCGAAAAGTTACAGCTAAAACAAAAACTTAAAAAGTGACCGGTCACATAACCTGCACTTATACACCTTTATACTTTCATACACTTCATACAAATTTAAACCTGAGAATTCTCTTTAAACTTAAAAAGAAGATGCCAGTTTCCTTCAGTGCATGTGATATGCTGTGTGGAACACAACAGTGTAGCAGAAAAATGTTACATTTTGTCAGTGTTACGCTCACGCTGAATTGGAAATATTTTCAAATATCATTATGGTTGAAATTTTGCTACTCTGTAAATTTATAGTGCAAAGGAATACTGTTACACTGTATCGGAAAAACCATAACCCTATAGTTAGTACATGTTGTTAATTAATATTACTCTGTACTTAAATTTATAATTACACAGTAACAAGGACACCGTAAAATAAAGTGTAACCGACATGTAGCGCCAATGCGCTTCGGGCGACCCAAGTTCGAGTCCCGGCTCGTGGTCCTTTTCCGATCCCGTCCCCCTCTCTCTCTCCCACTTCGCTTCCTGTCTAATCACTGTCCTATAATAATAAAGGTAAAAACGCCAAAACTAAATCTTTAAAAAAAAAAAAAAGTGTAACCGTAAATAGTTATCATTGTAGTTGAAATACAGTGTAACAATATCACTCTAGCAGAAATAACACTACATTGTATCAATTTGTAGCAGAATTTTTTTAACATTGTATCAGTGTAATGGAAAGATGGTTACAAATACTGTTACACGTTACAATTGTAGTGGAAATACTGTTACACTGTGTCACAGTAGTTAACAAAATCGTTACACAGGAGCAAAAACAATGTGTTTCACACTATAAGAAACACGATTACATTGTACATCTGTAGTGGAGATATTATATCACTCACTGTAGTGAAAAATACAGTGTAACAATATCACTAGCAGAAATACTGCCACACTGTATCAATATGCAGCAGAAAACAATGTTACATTCTATCAGTGTAGTGGAAACACTGTTATGATGTATTGGAAATACTGTTAAATATCATTATAGTGGAAAACAATTGTTAATTGTTACTCTGTAAAATTGTAGTGGAAATACTGTTACATTGTAGCAGAAATATTGTTACACTATCAGTGTTACATTGTAGCGGAAATATTGTTACTGTATCGCGGTAGTAAAACAGTTACAATGGAGTTGAAACAATGTTTCACACTATCGGAAACATTGTTACACTGTACCTCTGTAGCGAAAACATTGTTACAATGTATTATTTTAGTGAAAATACAGTGTGTAACTATCACTTTAGCAGAAATGCCGCTACACTGTATCACTCTAGAGGAAACGTTAGTCTGCATCAGTGTATCGGAAATATTGTTACACTGTATCAGTGTTACACTGTAGCGGAAATATTGTTACTGTATCACGGTAGTAAAAAAAGTTACAATGGAGTTGAAACAATGTTTCGCACTACAGGAAACACTGTTACACTGTACCTCTGTAGCGAAAACATCGTTACAATGTATCATTTTAGTGAAATCGTTACAATATATCATTCATCATTCACTCAGAAACATTGTTGCACTGTACCTCTGTAGAGGAAAAATCGTTACAAAGTATCATTTTAGTGGAAATACAGCGTATAACTATCACTCAGAAATTCTGCTACACTGTATCACTCTAGAGGAAACACTGTTAGTCTGCATCAGTGTATCGGAAATATTGTTACACTGTATCAGTGTTACACTGTAGTGGAAATATTGTTACTGTATCACGGTAGTAAAAAAAGTTACAATGGAGTTGAAACAATGTTTCGCACTCAGAAACATTGTTGCACTGTACCTCTGTAGAGGAAAAATCGTTACAAAGTATCATTTTAGTGGAAATACAGCGTATAACTATCACTCAGAAATTCCGCAACACTGTATCACTCTAGAGAAAACACTGTTAGTCTGCATCAGTGTATCGGAAATGTTGTTAGACTGTATCAGTGTTACACTGTAGTGGAAATATTGTTGCTGTATCACGGTAGTAAAAAAAAAGGTTACAATGGAGTTGAAACAATGTTTCGCACTACATGAAACATTGTTACACTGTACCTCTGTAGCGAAAACATCGTTACAATGTATCATTTTAGTGGAATCGTTACAATATATCATTCATCATTACAATGTATCATTTTACAGTGTAACTGTCACTCTAGCAGAAATTTTGCTACACTGTATCACTCTAGAGGAAACATTATTGTTAGTCTGCATCAGTGTATCGGAAATATTGTTACAGGAAGTCGCGTGAGGGTGACTTGACAGTTCTTTTGCGGAGTAAAGCTGCGCGTGAGTCACACCGTCATGCGTCTCGATGTTTATTCTTTTAAAACTGTGTCACATCGACGGATCAGACTACTAGCCTATGGAGCGATGTAAAAATATCCATTAGAGAATGTCACAACTGTAGGAAACACGTTCACAACCATGCTGATAGTTTCATCAACACATGTAGCGCGTATGCACGCTCCAAAGTTTAGAAGTGAATAGGAATTTGCAACCATCAAATGAAGGCTGTGAAATACTACACACAAATCCCAGCGAACCTCAATGTTATTAATAGGGCTTTTCATACTCACGTTTTCTGTATCTTTCTCATTGACAGTAGGTAGTGGTGTTCTAGTTGACATTTTAATGTGTCTTTATCTCCAAAGTGGATCTTGCAGTCCAAGTCTGTCTGATCACATCAACCTTCAGTTCGCAGGGTGGACAGCTGCCGGGCACCAGCTGATGAAGATCATGGATTCGATCGACATCAAAACCAAATTCCAGCACAAATAAAAGATCCAGATTAATGCAATAATTTATCCAGACGCATAACGGCACAACAGGTCACCGGTGACACAAAGGAGCAACTCTCCACAAAGATCTGGCAACCAACAGGTCATAACCAATATGCTGCACTGTATTACTTTAAAAAACTTTGAAAAAGTGTCTATTGTAAACTCAAGCACAAACAGTTCACAGGCCCTTCAGAAACTGCACACAGCTTTCAGACAAGGAAAAGGGGAGGGGGGCGTCCGCTTAAAACCGGTTCTGGATCTTGATGTAAGCTTTCCGAATGCGCAGTCTCGTCCCCTGGCTCCAGACAATCTGCACTAAATCACTCCAGGTTGATTAAATTCCTCCCATCCCGAAGTGTGGGTTTGCCAGTCCAGATAGAGCTCAGTCCAAGATGGCTGCGTGCTGGCTGATGGTGCCAAGCCAAACCCAGCGCAGCGCAGCCGGAGGAAGTGAGGACAGAGGCGGCTGCACAAGCTCATTGGCCGGCGCGGCGCTGTTTGTTGTTGCTGGGGTGATTACTAAGGAGAAAAATGTACCTGTCGCACAAAAACCCGGCAAAATAACTCAGTGGTACCTCAATGGTCCATGCTCAGATCGCTCATCCAGTGACGTCCGTGACCATGAGCATGCAGGAATGTGGAAAACATATAAAATACTTAACAGTTTAGAAAATGTCAGATAATGTTTTTGAACATGTACCATCGTACATTTGAGTATAATGTAAAATAAATATGTTAAATAAATATGAAAATCACTATGATAGTACTTTATAATTATATTAAATATACTTATATTCATTTATTTGCTATCTATCTATCTATCTCATGTGGTCATGTACTCATAACTAAAGTGTTCAGGTTTATCCTTTTTGACTGAGGTTTCTTTTGTACAAGGTTGACAAGCACTTTTAGAGCTTAAATAGGGTTTTTTTAAACGGAAAAACTGTTGCATGGCAGATGGTGTCTGCAGTCTGCACACAAACGCATACACATGACATACCCGCAAAGGCTATTTTGCTGTGTTTTGTGTTTCTGACATGAGAGAGGATGAGCCGCACCTTTAGCTGTGCACTTCCTGTGTGGCCACCTCACTCTAATTACACAGAAAGAAACTAAACCAAAGACTATATGGTAAACAGATTTGTACAGTGACAGTGAATGTGACCACTTTCAGGTCTCAGCAGATTATACAACAAAAGTTAACAGAACTCTCTCACATGATCACAGAAAAGATAAATAAACATCCACTTCTAGGGAAGTCAATTTGCAAATCTCAAACACTCACACTTAATACAGTATCCAATGTGTTACTACTTGGCTGATATGATGGCGTGCAAGATTTAAAGGGATAGTTCACCCAAAAAAAGACAATTCTGTCATCATTTACTCACCCTCAAGTACAGTCAAACCAAAATTTATTCAGACACCTTGAACATTTCATTCATTAATACAGTTTATTCACTATAGTTTAAAAAAATGGTAATAAAATATGACAAGATCTCAGAGTTAAACTGTGTCAGAAAAAATAATCTTAATTATGTCAGATAACAGTTAAGCAAAACATGGTCAGGTCAAAGTGTCTGAATAATTTTTGGTTCCAAATTTTTTTTTATCAATTTTACTGGTAGTCCACTGTATGAAGAATTTTTGGGTATAATATGTCATAGTTTACTTTATTTTTCTATCCTCACTTACGTAAATGAACTATAGTGTCCTGCACCCACTAGTAAAAATATATCAAAAATGTCTAAATAATTTTTGGTGTTTTAAATTGACTTCCATAGTATTTTTTTTTTTCTTTTTTTCCATACTATGGAACTCAATAGGGCCCATCAACTGTTTGGTTAACCATATTCTTCAAAATATCTTCTTTTATGTTCAGCAGAAGAAAAAAATTCATATATGTTTAGAACAACTTGAGGGTGAGTAAATGATTACATAATTTTCATTTTTTGGGTGAACTACAGGTGCTGGTCACATAATTAGAATATCATCAAAAAGTTGATTTATTTCACTAATTCCATTCAAAAAGTGAAACTTGTATATTATATTTATTCATTACACACAGACTGATATATTTCAAATGTTTATTTCTTTTAATTTTGGGAGGAAAATCCCAAATTCAGTATCTCAGAAAATTAGAATATTGTGAAAAGGCTCAATATTGAAGACACCTGGTGCCACACTCTAATCAGCTAATTAACTCAAAACACCTGCAAAGGCCTTTAAATGGTCTCTCAGTCTAGTTCTGTAGGCTACACAATCATGGGGAAGACTGCTGACTTGACAGTTGTCCAAAAGACGACCATTGACACCTTGCACAAGGAGGGCAAGACACATAAGGTCATTGCAAAAGAGGCTGGCTGTTCACAGAGCTCTGTGTCCAAGCACATTAATAGAGAGGCGAAGGGAAGGAAAAGATGTGGTAGAAAAAAGCGTACAAGCAATAGGGATAACCGCACCCTGGAGAGGATTGTGAAACAAAACCCATTCAAAAATGTGGGGGAGATTCACAAAGAGTGGACTGCAGCTGGAGTCAGTGCTTCAAGAACCACTACGCACAGACGTATGCAAGACATGGGTTTCAGCTGTCGTATTCCTTGTGTCAAGCCACTCTTGAACAACAGACAGCGTCAGAAGCGTCTCGCCTGGGCTAAAGACAAAAAGGACTGGACTGCTGCTGAGTGGTCCAAAGTTATGTTCTCTGATGAAAGTAAATTTTGCATTTCCTTTGGAAATCAGGGTCCCAGAGTCTGGAGGAAGAGAGGAGAGGCACACAATCCACGTTGCTTGAGGTCCAGTGTAAAGTTTCCACAGTCAGTGATGGTTTGGGGTGCCATGTCATCTGCTGGTGTTGGTCCACTGTGTTTTCTGAGGTCCAAGGTCAACGCAGCCGTATACCAGGAAGTTTTAGAGCACTTCATGCTTCCTGCTGCTGACCAACTTTATGGAGATGCAGATTTCATTTTCCAACAGGACTTGGCACCTGCACACAGTGCCAATGCTACCAGTATACCTGGTTTAAGGACCATGGTATCCCTGTTCTTAATTGGCCAGCAAACTCGCCTGACCTTAACCCCATAGAAAATCTACGGGGTATTGCGAAGAGGAAGATGCGATATGCCAGACCCAACAATGCAGAAGAGCTGAAGGCCACTATCAGAGCAACCTGGGCTCTTATAACACCTGAGCAGTGCCACAGACTGATCGACTCCATGCCACGCCGCATTGCTGCAGTAATTCAGGCAAAAGGAGCCCCAACTAAGTATTGAGTGCTGTACATGCTCATACTTTTCATGTTCATACTTATCAGTTGGCCAAGATTTCTAAAAATCCTTTCTTTGTATTGGTCTTAAGTAATATTCTAATTTTCTGAGATACTGAATTTGGGATTTTCCTTAGTTGTCAGTTATAATCATCAAAATTAAAAGAAATAAACATTTGAAATATATCAGACTGTGTGTAATGAATGAATATAATATACAAGTTTCACTTTTTGAATGGAATTAGTGAAATAAATCAACTTTTTGATGATATTCTAATTAAATGACCAGCACCTGTATACTTTTAATGGCTAAAAGACCCCCTGCAAAAAGGTCATATGGATAGTAAATCATGAGGGGTCAGAGGTTTTGTTAGAATTTCCCTGATGAAATATTATTTGAGGATATAAACAGTCCAAACATACAAAATGAAAAATCTGAATTTATTTAAAGACATTCAAATGATCCAAATGTCAAATAAAGTAATAATGTTGTGAATCTAATATATATATATATATATATATATATATATATATATATATATATATATGTATATATATATATAAAGTATACAGAAAATACAAGCCTCTTGGATATTTTCCCAGCATTAAAATGCAATTAACATCATCTCACCTGATGACTATTACAACTGTTGTAGTGAGATGGGTTTTTTTTTTTTTTTCATTTCACTATTCCTGATCACTCACTGCCACCTAGTGGTCATAACTGAGCATTTCCCTTTGAGGATGTGTTTTATGTCGGCTAGGTGGAGGGAATTTAAATATATATATATATATATATATATATATATATATTTAGAAATACCCTCAAATACTTTCTAAAACAAATAATAATTAATCAAATAATAAATCTACTTCTAAACTGCTATGTGTAGGAAATCCTAATGTTCGGAGAGGTTTGGAAATTGTCGTTTCCAGACGTTCAAAGAAAGTTTTGATGGCTTTTGGTTTTGTTGTTTAGCAAATAAATAAAACCAGGGAGAATGAAAAACAACACACACACACACACACACACACACACAGCGTTAAAACAGGTAAGACTGTCATGTACTGAAGCAAAAACAGAACATGGAGAATAAACGCATCTGTGTTTAAACATAAACTATTCCTTGGACTTCGCTCAGAAATGACTCATAACTACCAGATAATTACTTGTGTGACATTACGCTGACATGACTGTTATGCGTGGTGAAGAAGGTGAATTTTAAAGCAAAACCTTAGAAAACAAAAACCATTGAGATTCAGAAATTCTTTTTGGTTTATTATGACATATTTCTTTAATATCACATGATATGCCGCTTTTTTAATCTCTGCTGGATGAGATTTTTGTGTCATACCAAACGTTTAGGGTGTGGCCATTATGATTTGTGGCCTAGGGTTGAACTTATATACATAAATTAAATAAAAATGTAGCTGATATATATGAAAAAAGCCAACTTTTTTTCGGTATCTCAAGAGGATATGAAGACCCAGGGGGAGCCACTTATTTACTGCTCACATTTTATGACAGTCATCGAGCAAAGTTCATTTATAAGTGATCTGTCATCTTCCGCTGCGACAGGTGAGCGCTGAGGCTCGACTTTCCCATTTCTCCAGACGTCCTCGCACTTCTCCAAAGTTCTGGACGAGCTTTAATCATGGCCACAAACGTCCAAGAAAACATATATGAACAAATCAACGAGACGACCGAAAACATATATGAGAAGCCGTATGGGAACATAAACAGTGACACAGAGCCGAAATATGAGAATCAAGGCGCGCATGAGGAACCGATCTACAGCACTCCAGACTACATGGATACGAGAGAAACAACTGAGGAAGAAGCTCAGATTTCACCCTCCAGTGAACGAGGAGAGCAGCTCGAAAGCGAGATAATGGTGGCGTCTCTGCAGAATGGAGATGGATACGGGTCTGGAAGGTCTTCATCTTTAGAGGGAACTGGAGACCCTTGTGATGACCAGCCATCACTGGTCCACGAAGACCTGCTTATGGCTTACAGTCTCCCAGAAGACACATCTCCAGAACCTGAGGAGATAGTTGACTACAGCTTGAAGAACGTGGAGAACAGCGCCGTGGAGGAGACCACTGCGGTTACCGACCCTACCCAGCCTGAAATCGCGCTTTTTGTCAAGGTAAGGGCTATTGGTTTATTTGGGGCTGCATTTATGACAACTGCATAACATAACAGGAACTTTTTTAGCTTATTTTTAAGAAAGTATTAAAGTTAGCGTTACTACATTTCAGAGTCTAAAGGTCAACTGGGTGTGGTTTGTGATAGTAATGTGGTTTGTCATATTTCTGCTTACCTTTGACCATGGAAGACAATGTGAAGACAAAATGAATGTCAGTTGTTCACTTGATCATTTTTATGCTGAAACCCTATTTTACCTACTAAATTATTATAGGTTACTCTAATCTTATATCTTTTAATAATGCATAACAAATTGAATTTTAGTATATAAACTCAGATGTTAAATACTGAAAATTACAATTTATGATTCTATATTTTATTTTATGCCAAATTAAATAAAATTGATATATTTTGGGACAAAAAAACAACAACAAATTAAATGACATTTGATTAGATTTAATTTATGTTTGTTATTAATTTTTAAGCATATTTACATCATTAAATAAATCGTAATTTAGTTTTTAATTTTATTTTTTAAGATACACGAATACATTTGTGATCCACACTCATAATTCTTTTAGGCACTTTATTTCATATTTTATCACATTATTATTAGCCTATTATTATTAAGATACACAAATTAGTATTTTTAAAAAATAATATTACAAATTATAACACATTATAATATTCATAATTATCATAATCACAACACAATATGTTAATCAAATTGAAATTAATTTGTTATTTGTTCATTTGTCTTAAATTTTATGTGGCATTGTCATTTCAATCACAATATCTCTCATATTTCATTTCTCATCTGGGAAACAGTGGCTAGTGGTTCTTTGCATCATGAATTCATACTATATTATTATCTAAATTAAAAACGGTTTTGACGTTAAAGGGGTGGTTGATTATGATTTCACTTTTTTAACTTTAGTTAGTGTGTAATGTTGCTGTTTGAGCATAAACAACATCTGCAAAGTTACGACGCTCAAAGTTCAATGCAAAGGGAGATATTTTCTTTTAAAGAATTCTCTGTTTAAGGACTACAACAAACGGCTGGTAGGGACTACAACGAGCTTCTTCCTGGGTTAGTGACATCACTAACCCTAAAAATTTACATAAACCCTGCCCCCGAGAACATGCAACAAAGGGGTGAGGCCATGTTATTACAATACAGTATGTAAGACAAATGCAATAGCATGTCATAAAAGCAAGATGACAACATAAGTTATAACTGTAATTAAACTAAACTATACCTGTTCTATCTTCATGCAGCATATATTCTCTGGCTCTGTAGGCATCTTACAACAGTTCCCACACGAGCGATTTATAGATTATCATGACAGAATATGCTAATAAATGACTTTAAGATAGTTAACTCCACATCAGCTACATAAAGTCATCAACTAACCATTCAGAAACGTCCTGTTGCATTCTACATGTTGTCACTTCTTCTTGAGTCTCTCCATCATTGTCCGACTCCGGTTTGAACATAAAAGGCTGAATAGTTTTCAGTGATTCTGCGTGAGGTAATCGTAGCTGCTAACATGAGCTCTTGAAACTCCGCCCTTTTCTTGGGAGCAGCAGCTCATTTGCATTTAAAGGGACACACACCAAAACGGAGCGTTTTTGCTCACCCTCAAAAAGTGACAAATTTAACATGCTATAAAAAATGATCTGTGGGGTATTTTGAGTTAAAACTTCACATACACACACTGGGGACATCAGAGACTTATTTTACATCTTGTAAAAGTGGCATTATATGACCCCTTTAAAGGACGCAAAAAAAAAAAAAAAAAAAAAAAAAGACTGAAATGCTGTTAAAAGAAGTTTTATGGATGTAAATATCTCAAGCAGTTAGTTAATGATTCGGTAGATAAAAATCAATGTTAAGCACAATGGCCTAAAACTTAAAGAAAAGATTGGTATGATTCATTCAGATACCATTTTCCTCTTGATCATTAACTTCAACAGAGCTTTCAAAAGTTTCTGTGCTTGTTCACAGCCTGTGTATGTCAGTAGTTAGACCTCCTGAACTGATTGCATCACCGTTCATTTTTCTTTGAAAGGTTCACTGTGACAGGCAATATATGAATAATCATTAACTTGGGGATCCGTACAGTCATGGAAACCAGGATGAACTCCTGACCTGAGGAACAATTTAATCTGTGTACATGACACGGTCACTCAGCCGACTGAGCAACTGTGATTCAGGCTCATGTTCATGTTTATATCACATTCCATAACAAAGATATCACACCAACAATGGCATCAAAAAGAATTTTATTTTTATCGGTTCATAATTGAAAATGAGATACACTGACATGGATGCACCAGTGAACATAGCGTGATAAAGGTTTTGTCCTTAAGAAACCCTTAGGAACAATTCAAACATTACTTATCTATTTTATTGCCACATATAGTCATAAAAAAAGAAGGAATAAAGGAGTGTAAGTTGTTGTTGAGTGGCACAACATCAGACCGCTTTCGTTACAAAGTCTGAAAGAGAACTCACATAAATGATTGCAAACAAAACAGCATTTGTCAAGTAAATGTTGGCCTTGGTTATGAGTTTAATCTTATTGGCTGTGCTTAAATGCCACAATGACCTGCTGTGGGCAGATGATTATGATTTAAATTGACATAACCCCCTGTTAAATGTTACAGATATTGGTGGTTAATGATTAGATTCAATATTGACATAATTAAAATGCACACTTCTTACATTTACAGTTTGTCTACTCTTGTTATTAAAAAGGGTACAGTTGCATCAGTATTGTTTCCTGAGTCTCGCTGAAACCACTTTACAGGGTTAGTTCACCCAAAAATGAAAACTCTGTCATTAATTGCTCACCCTCATGTCGTTGCTCACCCGTAAGACCTTCATTCATCTTCGGAACACAAATTAAGATATTTTTGATAAAATCCGATGTCTTAGTGAGGCCTCCATTACCAGCAAGATAATTAATACTTTCAATGCCCAGAAAGCTACTAAAGACATATTTAAAACAGTTCATGTGACTACATTGGTTCAGCCTTAATGTTATGAAGCGACGAGAATACTTTTTGTGCGCCAAAAAAACAAAATAACGACTTTATTCAACAATATCTAGTGATGGGCGATTTCAAAACACGGCTTCATTCCTTTACGAATCTTTTGTTTCGAATCAGTGGTTCAGAACATGTATCAAACTGCCAAAGTCACGCCCCCCAGTGGTGAACCATTGAAAATTTCAAAACACTTATGACATAACGAAGCCTCGTTTACTGAAATCATGTGACTTCGGCAGTTTGATACGGCTCCGAACCACTGATTTAAAACAAAAGATTTGTAAAGCTTCGAAGCTTCATGAAGCAGTGTTTTGAAATCGCCCATCATTAGATATTGTTGAATAAAGTCGTTATTTTGTTTTTTAGCGCACAAAAAGTATTCACATCGCTTCATAATATTTGTCACATACTTGCAGGGATTCAGACGAAGGCAGAAGATTCAAGTTCAATACAACAAAGTTTAATATAAATCCCAGACAGGCGACAGCAAACACACGTGACAATACCAAACAATGAACTGAACTCAGGCTGGAACTTAAATACACAAAGGTAAATGACAGACAGCTGTGAAGATTGTTAGTGTCCATGGTGACTGATGAGTGGCGGCAATGTGGAACAGGGAACACGAGACAGGAGTGACAACAAACAGAAAGTCCATGAACAGAACATAATGGTGACAATATTAAGGTTGAACCACTGTAGTCACATGAACTGTTTTAAATATGTCTTTAGTACCTTTCTGGGCATCTGAAAGTGTTAATTATCTTGCTGGCAATGGAGGCCTCAATGAGCCATCGGATTTTATGAAAAATATCTTAATTTGTGTTCCGAAGATGAACGAAGGTCTTACGGGTGTGGAACGACATGAGGGTGAGTAATAAATGACAGAAATTCATTTTTGGGTGAACTAATCCTTTAAGGGCCCGTTTACACCAAGGACGATAATGGTAACAATAACAATAAAGATATTATAGTTCTAAAAGTCATTCTAAAAATATAAGAATATCAGAGTCCACACCACAACTATAAAAAATAACGGCACAGAGAAACAATATTGTTGAAATCACTTTTAGAACAACCTTTTTTCCAGCTGATGAACGATAATAACATTGACAGCCAATCAGAATCCCTCCTGCTTTGAAGAGCTTGAGGCTTTAAAGAGCTTGAGCATTTAAAGCAGCAGCTGACAAAACTGCAGCACGCACTTATAATAAACAGAACAATATTGTCCGTTAGTGTGGACGCTAATATAGTTATGATTATAGTTATCTTTATAGTTATCGTTCTTGGTGTGAAAGGGCCTTATATAGGCTATAAAAAACCTGATTTAGTGACATTAGTGGCCAATTCTGGCTTTTAAATGTCAAGCAGCACCAGCAATGTGATAATCAGATACAGCTAATCAGACTCTCCCACACAATTGCAACTTTGATTTGACAGAATGCCAGGCTGTAAAAGATTGCTCAAGTGTGGCCTCGGACATTTAAAAAACATATTTTAAAACATTTAAAACAAGTTGGCTCAGCCAAAACACTCCAGCAGATGTGTACCATGCAGAAGTTAATTATTCACTGCATTGATTACATTGATCCTGTTGGGAACTGAGCTATGAAAAAAAAGGTGGCTCAGTTTGAGACTCATGCTAAGGAATTTCTATTACCGAGAATGTTTCGTTGGAGTCACTCTGAATCTCTTCATTCACTGGCATTAATTAACTCCTATTCCAACTAATCTAAGGTGAAAGGTGATCTTATAATGCACTTGGACACATCATCAGTGAAGTAACCTGCGGTTATACGGCGTTTGAATAACTAGTAAATGAAATCCATTTGCTTTTACATCAAAAAGTGATTAACAAAATATATTTTACTGGGAATTTACTGTATGTAAAGCCACTGTAGTCTTTCCTGCGTCCGGTTTAATTTACAACAACAGTGAATCATTGTTACTTGCTATGAATAGTCATTCATATATTTACAGTATATATAGACAGTATATTTTAAAAAAGGAGGAAAATAATTTACCGCTTAAAACTGCATCCTACATTGTAGCATGAATATTGTAATTTCTCCCAGTAGAGAGGGCTGTTTAGCTGACTTTGATAAAATGCCAATGCATCTTTCTGCTTTTAGCTCAAACATTCTTTTCCTAGAGTGTGATGATGTTAATAATGTCCATATTCAATTCATATTCAACAACTTTATTACTAGGGCCCTTAATAAGATGTAAAAGCATAATATAATGAGATTTAGGAGAGACCATTTAGCACGATCATTTTAATAAGACACAGCAGTTGTAGTGTGTTGTTTCTAATCACTACTCATCACTAAGTAGATGGTGGTGGAAATATGAGATGGGAGGAAAAATAGTAAGTCAATGCTTTTGCGTTCTCTCGCAAATGTTTTGCGTTTTCCAGAGAAACTTTGCGTTTGCTTGCAAAACCTTTGTGTTCCCTCGCAAATGTTTTACGCTCTCCCGAGAAACTTTGCTATATATATTTTTCTCCTCAGATCCTCTCAAGCTCTGTCAGGTTGCATGGATACCTTCGGTGGACAGACATTTTCAGGTTTCTCCAGAGATGTTAGATTGGGATCAAGCTCAGGCTCTGGCTAGGCCACTCAAGGACATTCACAGAGTTGTCCATAAGCCACTGTTGTATTGCCTTAGCTGTGTGCTTAGGGTCATTGTCCTGTTGGATGGTGAACCTTCTGCCCTGTCTGAGGTTCCTGAATGCTCCGGACCAGGCTTTCATTAAGGCTATCTCTATATTTTGCTGCGTTGACCTTTCCTTCTACCCTGACGGGTAGCCCAGTCCCTGCCGCTGAAAAACACCCCCACAGCATGATGCTGCTACCACTCTAAGCAAAGCCCTTCTCCATTGATTGCTCAGTTTAGCAAGGAGGCCAGATCTAGGAAGAGACCTGGTTGTTCCAGACTGCTTCCATTGAGAATTATGGAGGCCACATGCACCTGTGAACCTTCAGTGCAGCAGAATTTTTTTTTTGTAGTCTTCCCCAGATCTGTCTCTACACAATTTTGTCTCTGAGCTCCTCAGGCCATTCCTTTGACCTCATCCTTTGACCCTTTTTTTTGCTTTGTCATTATGGTGTATGGAGTGTAGATTGATGTAAAAAAAAAAGTAATTTAAAGTAGTTTAACATAAGGCAGTAACATAAAATGTGAAAAAAATGAAGGGGTACAAATACTTTAAAAAGGGACTGTGTGTGTGTGTGTGTAATATATATATATATATATACATATGTGTGTGTGTGTGTGTGTGTAAACCCTCTGGTCCTACTTGCCTCACTCTGTGCGGGCCTCGGGTATGGGAAGTGGGTACACTAACAAGGAGGCTAAAGACTGCAGCCTCTAATGTCAGTCGCTAGTGCGCCTCTTGAGGCAAGGGGAGTGAGGTTTATCTGCACAGCTCTTACTAGCTGGCCTCTGTTACACTCACCCCCCTAAATCTCCCGCCCCGCTCTGTGCAGGCTTCAAACCCGGGTCTCCGGTGTGGGAGGCGGGTGCGCTAACAAGGAGGCTAAAGACTGCAGCCTTAATTACAGATTACTGACTAATGGTGTATTATATATTACCAACAGGTGTCAATAGTCTATATTAAAGAATTAGTTCACTTTCAAATGAAAATTACCTCAAGCTTCGCTTAGCTTCAGAAGACCTATATTAACCCCCCGGAGCCATGTGGAGTATGTTTATGATAGACAGATGTGGATGGAGGCACTTTCTTCAGCTCATACTCGTCGATCCCGTTCACTGCCATTATAAAGCTTGGATGCGTCAGGATATTTATTAATATAACTCCAATTGTGTTCATCAAGAAAGAAGAAAGTCAAATATACCTAGGATGGCTTGAGGGTGAGTAAAGCTTGGGGTAATTTTCACTTGAAAGTGAACTAATCCTTTAACTGCATATGGTCTATTACATTTTTATTTTATCATTTGGCAACATAATTATCCAAAACGGCTTTCAGATCATTCAAGATTGAACATTTTGTCAGTATGTGTGTTACCTGAAAATGTCACAGTTTCACTAGAGGTACATGCAATATTGGAGAGAAGTTGCACTGTAATGCACTCTGCATGTAAAAGTTTAACCACAGTCACTGCTAAAATTCTGAAGCTAAAGAAATGGGCCACACATAGTAATGGTGGTTTACTTGTTGAGTATTCACATATCATTTTCACTCATATCTAGGATAGTCGGCTATATTTTAAGAAGCCAAATGAGTATTCTTCATTTCACAGGTTCATATCAGTCACGTCCGAAAACTCTGAACGCAAATTCGCGCTATAAACCAAAGCCAGCTCATAAAATATTTAACAGGGAATCTTATTCTCCTGGGCACCACAAGATGATCAAATATAACCTGCCGTTGCCTGCCAGCGTGCTGCCTGTGACTTGGACTGCATTAAAAATGCATGCGGCTCATTCCTCTACTCTTGAGTTTCTGGGCCATGAACATGTCACATAGTTATACAGGGACAAGATGGCGCATGAGTTTAGTGGTCGAGACTCTAAACAAGGAGCTTATTTACAAGGAGCTTATTTATCTTTTTGATGAGAAATTCATGAATTGTCTGTGTTTACATGTAATATATATGCATAAACTAAATATACTGAATCGAGTGCCCATTTTAAAATGTGAATCTCCATAGATGTTTCAAGGTCATCTCTCAACATAGTTACAGTTCTGGTGTATTCTCATCTGTCACTCAAGCTCATCAGAGCTATTTGTGGTAGGGGCGGGGCAAAGTAAAGCTCCACCCCCAACTAAAGCCTCTCACCTATTCCTTCTCTTTTACATCATCCCTGTTTGGGAAAGAGCTAGATTCACCTTTCATCTGGGTTTGAGCTAACATCACAGCACCTAGTGCCATTGGCTGCCTGTCAAGAACAGAACAAACAGAATTTAAGTGAGCGTGGGTAAACGTTGACATTTACCCCAAAATATCTGCAAAATACTGCTGGGAGGATGTAGGTGACAGATCACAAGAGGTACCTGAATCAAAAGTGTCTACAATGGGAGACGGTCAAGAACCTGATATTGAGTTATTTGTCAAGGTAAGGAAAAAATTATTAGCATTAGAGTATGTAGAAGTAAAGGCATTTTTTATGGAGTTATGAAGCTCAGTGTAACTCAATAGTTGTTCTAGAGTAACATGTGCATATTTGACTAGGGCCATGACCAGGTTGTAAGTAGAGTGATGTTTGAATGCCAGTAGTTCTCGCACATTGGTTTACAGATTAATATACCCTCAGTACTTCGCATTCTGATGTTTTTTTTTAGAGATGCAATGATATTACAAATTTGGCCCATACCAATAAGCTAATAATTCTATTTATGTTATGGCCAATAACTGATAAATGGCTGAAAATGATACTGTTTTGTCTAAATAAAACATACTATTTTATACTAATTAAAAATAAAACACTGAAAACTAAAATCTGGCATTTCAAATGCTAAAAGTGACACAACATGTATAATGTACAGTATGAAAAATGGATTTGCTAAAGATTTCATTTAACAATCTTATTAAATTTAATTATTGGTGTTTTTAAAGATTTAAGATAACTTTATGAAGGAAATAAGCATGCAGAATTAAATATTCAAAACTGGTCAATAAATTTTTAATGTTGACTAATACCAATACATTTAATTAAATTGTCCAATAAATAAAATAATTGTCCAATAACCAATATGGTACCAATATATATCATGCACACCTAGATTTTGTCTTTGTTTTTAACCCTTAGTGGGCCCAACACAAAAAAGGTAGACATAAGATCTGCAACCATTATTAGACTACAATTTTTTTTCATCACACACAAATATAAAATAAATATAGTTTTTAAAAGTAATCTCCATCATCGCAAATAATGCAACAAGCGTATTAGATCTGAACATTATGTGAAATGTCAGCAATATATAATAATATTTGTAGGCGGCTATCATTGATAGCTTCTGCAAAGTCACTTATGAGAAAGCAAACATATGCATACACTGACAAAGCAATTGTAATGAAAGTCATTTGATTAAAGTGGAGGATGCATCTCATGTGCCAATGGCAGCTATACTGAAGCAACTTAATTAAAAAAAGAAAATGTTCAAAACAAACAATCCTCATACAGGCACTAATCTTTGTATTTAACAGCATAAATACTGAACACAAGGCATTGTCAGTCAGTCACACCCCGGTCTGTTTACAGCCCCGAACGGCCGCCCAACAGAGCAACCGGTCCTATAGCAAACCGGCCTATTGTCCTGCAAATTCTAGATTGTAGCTGCTCATTGTTCTCCTTCCAGTCCTCTGTCTGCTCTGAATTTGCCAGAATGGACAGATGAGTGGAACTGGAAGTGTCCTGACCTTTCACATACCATCTGCCTCATTTATCTGCCTGTATTATGCAATGCATTGTCTCTTTTGATTCCTTTCAAACCTTGTAATAAAATAAACTGTATTAAATTAGAAAAGATGCGACAAAAGTATTTTCACTAGTGGTTTTGGTATACCTATTATATATTTGACAGCACGCTCCTCATGTTCTTCTCACATCCAGGACTGTGGTTAATGAATGCAGTGTGCATAATTCATATTGTGCTGGGTATTATGTCACAGTGTAAGCTATAGCTGGTCTCGTACTAGCGTTGCCGCTGTTTTGGGACACCTGATCTATTCTACCGCAGAGAAGTACAGTAGCAGAGTGAATGACATTTGCACTGTCACTGGGGTCATTTATACTCTCCATAGTGAGGGACTTTAGTGTTTATCACAGAATAAGCTCAATTAGTGTAACTGTATAATTTGTATATTTGTAATACAATTTTTTGAGTAATTAAAAAAAACAAAAATTTCACATTTAAATTGATTTTAAAATGAGCATAAGCACAGTTGCTCCTGGTGCTTGTCCCAATTTAGTAACGTCTAGCCTAAAGGCAGGGTTTTTCAAAAGGGAGACTGCGACCTCTATGGGGTCAATGGCGGTACTGCAGGGGTCTTCCTATCTAATGATCTAAGAAGAGTTTTTGTAAAAATAATGATAAAATGTGTTAAACAAAAGTACAATATTAACTTGTAGATAAACTAAATTATATTCTTTTTGCTCCTGAACTAAAAAAAAAGTAACAATGTGTTAAGGCATTTACTTCACGAAAATATTAATAAGGATGAATTATTTAGCTCTAATAATTTTATGGTTAAAACTGTTTTGTAGGTTTTAACAAAATCCCACCAAACCACAGGTAGAATCTGTACCATTGTACAAAATAATGTACAAAACAAAACACTATGAGTTCTTGAGTGAACTTGTTTGTATCTAAGCAAAAAACAAGAAATAATAATAATAATAACAACAACATATTTTTATAATTTCAAGGAACACAGCTCACCTGCAATACATTTCAATTACTGGAAAACCTCTCGTATGTCTTCTGAGATTAGGTATTCATATATTTACATGTAGTAAGTGATTTCTGACAAATATACATAACCAAGACATGCTGTTGTTGTGATGTTAGCTATAGTAACAGGACAGTTTTGAGTGTCATTGTTTGTCTGGAGCTGGTGTGCTTTCTCACTTGCTTTTATATACTCTTGTGTACTGTTCATTTTTTGCTCTTCCTTGTCGTTCGTTCATCGTCTTCGCTTTATTTTTCACAAAACATTATTTTGCTTTGCTTCAGACATCCATCCATTAAGACATCCAATCTTGCATTGCGTGTTTGTGCATTTTGGGGGGCGGAGCAATGAAGGGAGGGGTGTATTTGTTTGGGTTGATTTCAAATATCAACAGTATTTTTCAGAAATCGCTTACTGTACCTTTAATACAGAACATAGATTGTTAAAGGGTTAGTTCACCCAAAAATGGAAATTGTCATTAATTACTCACCCTCATGTCGTTTCAAACCTGTAAGACTTTCGCTCATCTTCGGAACACAAATGAAGATCTTTTTGATGAAATCTGAGAGATTTCTGTCCCTCCATTGACAGCTACACAACTACCACTTTGACGCTTTAAAAAGTTCATAAAGAAATTATAAAACTAATCCATATTAATTGAGTGGTTTAGTCCAAATTTTCTGAAGAGACTCGATCGCTTTATATGATGAACAGATTGAATTTAGGCTTTTAATCACATTTAAACATTCATCAACTCACACATCAGTTGTGGTAAACGGAAGCTCAATCATGTTTGCTTGACGTGTGAGAACCAGTGAGGTTCATTCTCGTGTTACGCAGCATGTTTGAGCTTCTGGAAGAGGTTTGTTCTCGTGTGTCAAGCAGTTTCGGTTTGTGTTCACTGATCAATGTTTATATGTGAATAAAACCTAAATATAACTAAATTAAATCTGTTTATCATATGAAGCAATCGAGTCTCTTCAGTAAATTTGGACTAAATACATATGGATTAGTTTTACGATCTCTTTATGAAGTGTCAGTTGCGTAGCTGTCTATGGAGGGACAGAAATCTCTCAGATTTCATCAAAAAGATCTTCAATTGTGTTCCGAAGATGAGGTGGGATGAGGTGTTCAATTATAATTATAGGTATTATAATTGTGGTTACAATTATTCATGAGAACATACGATGCATTATAAGGTGCATTACAAGGCATCAAAAATACCTTTATAATGCATTACATATAAAGGCTTTAAGTAAAGTGTTACCCATAGGGCATTGGTGTGTGGTTATCTGTTAACTGATTTTAATTGCCTAAGCCATGACGAAATAAAGGCTTTTTACAAATTTACTTAAAAATTTCCTTGTAGTTTGACTTCAGGTAAACTCTTTTCTTTTCTTTGTCTATCAAAACATTAAAGCAGCAGCAGGGGGCGCTATGACACTTTATCATTATTCTCAATCCAGTCCCTTCCCTATAGAACATGAGGACTGGTCTCAAACATGTTACTGGCATTAAGATAAATGAAGACTTACTGATTGCAGGAGGTGATATATATGTAAAGATGTATCTTTGTGTTTGTAGGCTGGTTGTGATGGCGAGAGCATCGGAAACTGTCCGTTCTCCCAACGCCTCTTCATGATCCTCTGGCTCAAAGGTGTGGTCTTCAACGTCACCACTGTCGACCTCAAGAGGTGAGAACTGTATTAATCTGAGATCTAATGACATGAAATCTGCATAATAAATGTCAGTAACAAATGCCACATTTATGTTATTCAATAACATTTTGATTGGATATTAAAATGGAAAAACCTAAAAAAAAAGTTATTACAGTATATGCAGACAGTTCTAGGTTATTGAACATTGATATTGTTAAAATATAATAATCTATTTTTAATCCATAAAATGTAGTTCAAAATTGTATTCATTGCAAATATAAAAAGAATGGAAAAAGTGAAGTTAAAAGAAAAAGAATCTAATCTAATTTAAAAAGAATGTATCTACATTTTTCTGCAGTGCAAGAGCTGGTTGAGTAATACTAATAAAATGAAGAGATACATAAAATATATAATTTTTTTTTTTTTGTTCAGGAAACCAGCTGATTTGCACAATTTGGCTCCAGGCACTCACCCTCCTTTCCTGACCTATAACGGTGAGGTGAAGACAGACATTAACAAGATCGAGGAGTTCCTGGAGGAGGTTTTGGCACCACCAAAGTAAGCTCATTTTTACAAATACACTTGAGATGGCTGTATAGAAACTCTAAACCTGCGGTTCTCAACTGGTTTTGCTTCAGGACCCAAACACAGCACCAAAATTGTTTAGCATACAAAAGTAAACAAACATCAAACCTTTAAATCTATTTATATTACTAAGAATGGCGTAGCTAGCAAGGATCACAGCCTGTGAAAATGAATGGGACAAGTTATCAAAATTTAATTTTATTACCATTTATTTTTTTATTACCTATTTTATTATTTTATTTATCTTTTTTTTTTACCATTGTCCATGGCCTACAACCCATTTTTAGGTCACAACCCACCCGTTAAGAACCGCAGCTCTAGACTTCCAAGGATTTTTTTTCCCCTTTGCAATGTATATTGTATTAAACATCACATTAAACCACTGTGAACTAGAACTGTAAAGAATACTGACACATGTTTTTCTATGTACCTTTCCTTGTGTCCAAGGTACCCCAAACTTGCAGCCAGGAACAGGGAGTCAAACACAGCTGGGAATGACATATTTGCAAAGTTCTCAGCTTTCATAAAAAACACAAAGCCAGATGCGAATGAAGGTATGCATGTCAAACTGGATCAAACTGATTGAATGAATGAATGGATATATTGTGTTTTGGTCAGTACACTGAAACAGGGCAAAGTTAAATTCGGTTAACTCTATATGGAATCCATTGTGCTGTAAACATACCTACGTATTTTACCACTAAATTCTGACTAGTGGTTATGTTTTCAGTAGGGATCTGCCAATATTGACATTTTGGCTGATATGATAACTAGAATTTTTGTTGTGGTCGATAGACAATAACCTATGATGACTGATATTATAAATAGTTGCAGCTTTGCCAGTATTTAAACAATGTACATATGAAACCTGGCAGACAAAGAAAATACTTTAAAAAAAAAAAACGAATTTATTGTATAGAAATATTTAATATTTACACTACCTTTCAAATGTTTGGGGCCAGTACATTTTTTTTAAAGAAAATAATACTTCTTTTCAGCAAGATGCATTAAATAGATAAAAAGTGACAGTATAAAGACATTTATAAAGTTACAAAAGATTTCTATTTCAAATAAATGCTGTTCTTGAACTTTCTATTCAAAGAATCCTGATTGATTTCCACAAAAAATATTAAGCAGAACTGTTTTCTATAGTGATAATAAGAAATTAATAAATTACATTTTAAAATATATTAAAATAGAAAAGAGTTAATTTAAATTGTAATAATATTTCACATTATTACTGTTTTTACTGTATTTTTGATCAAATAAATGGAGCCTTCATGAGCATAAGATAATTCTTTTTCAAAAACATAAAAAAAAAAAACATTTTACCCAAACTTTTGAATGATAGTGTATATAATATTAAATATTATATATTGTATTAATATTATAACATTGAAGAAAACATGTGCTTCCAATATCAAACTAATCAGAATAACACCAATATTTAAAAACATTAATATTGACCAAATCTCATATGGTCACCAATATATTCACTGCCCAGCCAAAAACAAAAAAAAGTTGCTGTTTGGATTTAAAGTCTATGATTGGATCATTATTGCAGTGATTATTATGTTTCTAGCATGTTATATGTTTGGGAACAGTTCTTCTAACCCTAATTGATGGAGTGTGTAGCTTTTCATTTCTTCAGCAACCATGTAGGAAGACACATCATGGCCATATTCCAGGATGACAATGTCAAGATTCATCAGGCTCAGACTGTGAAAAAATGGTTGGGAGGGAGCATGAAGAATCGTTTTCACACAATTTTACACATTTTTACTCAAAAATTGATGCACCTCTTGATGGAAATAAATGTTGTAATGTTATTTCCATCAAGAGGTTCATCATTTTTTGGTCAAGATCTTGTATTGACTATGCAAGAGGTGAGCACTCTGTAAAGTCTCCTCCAGAACATCCCAAAGACTTTCAATGAATTTAAGGTCTGGACTCAATTCATGTGTAAAAATGATTCTTCATGCTCCCTCCCAACTATTCTTTCACCGTTTGAGCCTGATGAATCTTGGTTTTGTCATCCTGGAATATGGCCATGATATGTCTTCCTACATGGTTGCTATGTTTTCAGAATTCTTGGCAACTGATTTTACCATTTACAATCAAATACTGTGCAAAAACACTGGTAATTAAAAAGACGTGTGATGTTTTGTTAGCTCTGGAGAAGGGTTTGACAAAGGCACTTAAGAAGCTGGATGACTACCTGAACAGTGCCTTGCCTGATGAGGTAGATGCCGACAGCATGGAGGAGGAGAAGGTCTCCAACCGCAAGTTCCTGGACGGGAACGATCTGACTCTGGCAGACTGCAACCTGCTGCCAAAGCTCCACATAGTGAAGGTGAGCTGAACTGCTGAAGGGGACTTGTCACTAGCAGATGGCGTGCAGTGTTTGGGGGGTAACCAAGGAGGTCTGCAATACCTGGAGAGAGTTATCCGTCAGCATCTCATTCATCACAATGGCAATTTTGGTGGAAATTTGGACTCATGGAGGACAGTCAATAGAGAAGATGCTGTTTGCTGCCATATGGTGTAGTTATGGCATTTACCAGCAGGGGGCCATGCTATCAGCAAAACCTCCATCCATAATATTGCATGTTACACTCTTAAAAAGAAAGCTGTATATCTGTTCTTGGTGTGAAAAGGCCTCTCAGCGTATAGATACAGCGGTGCATAAACAGAAGTCAAATTAAAAGCATCTTCAAATTTAGGTTACATTTCTTTTTAAACTGAATTATTTTCATTTTTCCATCCATTTTTTTGCAGGTCGTTGCCAAGAAATATCGTAACTATGACATTCCCAGCGATTTGACAGGAGTGTGGCGCTATCTGAACAGTGCGTATGCACAAGAAGAGTTCACCAACACTTGTGCCGCAGACAACGAGATCGAAATGGCATATCAGGATGTGGCTAAGAGGCTAAAGAAGTAAACAGATCAACAAATTTGACTCAACCAGACTTGGGGTAGATATTTTCTTGGGGAAGAGATGATGTTTTCCATGTAATTCAAAACTATTGATCCCAAACTACAAGTTAGTAGTTTCTTTCATCCAGGGCCCTCATAATCAATCATCTATTGAATTAAGGACTGGTGCTCTGATATACAGTAATTATGAAACACCTCATTTGCCTGTCTGTGAGAACCGTGACTCAAATGTGAATCCAAAATATCAGCCCATACTTACCAGCTCTCATTCATCTGCTGCTCATATAAATATAGTCCTAAGGAACTTTGCCGTTGTCTCTATTTAAAGAGACTTCACATTACTGTTTTCTGTTGTTCTTTCTCTCAGCATAGACAACAGTTCTTCTTATTTCGTTCTATTTATCATATCATGCACTGATTCTTGAGATATGGGACAAAACATGTTCCACTGCATCAGAATGAATCAAATATGATCACTAATTGATCCAAAATATTTTTGATACATAAACTGCCGCTCAAAATGTTGACGTTGGTAAGATTACACCAAGGCTGCAATTGTTTGATCAAAAATACAGTAAAAGCAGTAATATTGTGAAATATTATTACCATATATAATAACTTTTTTTCTATTTTATTATATTTTAAAATATAATTTATTCCTGTAATTGCAAAGCTGAATTTCCGGCATCATTACTCCAGTCTTCAGTGTCACACGATCCTTCAGAAATCATTCTAATATGCTGATTTGCTGCTCAGGAAACATTTCTTATTATTATCAATGTTGAAAACAGTTGTGCTGCTTCATATTTTTAAGGAAACAGTGATACATTTTTTCTGGATTGATGGATGGAAAATTCACAAAAGAATTTATTTGAAAAAGAAATGCTTTGTAACAATGTAAAAGTCTTTGCTGTCACTTTTGATCAATTTAATGGATTCTTGCTGAATGAAAGTATTAATTTCTTTTAAAAAACTTACTAATCTCAAACTTGTAAATGTTAGTGTAAACTTTTTTTGTTTAACCTGCTTTGTCCCAGTCCTCAAGGATCAGAGCATTACATAACCTCTCTGATTTTTTTATCAGTCATACGTACATGACAGTTGAACAAGCTTGTTCACTTTCACTTCTGTTTTGATTTTACAATATCTTTCAATATTGCATTCCGTTATGTTGTTATTATTATTTGTGTATAATGCATGCAAAGATCTAATGTGAGCTGCAGGATAAACTTAAAGCAGAAGAATTGGTCTGTCCTAAGCAGCTTCTAAAACTAATCAAATATAATTCCTGGTTTTTGTACGTTTCATAGGTTTTTGTTTTCTGAATGTGCACTAAATGAATGATTTAATGAGGATCTAATTTAATATGTGCCTTTATTAGAAGAAATGCAGTGTGGCAAATACAGCATATTAATGCTGTTAATGATAATTTCTATCTAAATATCCTGCTCTTTTATTACACAATAAAAGCCACTAACAGAGTTTCCGTAAACGGTTTACAAGAAATTCTCAATTCTTCACTGCCTCATGTAATTTCTTTGTAAAGTACAAGTTGTTCAGACTTTCCTCTGTTATTTCTCAGAACTCATATCACTTTGTCTTATCTCAAAGTGTTTAACATCAATCAATGCTGGATATATCATACTTAAATATTTATTCACAACCCCGTTTATGGGAAATTAATGAGCTGAGGTGGAAAGGAGATTCACGACACACAGCGGTCCAACGAAATGGAGAATAAGGAAATCTGATCGGGCGTCCATCCAGGTCTCCTCCTCTCCACTTAACACTGCTGGAATATCATAGGGCCCATGATAGGTCCTTGTGGAGCTCCTGCTCTTGTGTGGTTTGGACAAGCGTTTGATATGAAATGAGAGTGTGGCGCCAGAGAGGCCTATTCTGAGTGAAGCTCTATGAATAAAATAATATTTTCACAGTTTGACTTGCATTATTTCTTTTTCCCTGCGCACACGTTTTTGCTAATTGATACCGTTTTATGGAGCCGTTTCTAAGGAAATGGATATTTATTGTAATTGAATGATGAGTGCTAATTTTGCGGTTAGGTTTCTAGATCATTCTGAGTGTATTTGGACACTTAAGCCACTCAGAAAATGTATTTGGATGTCATTGAACTAGATCTATCTGTCTATCTGCCTAGATACATTTATGAAGATGATATATATATATATATATATATATATATAAAGGTATATACTGTATATTTACTTAATGTGATGATAGAGCCATTACGTTAGCTGATGGTATGTCACAGACATCTAAACTGGGTTTCATTGTCCATTAAATGCAAGGAAACCTACTTTGATCTGGTCGTTTCATCCTTGGGCAAAGATGAGTGATGTCTGCTAACAGATTTAAACATGAGCTTTCAGGCCATGGATCAAAGCTCTCCCTTTGCTTCCACTCTCTCATTATGGCCAAAAGCCATCCAAGCCTGTCTCTATTTTTCCTTAAAAGAGCCTCAAAAGTCTCCCAAGACCTGTGCCCGTCAGATTTACAATAGGGAACGGGACTATTTACCCGAAGTAGGAGCCATCCAGAAATAACAGTGCAGAAAAATAAATGGAGCCTGCTATATTTTTCCACACAAGTAAGAAAATATGCTATAGGACTTGTGCCTCGCTGGTTCGTAATTAGTTCTTAAACATTCTCCGCCTTGGATCTCTGCGTCCACATTCAGCGTTTCTGATAATATACAATGCGGCATTAATGTCAAACATGTCTCACTCTGGTTCAGAGCTGTAACTCTAATCTGTTTGTACAGACTCAAGTGATTCACAAGTCCTCAAGGAGGAGACCCTACAGAGACAGTGGCTCACTGTCTCTAGAGTAGATGCTTGGATTTGTCAATTAGCTACTTTTTAAAGGAATAATTAACCTAAAAATAAAAATGTTGTCATTCAAATGGAGTTTTATTTTTTTCTACGCTCTTAAAAATAAAGTTTTTTTTTTTTTTATTGGCATCTATTGTTGAAGAAAATATATTGTGCATTGCACAAAAGATTCTTTATATTGGAAAAATGTTCTTTAGATTATTTAAATTTACTTCACACTGAGAAAAAAAAAAAGGTTCTTTTATGAACTTTTTACTGAAAGGTTTTTAGGGGAACCCAAAATGGTTGCGAAAACCCTCTTTTGGAACCTTTATTTTTTTTAAGAGTGTACCATGAAACAAAAGGAAAACTTAGAAGGATTGTACCAGTAGCTCTGCTGCCCTTATCCACATAATGAATGTGCGGCTCCTTTAACCGTTGCTCTGTGAAATTTGTCCAGTCAGATTTCGCTCATCATGTTCAAGTTGGTTACGCAAATTCGCCACGCTGACAAACATAAAACTACTTGGTTTGAAAGTGACTTTTGTGTGAGCAGAGCTTCATACATCTTTATTTAACTACAGTATCTCACAGAAGTGAGTACACCCCTCACATTTTTGTAAATATTTTATTATTTTACAATATTTTATTTATTATCTTTTCATGTGACAACACTGAAGAAATGACACTTTGCTACAATGTAAAGTAGTGAGTGTACAGCTTGTATAACAGTGTAAATTTGCTGTCCCCTCAAAATAACTCAACACACAGCCATTAATGTCTAAACTGCTGGCCACAAAAGTGAGTACACCCCTAAGTGAAAATGTCCAAATTGGGCCCAATTAGCCATTTTCTCTCCCCGGTGTCATGTGACTCGTTAGTGTTACAAGATCTCAGGTGTGAATGGGGAGCAGGTGTGTTAAATTTGGTGTTAATCGCTCTCACTCTCTCATACTGGTCACTGGAAGTTCAACATGGCACCTCATGGCAAAGAACTCTCTGAGGATCTGAAAAAAATAATTGTTGCTCTACATAAAGATGGCGTAGGCTATAAGAAGATTGCCAAGACCCTGAAACTGAGCTGCAGCACGGTGGCCAAGACCATACAGCGGTTTAACAGGACAGGTTCCACTCTGAACAGGCCTCGCCATGGTCGACCAAAGAAGTTGAGTGCACGTGCTCAGCGTCATATCCAGAGGTTGTGTTTGGGAAATAGACGTATGAGTGCTGCCAGCATTGCTGCAGAGGTTGAAGGGGTGGGGGGGTCAGCCTGTCAGTGCTCAGACCATACGCCGCACACTGCATCAAATTGGTCTGCATGGCTGTCGTCCCAGAAGGAAACCTCTTCTAAAGATGATGCACAAGAAAGCCCGCAAACAGTTTGCTGAAGACAAGCAGACTAAGGACTAAGGTTTAGATGGTGTCAAACGTGTGTGGCGGCAACCAGGTGAGGAGTACAAAGACAAGTGTGTCTTGCCTACAGTCAAGCATGGTGGTGGGAGTGTCATGGTCTGGGGCTGCATGAGTGCTGCTGGCACTGGGGAGCTACAGTTCATTGAGGGAACCATGAATGCCAACATGTACTGTGACATACTGAAGCAGAGCATGATCCCCTCCCTTCGGAGACTGGGCCGCAGGGTAGTACTCCAACATGATAACAACCCCAAACACACCTCCAAGACGACCACTGCCTTGCTAAAGAAGCTGAGGGTACCTAAACCCTATTGAGCATCTGTGGGGCATCCTCAAACGGAAGGTGGAGGAGCGCAAGGTCTCTAACATCCACCAGGTCCGTGATGTCGTCATGGAGGAGTGGAAGAGGACTCCAGTGGCAACCTGTGAAGCTCTGGTAAACTCCATGCCCAAGAGGGTTAAGGCAATGCTGGAAAATAATGGTGGCCACACAAAATATTGACACTTTGGGCCCAATTTGGACATTTTCACTTAGGGGTGTACTCACTTTTGTGGCCAGCGGTTTAGACATTAATGGCTGTGTGTTGAGTTATTTTGAGGGGACAGCAAATTTACACTGTTATACAAGCTGTACACTCACTACATTGTAGCAAAGTGTCATTTCTTCAGTGTTGTCACATAAAAAGATATAATAAAATATTTACAAAAATGTGAGGGTGTACTCACTTCTGTGAGATACTGTATATTGTGATAGTTTTGTGTGAACAGATCAAATTTACATTGTCATCATTCGTTATTTCACTGTAAAGTCTCTCGCAAATACGTGTTTTGTTTTCAATTCGAAATTAAATGCTCGATTAAATTTTAAATGCTAATGTGTCTTGAACAAGTGAAAAACTCTAGCCTTAGCCCGCTAGCGAAGTGTACATAACTTACCTGTACCACGGTCATTTCTTCATTGAAGTAACTTTTTTATGTCATGGTCACGTGATCCTGAGTGTTGTATCCTCCTCGTGAACCCTGGTGTGAACACTGAGGTAATTTATCATGCAGATTAGCCTACCTAAGAATTAAACCCAACGTGAAATAAACCCTTAGATATTTACACATTTTTGTTTTGACCAAATGCCAAAGGAAGAGACCCAGTAGGTACACCGTTGAAATCAAATTTAATTAAAGAAGCAAATAGGCTATATTTTACGAAAACCTTTATTTTCTACAACAGTCTTAACAGCTGCATTTTCTTAAAAGTATGAACTGTACAAGGTATTATAACAGCAAACTAGTCAATTCCTTATGCCAAGTTTAAAACCTAGCTTAAAGGCCCGCTGAAGTGTCTTGGAACGTGCAGCATTATTCAATGTGTTGACGTAATTTCAACTGAAACAGGAAGACAGGGCGATATATCGAACAGTCCCGCCCCGCCCCTTTTTTAAAATAGCCAATAGCGTTTCGTTTATATCACAGCTCGGCCAGAACGGTTAAACTCAGTAAAACCTCTGTTTCCTTTTAATATCTAACTGTTTATCCTCCTAATCTCCTCTTTATCACTTTAAAATACAGCATTCTGTGCAGAATTCAAATGTGTCCGATACCTTTCGTGGTCTGAGCCGACTTGCGGATATGATCCGCTCTGTGCTCTCGTGTCCCTGGGCCAGAGCAGACTGTGCTCGCGCTGCGGCGGTTCACGTTATACTAACGCGAAAACGGACTTCATTCGCGTCTATGGAAAGCATATTTACACTGTCTGAATCGTTCCCTATTCTCTATATAGTGCACTATGTGCCTTTCACCATGTAGAAACTAGTAAATGTGTGAACAAATGACCGATTTCACCTGCAGCTTCAGTGTCTGTTGATAGTGTAGGAGGGGGCGGGACTTCAGATTCTAGAGAGCATTTGATTGGACAGAAGATTTGATGAGAAGCTGAAGTGCGATGTGATGTCATGAAAATCCATGATCCATTTTAGCAGAAGTGAGAGACTGTAAGTTTTGAATGCTTATATCTCATAAATGCGAATTGTGTCATTGTTTTGGAACACACCAGCTTATTCATAACATTAAGACTAACATATTCATACTAAAAGCTAAAAAACTTAAATTTTGATTTCAGGGGGACTTTAAGGTAAGCTAGGCCTATCGGGTTTTTCTTGCAGCTTTTTGCTCTTTCTGTTGCTATTAGCCTACAGTTGACACTTAGTATAAGAAATTCTAATTCTAATTTACTAATTCTAGTAAAGAAAGAAATAAATAAAGAAAGAAATCATTTCATGTCATCACCCTCGTTTTATTTATTTTTTATTATTATTTTGCTGTTGCAAAACATGTCCAGCAGATGGAGGTATTACAGCTTTACGACATTCTAATCACATTTTGACCAATGTGTCTGTGGCACAGCAGACACGCATCTTAAACTGTAGGACTAGTGTGTTCAAACAAAGGTTTGACTGTGAACCAGATGAACAAAGTATTAAATTACCACAATCAGTGACAGTTGAGAATGAATCAATGTTTGAATGAGCGTCTGGTAGTGTCTGAGTGACTTGACCGTATAAACAACAGTCAGTTCTAAAGCTCGCAACAGTAAAAAATGGATATCGCCAGATTTATTGAGTATACAAAACCATATATTATTGCTGAACTTCTAAGACTCTTGCAAGTCACCCTATTTAGCCTCATTTTGGTTGTATGTTTGCAGTTCCTCTCTGGATTTCAGTAATATTTAGTTTTTAGGATCACATGAAAGTTTACTGTTGATTTGTGGTCTAGTAGAATGAACTGGTCTCCAGAATTCTGACATAAATGCATTATATCATTTTTATTAGGACAAAGTGGAAGAAACATAAATCCAGGTTTTTCTTGGAGAAACAAAATACCAGGTTTTTCCTCACAATCGTAATGAAGTTGCCATGTGACTGACATGCAGTGGGATTTGATGGAGATGGTTGATCTGACAGGCACACGCCTGTGGCTTCAGTAGAAAGCTGACGACCTAACCAGAGGGATTTCTGGCTCTGCAGAGCTCCAGTCTGGCAGACGAACTGGACATCAAAGCAGAGCAGTGGGGTTTAGTCACCCTGTCATACAGAACTGCTCCAGATCCACAAACACAGAGAAATCAGATACTTTTGGGGTTATTCTACAAAACGGGTGTCATTTGTATCCCTCTCGTTCGTTTGTCAAGAACCCTAGGGTTCTATTTTGAACTCTATTAAACCTTTTCTTCTAAGAGTGTATGTATTTATTTGAAGATGGCACAATGCATTTCATTAACACATAAGCACATTATTTATCTTGTATATGTTGAAAATCCTACAGAATCGTACTTTTAAATTCACTTTATCAAACTTAGAATCATAGAATGACCCCTTTTTTCCAGTACTGAGTTTTTATTGTCCTTTTTTTGTACAATTTCCAGATGAGACATTTATTTCAATATATTTAATTTTGAATAATGGAGTCTGTGAAAAAGGTTGTCTATGAAAGCCTGTAGACTGATTTTTATGTGAAGGACTCGGGACGTTTTTGCCGGGGAAATCAAAAGGATGTGACGTTTACGCGCTCTCTCCAGAGCCTTTCTTCCGTTCAATTAGGCTACACTGATGCTGAAAGGACCATTGTGTACTGTTTGAAAAGAAAATGGATTATTTCAATCTCACATAGTCATATCTATATAGTCTATAGTCTCAAATAATCATAACAGTGTAATTTTAATTACCTCATCTGTCGACATGATGCCGGTGAATTACAGAGCTTCTGCAAACATATCCACATCGCTATAATCAAATGCTTTCTTAACTGCTGCAGTGCTTTCTCGCCGATATTCATCTAAACGTCGCTCTCAGCAGCATGGATGCCGTCTTGATGTTGGTTATCGCTGCAAAGGTATTTCTTTTCACTTCTAACCGCTACTTCTAAGCGAAGAACGAAAAAGAACTTTGCCGTCAGTATATCGGGGCCTAATCACGTTCAGTTACTTGTGTGCACGACTCACGAGCACGAGCAATACGTTGCTAGCTGCAGTTCATTAAACGGCCACCGGTGTCGCTAATAACAAGGGTTTTGTATAGTAAGAAACTGGTATTTGAAAAGTGAAAATTCTCAGAAATTTCAGCATTATGTTGTTTTAAAAATGTATTAAATTCCCACAAGGCTTTTGATGTAAAATTTAACAGCAAACTAACACATAAACACATTATTTACTTTGTAGCTATATGTTGAAAATCCTACAGAATCGTACTTTTAAATTCACTTTATCAAACTGAAAAAGGCACCTGTTTCATAGAATAACCCCTTTTGTCAGTACAGTTTTTTATTGTCCTTTTTTTTTGTACAATTTCCAGATGAGACATTTATTACTCAGATATATTTCATTTTGAATAATGGAGTCTGCTGTATTATTATTTTCCTCAAAACTGATTGATCAAAGCCAGAGCTGTAAAAGAGATTTTCTTCATTAGCTTTTAACATGGAATCATATGGTGAGCAGAAAGGGTGATTACAGCCTCAGTAAAAACAGATTGTCATTTCAGTTTTTCATTTAAGTATGGAAATGTTGCTCTTCCTGTAGTGGCAGGATGTGGCTGCTTGCGGAGACAGTTGCGCCTGAGAGGACCCTAATTCATTTAAGACATGACTTGGTGCCTGCATACGAAACCAGGACAGCCGAGTTTTCTTCTCGGTGCTCCATCATGCGATATATCTCTCCACATAAGAGCTCAATCTGCTGTTCCTGAGCCCGGCTTTACCCACAGAAGCTCTCGCAAGTCCTCGGCTGTCAAGAGAATTCGTTTTATCATTCAGCCATATAAATCATCGCAAGCTCCACAGGAAATCGAGAAAGTTTGACTTTCCAGTCATAAACCATAAAATCTGTCATTAATATAATAACATGCATTGGGATATTTGGAGACAGGGCTAAATGAGTACCAGACCTGGGCATCGATTAAACGGTTTGGCTTGCAACATCAGCTCCAGTGTTTTCCAAAATACAGTATCAGAAATAATAGGTATAATGTCACCGGGACTATATGTCACTCATCATGCGAGATCTCTGGAAACGTGATTTGACCGGTTTGCATTACCAGTTCATTAGTTCTCAATTAACACTCAGTCACCTCAAAAGGTTTATAGGCCGTTTCTTTGATGAGAAACATGTCTTTGCTCCTCTGTGACTGGCTGAGACTCAAGATGGAGTTTCTTTCCAAATATTTCACATTTTAGTGTTTGGCTCAATCCTATGGAAAAAGGCTGTTTTGCATGAATATTTGGCATGTGGCTGAACTCTGTCCATCATATGCAAGTCGATCTTCACTGAGACGCTCACTTGTATTGAGCGGCCTTTGACAAGTTAGATGGAAGATAACTCGAGGCTCCTGGCACAAACATATAGATTTAACAATGAGATCTATTGTTCATCTGGTAGCTGTCCATGGTACTGATATCAGAGCCGATTGGTCCACCACTACCTTGATTATCATATGGTGGGTTTGAGTGTACTTTTACCAAAACTGCTCGGGAGTTTCTTAAATATGTCATATTTAAAAGCACTTTGACCTTGGAACTGTCTGAAGACAACTTTATAGAGGTCATGCTCAATAAATAAATGTACTTTATCTTTTATGCAATGATCATGGATTATTTAGGAGCCTTTACCCTCTCATATAAGATTATATGAATTAGTAACTGCACAAGAACAACACAGAGCTCATGCTGAGCAATGGCTCAATTTCTCCAAAAGGCAAAATTGGAATACAGCAGTGAGATTAAAGCACTAGATGGCGCAGCTGACTGTATCTGGACCTCTTCAGAGTGTTAAATCTGATTATTAAAAACAACACTAACAGAGACGATTGTTTCACACAAGTGTTGGCTAAGAATCATCCTAAAGATGATGTTACAATATTGTCTAGCTGTTTTACTCTGAAAAATAAGAATGAAGGCAGTATTATTTGACATCACTGAATCAACCTAAATATATTAGGTTACACCAACAAAACTAAATGTAAGAGTTTCAGGTAGAAGGATTATTAAATTAATATTTATCTATAGATTTTAAATCATGTTTTAAGCATAAATGTCACTAAATTGTGCCAAATTTGTGCTTAAAACTTTAAAAATGACTAGGTAATAGGAAATAGAAAAATGAATATATTAACTTAATATCTTATTTTGCTTTTCAGGTAAATTTACTTGAAATATACTACCGGCCAAAGTTTTGGAATAATTAATAAGTCATTAACATAAGTCTCTCACCAAGGCTGCATTTATTTGATTAAAAACACAGTAAAAACAGTAATATTGTGAAAATTATTACAAATAACTGTTTTCCATTTGAATATATTTTATAATGTAATTTATTTCTGTGATGCAAAGGTGAATTTTTAGCATCATTACTCCAGTCTTCAGTGTCCATTCTAATATGCTGATTTGGTGCTCAATTATTAATAATGGTTTTTATTATCATCAATGTTGAATTGATGAACTTCAGTGTTGTTTTTGCTGCCTAATATTTTAAGATGTGATACTTTTTTTCTGGATTCTTTGAGAAAGTTCAAATGAACAACATTTATTTGAAATTGAAATCTTTTGTAACATTATTAATGTCTGTATTGTTCTTTTTGATCAATTTAATGAGTCCTTGCTGAATAAAAGTATTAATTTCTATTTTGAATGGTAATGTATCACGGTTTCCACAAAAATATTAGACAGCACAACGGTTTTCAGTATTAATAATAGTCATGTTTCTTGAGCAGCCAATCAGCATATTAGAATGATTTCTGAAGGATCATGTGACACTGAAGACTGGAGTAATGATGCTGAAAATTCAGCTTTGACATCAGAAATAAATTATATTTTAAAATTTATTCAAATAAACAATCATATTTCACAATATTACTGTTTTAGTGTATTTTTGATCAAATAAACATACTGTAAACATACTGTAAGAGACTTCTTTCAAAAAAAAAAAACAAAGTAATTATTCCAACATTTTCAATGGTAGTGTATGTTTAAACTATTTGTTTAAAGTTATTTAAAGATTTTTAGACATTTTTTAATGCAAAGACAGAAGTACCGATTAAGAGAATTAATTTTTTGCAGCATTGGTGGGCATATTAGTAGAATGCAGTATATTTAGTGGGCACTTTCAAACACAGACCGTTTACAGACTTTCGGTTATTTGACACAGAGGTGCTGACTGCTTTGTGGGTGGAATGTCTCTCTTTCTCCTTGTTTCTTACTTAGTAGACAGTAATTGAAAGATTGATATCAAAGGGAAAATCTGGGGGAATTTTGCTTGACCAAGAACAATATGGTATCAGGTACAGTACAGCACATTCTCAAATACTCAACACACCCAACATTACTTCAGATTTCACTGCACTGTATTTAATAATAATATACAGCAGGGTCCAAAAGTCTGGAGCACATTGAAAATCTGGGATTTAAAATCTAATTTGGGTACATTTAAAACATTCTCAACAACTACTTTGTTACAGATAAAGGACCTTGTGCTCTCTGGCTCATTAATTACTGGATGTATCTGAAGTGTGAACCTAAAACGTGCTTTTCCCACTCAGTTCATATTCATGGAAATCCCAGGAAGGCTTCTGGTTTAAATGGAGATGGATCACTCTCTGATTATGCCTGTTATGTCTTCAAGTAATGTGTAACAGCCCCAATTTAACAGACATCACTACCAGAGAGTCGAACGCAGCACTGAGACCAGCCGTGCGCTTCCAGGACTATCCAAAGCAAATGTTGATCCAGACTTTGGTCCAAGTCAGTGCGTTCTACAGTAGTGCACAAACCCTGAGCTGCTTCCCAGCTTTCATCTCCGGCCAGGTATCTTCAAGGTTCATTGATAAGGCAATGAAACTGTATGTAAATGGAACAACCCGGCACATGGACTTCTGACCATTAGTCTTCCCTAAAGCCCCAGTGTGACTTTTAATCAACGTCAAACTGGGGAAAAGAGACAGAGGAGAAAGTTTAATGACGGAGATGATATATTTAAAGAGGAACACAGTAATGCCAGGAAACTCTGATAGAATACTACTTTTGAGACCGACGAGATCATTGCAAAATCTCTTTTTATTTCTCTTACAAAGAAAACTATTATAATCAACATACAACAATCAAAAAAAGCCAATTTCTTTCACTGTTGTCATGATAATTTCCCTTTAAACCCTTTTTTTATCCGTGGATAAAAGAGAACAGGCTTCACAGGGAAGAAAAGCAAGATAATTTAAACACAGATGTGCAAAGGAAACAAAGCATGCAAGAACCAGAGACAAATTTGCTACAAATTGCCCTCAGTTAACCTGTCAGATAAATACTAATTTACAAAAGAAGAAATGAGATAATAATTCAACAAAACTAGGGTGGTTTATTTACCTCCTGTAATATACAACATGGTCTCTGAAGGATGTAAACATTTCGTACACACTCACAGCTATTTAAATTTATAGGCAGACGCCCTGATTTGAAGCAGTGTCTCCGTCAGGATGACGGAGAAACCAGGAATGCTGAACCGGGCCTGGAAAATGAACCATGACCAGTCCTACCAGAGATGCAATACTGGACCAATGTTCAGGAAAATAAGGACAAAAACACATCCTGCTCAAGCTAAGAGCTTTTGGTTTTTTAATTGCTTAAATATGGGCTTTACAAGCCATATTTTATTTAAAGCACTGCTTTGAGGAAAGCTTTCAGTTCTTTGTTGAGGTCTGTATAGTTCCAACTGTAAGGCACTAGATAAATATAACTCTGGTACACTATTGCAGTTGGTTAAGTTAATCCGTCGATGATGGATAAACTAACGGAATACTAATACTCTGAAATTATGAAGCTAGTTTGTGCACTTATAACCTGATAATGAACATTTTCATTAGAAAAACTGACAATGTACCATCCATGGAATAGAATTTAGCTACATTACCATTCAAAAGATGGGTCGGTAAGATTTTCACATGATCCTTCAGAAATCATTCTGATCAAAGTGGCGGCCATCTTTGAAACGCCTCTCAGGCAGCCATTTTAGTCATGCAAGTACATCTCTTATCTCTTTGAATGGGGAAACATCAAATTCTCCAAAGCTGTTTACCAAGCCTATGATTAAATTTCATATTTGAAATCACCAATGCAATCTGTCTCATAAATTTTGTTTCTAAATGCTCAAATAATGACAAAAAATGACTTTAGCAACTGGTGATTGGCTCTTTAATTTAGAAGGCGGGACTATTCCGCCATATTGCGCTTTGCACTTTCTCCCATTCATAGTAATATGAGTGTGCCATCTTTGTATATATAATATGCTGATTTGTTGCTCAAGAAACAGTTCATAATATCAATGTTGAAAACAGTTGTTTTTGTGGAAACCGTGATGCATTTCTTTTATCTGAATTTTTTTAAAGAATAGAAAGTTCAAAAGAACAGCATTTATTTGAAATCGAAATCTGTCTCTTTTGATCAATTTTAGGGATGCACCGATACCAGTATCGGGCGATACCAAGCTCATGTACTTGTACTCGTAAAAATACCCCCGATACCAAAGACCGATACCTCACGTGACGTAACTGACAGAATTTTCCGTGCACAGAGACACCGACGGCGGCAGCAGCAGAAACAATGTCAGCCTCAGGGGTGTGGAAATACTTCAAAATTAATGATGACAACCCACACATTGCGAACTACATGCTTTCAATCACAATTCGTTATCGATTAGTGAAGGCGGGATAGGCGGAATCGCGCTGAATGACACAGACCAGAAGCTCTCTCTTTCTTGCGCGCGATCCCAGTTCTCTCAGACAGCGCGCGATCAGTTCTTCTCGCGCCTGAATGCACACATAGTTGTCAAAATGTCCATCGTGTGGAGTATCTAACGTAAATACAGTCGGTTATGGCTTAAGTGGACATAAACATTTGGGTGAAAACAGGATATGTGTTAGTATCCATGGATTCGGTCTTAAAGGGACCGTAGCCTAATTAAATATTTGTCATTAATGTTAATAAAACAACAAAAGATAAAAAAAAAGTTAAATAAATGTATACATGGTATATAAACCTACTGTATCTGAAAAACAAGTTTATTTAATTTGTATCTCTATAGCATTTGTTGTATTGTTTGTAATTTGTTTGAAAATTTTCAAAATTTTCTTTTTATATAACAACAATTATATATATTGGTAATTATGCCCTTTGAAGGTGAAATTTTTGTTCTAATAAAGAAGCTGTCCTACATTAATTAGTCTCACTGTGCTTGGAAAACTGCAACAAAAAAAAAAGAAAAGAGAAATTAATAAATGTATAGGCATCGGTATCGGCGAGTACAAGAAAAAAAATATTGGTACTCGTACTCGGTCCTTAAAAAATGGTATCGGTGCATCCCTAAATTTAATGCATCCTTGCTGAATAAAAGTATTCATTTCTTTTAAAAAAATCTCACAGAACCCAAGCTTTGAATGGTAGTGTAAATTTAACCTATATTAAAAAAAAACATACCAAATAAAATAAAATAAAAAACACTGGGATTTACTCCAGCTGCATTGTTGTAATGGGTAATATAGTGCCATAAGTGTACTACCCCCTCTTTTTTGGGCATATGAACCACTCCAGTTATTGGGAAAAGAATATCTGTGTACAATATATATCCAGAAACTTCAATATTCCCCTCATTGGAAACCGCAGCCACTTTTGACGAAGCAACATAAAAGCTAAATAAATTATCCCAGCACATGCACGTTACTCAAAGAAAGCTTGATCTAGCACATTGGCAAACACTTTTGAGCATCCATGGCTGTTTCTTTGGTTTAAAGCTTTCAAACAGTGAAAGAGCATTTGGTACCAAGCAATATTAACTGCTTACAAATGTAGTGTACTTAGACACAGAGACCCCATTTCGTTTTAAACGCATTAGACTTAAACATACAACTCTGTGTGATCAATTAAGGCACATAAATTTAAATTACCCTAAATTAGTTGCATTAACTTGAACATAGATGCTTTACAAAAATATTCCCTCTATGACTCAAGTTCCAAATACATTAATTAATCTATGGCTTTATAAGTTACTTTAAATCCTTTTATCAAATACATATAACTTAAATGCTTAAGTTAAAAAAGCACAAAAAAGAGATTTTGATCACAAACTGTCATACAGATGTTGTTCAGTGCTTTAAATGATATATTAAAAACATTAAAAACAAGACAAGTAAATAATAACATGATGGTAATGAAATACTCGATCCATCTCTATTCCTTCAATTCCAAATTCTCCTGCCTGTGACAATGAATCCCAGAGGTCAAAAAGTCCAGAGCAATGTTATTACAACAACAAAGTTCAATGTAATGTTAAAAATACTTCCCTTTCAACAGGCTCATAAATACTCATGATAGCGAGGGAAAGTAGCTCAGCGAGATAGGATGAAAATCCTAGTAAGGTTTGTGCTTTAAAACCATGCCGTTCGTTCCACGCTCCGATCAATACGGCCGCCACACGCCTTCGTCCATTCTACCAGCAGAATTAAGCAGAGTGGGGGAGTTGCTATGACTACCGTCTCCCTCCACCCCCCCGCCTCCATCAGCCTGGACCGGGAGGTTCGGATTGACCAGGCTGGTTCCCGTGGATGCGCTAGTACAAGGCGGCATCATCCGGGTGGGCGATCGGTCCCCTCCTGGAACCATGGAGAACTGGTAGGAGCCAGAGGAGGCGCCGTAGTAGAGATAGGGTGTGCTGCTGCTCTGGAAGGGTCCGCTTTGGCTCTGGGTGGAGCCGGGGTATGGCGGCGGTAGGTAGGTGTGGTAATGAGCGCTGCCGAGAGACATTCCCGTGGTGACCGGGGTGGGCGTGTACGTGAAGGTCGCCGGGTAGTGCATTCTGGGACTGGAAAATCGGCTCTCGGTGAGTGAGGAGAAACCGGGGAACTGACGTTCAAACTGGCCAGGAAAAGGACTCAAATCTGTCGAACCTACAGGAAACAAATGTTGAGGTTACTTTCAAAGCAGGATGGAAGGATTGAAATACTATTGAAGACAGAAGTGACAGAATTGAACAACATGATGACACAATAATTCAATTCAATAGTGTGTATTGAATTTTTCTTCATTTAACTACAATCCAGTTTAAGCAAGTGCTAACACAGTTCATTGTGAATATATATATATATATATATATATATATATTTATATATATATGTATATATATATATATATAGAGGACCCTGGACCACAAAACCAGTCATAAGTCGCACAGGTATATTTGTAGCAATAGCCAACAATACATTGTATGGGTCAAAATTATCGATTTTTCTTTAATGCCAAAAATCATTAGGATATTAAGTAAAGATCATGTTCCATGAATACATTTTGTAAATTTCCTATCGTAAATATATCTAAAATTTATTTTTGTGAGTGGATATGCATTGCTAAGGACTTCATCTGGACAACTTTAAAGGCGATTTTCTCAATATCTTGATTTTTTTTGCACCCTCAGATTCCAGATTTTCAGCCTAATATTGTCCTATCCTAACAAACCATTCATCAATGGAAAGCTTATTTATTCAGCTTTCAGATGATATATAAAACTCAATTTAAAAAAATGTACCTTTATTACTGGTTTTGTGGTCCAGGGTCACACACACACACACACATATATATATATATATATATATATATATATATATATATATACACACACACACACACATACACACACACACACACACACACATACTGTATGTATATACTGTATATAAATTGTTTTTAAAAGAAGTTTCTTATGCTCACCAAGGCTCCAAGTTTTTTTTTTTTTTTTTTTTTAAAAATGCACTAAATAATAATGTAATTTATTCCTGAAGCAGCTATTTTCAGTATCATTATTCTAGTCTTAAGTGTCACATGATCCTATTATCAATAGTTAAAACAGTTTTTGTGGTTTAATATTTCTGTGGAAATGGTGATGTACTACTTAAAAATTTGGGTTATGTATGATTTTAATACTTTTATTCAGCAAGGAGGCATTAAATTGATCAAAAGTTACAGTAAAGACATTTATAATGTTACAAAAGATTTATATTTCAAAGAAATGCTGCTCTTTTGAACTTTACTTTCATCAAAGAATCCCGAAAAGAAAGTATCACTGTTTCCTCAAAAATATTAAGCAGAAAAAACTGTTTTATCAACACTGATAATAATAAGAACCATTATTAATAATCGAGTGGCAATAATAATGGATAATAATTGAGCACCAAATCAGAATATTAGAATGATTTCTAACTAAACGTGACACTGAAGACTTAAGTCAACAGACTCATATAGAAAATAGTTCTTTTAAATTGTGACAATACTTCACAATATTACTGTTTTTAATGTATTATATATATATATATATATATATATATATATATATATATATAAAAATGACAAATTTATTTAAATAGTAAAACACCCTGCATTTATATAAAAAGTAAAACTGAATTTAAATGACAGAATGTAGCTATTAAAAAACAACCATTAACTTTAAATTACACACAGAGAAGAACAGTTTATCGATTAGTTGGTTTAACTTCATTGTGGTTTTTCCTCTTTGTCACAGACAAGTTCATGTGTATGTGTATTCATGTGTGCGGTTATATGTCTCAGTTCATTTGTGTCTCCGGGCTATTTATATGCCTCTGTATTCTGTGTGCATGTTTAAATTGTTTCTGTGCGTACAAAAGTGTACGTGTGTGTGTGTGTGTGTGTGTTTCTGCATCACTTGGCTGCCGCACATAAAACACAACCAGGATGCATAATCGGTCACACATTTGGAAACATTTAGAGGGGCGCGAAATAGCATCGTAGCGAGAGAGACAGACGTCTGCACTGTTGTGGGCTCCTGGTATCTTCAGCATTATAAACCCAGGCAAAAACTGTCCATCTGCCCTTCTGTCCTTAACATATTCTTTATTTCCCTCCAAAAATCAGAAACCACTAATGGTCTGTAGCTATAATGCTAGTGCCAAAGGGTGAAAGAAACAAAAAGAAACTGCCTCGCCTCCCTGGCGCAGAGCTGTTTTCATAAATCACACGGCGTCTTTCTTGTCACCATGTCTGCGCCTGTGGGCCGACTGGGTGGCATGGTTAAATGTGGGCGATTTGCGGAGGCACGGCTTGTCACTAATGCTAGCAGTGTCTCCTTTCCCCTCTACACCCCAACCCCTTTTTCTTTTATATTCAAAATCTTTGGTTTGAGCGGCTGACGATAATGGTTCTCTCGCCCCGGGCTACACAGAGAGCCTGTGCTCTGAATAAAAGGCCATATGATAAAAGCAAAAAAAGTTATTTACATACATTCTCTGGTGCTAGTCACCAAAAATCCATAGACGAGATGGCGCTGGTTTTGAAAACAGATGCTATGCCTGTAAAGCTAATGATTTATTTGGCAAGAGTGATTAGTTTCAGGTGAACCAAACAATTATGGGTTATTTACAAGTTTAAGTCACGTCTACATGAGGTATGATGTCACCATACAACACAGTGCAGTAGTTTTTACCCTTTTATTACCCTTTATAAAAGCTAAGCCTCTAAATTTGACAGTATATGAATACACATGCTTCGAGATCGATTTCATGCATTATTATTTTCTGAAATGAATCAGACCTCAATTCATAATGTAACTAGTGTTATCATTAACTAAAACTATTAAAAACATTTTCTTAATTGAAACAAAGCTGAAATAAAATAAAAGCTAAATATTAGATGAAAAACTTTAAACAAAAAATTAAAATGCTGCCTTACTAACTGTCTGATAAGGTTAAGTTGAAGTAGTACAATTACTAACTGAAATAAAACTAAAATTAAAACTATTTAGAAATGTAAAAAAATATGTTGTAACAAAATCAAATAAAATCAAATATTAAATATAAAAATAAAAGCTCATTTAAAATATTAATAAAAACTGAAACAGTATATAAATAATACTAAAATAACACTGAATGCAACAAGTTTTTTTGCATTGTGCATGTGTCAAGCGCTGCTGTAGCAGATGTTAGCATAATCTGTTTTCATTTACAAATTTTGTCTTTCAGGTACTGTCATGCAGCAGTTAAAAAAAAAGAAAAAAAGTTAGTTTAAAGTAAATGTTAAAGTGTGTAAAAATAACTTAAATCTCAGTTTAATATGTGGAGACTGGAGACAATATGCAAGACATTGGTAGACTGATTTCCCTTAAAATTAATGGCAGTTTTCCAGAAACCTGTCTGAAAACAGTTATTTTTGCAATTCTGCTTGACGACACTTGTGGCACAAAAAATTACACACTTTACCTTTAAAAGGCTTATAGCTAACGATTTAAATAATAACACAATAACCCAAGTTTAAAGTATGTAAGCTTCGCTGCTAGGTCGCTTATTCAAAACAATAACAAAGGCGTAGCTTGATGACGGCGTGGATGAGTGTGGAATCATGGGAATTGTCATCTTCATCTCCACAGCCGATAGGACTCATGTTCATGGATGAGCTAATGCATTTAAGTTTTATTAACGTTATTGTGGTATAGAGCAGGGTGGGTCCAAGAGCTGCGGGAGCTGATTGAGGCTGATGGAGTGAATGCTAACATAAGACACATACCTGCGCGACACACCGGTCTCGAGTCCCATGAAGGAGCTCTGGAGTTTTTATTATGTTTATATGCCACAGTCAGCAGCTGCCGCTCCTTTTGTTTTGTTGTTTATGTTTATTTTGCGACTAAAGTTACGTTTAACATTTGCCAGTTCCCGCCTCCTTCTTCCCTGAACTTGAACTTTGTCACAGTTACGTTTGATCACTTAAAATCACATTATTTTATTTCATTTTAACGAAATAGCTGCAAAGTGCCGAATTACTACTCATACAGGTCACTTTATTTGACTTTATTAAAACTTATTTGACTTTACTTGGTCAAAACAATCATACTAAAAATACATTTGAGCATGTTGAAAGTTATGTTATTACTCTACTTGTTGGACATTGCAGTAAGCTAGATTGATATTAAAATATATTAATAAAAGCTGGATGCAATTAATTTTAAAATATTTTGTATGGAGGAGAAAATGCTGTATTACTGTTACTGCAAACTAAGCTCTTTTTGATTTTGCTGTGTTAGCCACTTGACAAAATGTTGTCTCTGGTGCAATGTACAAACATTGTGGTGAATTGCATTACTTGCGGTAAATCAAGAAAACAAGAGATTCAAACAATTCACACTAACAGTGTTGAGCAGTGTTGCCAAGTCCGCGGTTTTCCTGCTTTATCACTGTTGCCACGGGTTGTTTTTCATGTCCGTGGGTTGAAGCGACCCCAACTAACATGATATTTAGACCCTGGAATGCAAATTTTACCAGGGAAATCCAACCAAAAACGCGGATTTTTTCCCCCCAGAACGCGATTTTTACCTGGGGGACCCCCCCGAAACGCGATTGGGCTAGTTTTGAGTAGCAATTGGGCGGGTTTTGTTGTGAAAACCTGGCAACCCTGGTGTTGAGCAATATAACAATGTCGATAAAAAGGTCTCCAAACTGTTGCTCACCTGTCTAATAAAACACATAATATATTAAAGCGTCTTTGGTGTTACCATGGTTTCTACGAAAGTAAAACCAGAAATTGAGAGTAACATGGATATGACGTCATTGACATGCGACGCACTGACACGGGCTTTTAGACTGGTTAAAACTGCGTATTTCTCTGGATTTAAACATTGTTGGAAACATTTGGAATAATGTTAAGTACACAAGTCAACAAAGTATATAACATTGTTCTAGTGTTTTTGGATATTTAATGCAAAAATCCTACATATTGTGCCTTTAATGTCACATATATGAAGGTAACTCTATCGCCCCCTTGAGTACGAAAGTATATTACCGCCACTGCAACACAAACACACACTTGCAGTGTTAAAAGACTAATACTCCTGAAGTGTTTTATATCTTGCAAAAGACATCAACAATGAATATTTGCACTGTTACTCTTACAGTCAAGTGGTGGGAAACATCAAAGAGCAGTGTCCTTATCTGACATCAAAGCTATTATTAACAAAAGCTCACATGTGCCAGCATCACATGAAAGGATGATATACCTAAATTAATTAAACACGACAGGCAGGTGGCAGGCATCCAGAACCTGCCAGCCAGTGCTCAGGTGAGGGAGATTCTTGTTTAATCACTTTAAGCCTATCCAGGTTCTCAGGAATGGGCGAGGGTGTAGTATGGCGGTAAATGACAGAGGATGAAAACACTTACCTGGCACTGACTCAAACAGGTGTTTGGAAATGGAAACTTGTCTGTCTACATTTATTCTTTAAAGGGTGTATATAGGTGAGTTGTAGGGCACACGAGGTCAAATTATCTTATGGGGTGCAACTCGGGCACTGAGTGGCCTTCCATTCCCCAAAGGTTCTCTGGGAAGCATAACGCTATAAAGCGGCTTTATTTGCCCGCCACTGGCCTGTTATTATGTCTTGGTCTGTTATTAACGATATACTACGCAGGATCAAAGCCATGGAAAGAGGAGCAAAGGAAACCTTTTTTCCTTCCCCCGAGTTTTAAAAATACACTCATGGCGCAGTCCAATTTTAAAACCGGCTCCGTTTACAAATCTACAGGACCATTACCTAATAAAATTCGAGCGAATTTGAGATTGTATTTCTAACGAATTATGACTCTGAAATTTAAAGCTATGATTTGTTTAATATGATTGACAGACCATTACAGAAAAATGATAATTTCACAAAATGGCCCTTCCAAAATGAAGCCACACTTGTTTTTTTTGTTTTTTTAGGTTCATGTGTGTTTCTCATTAATCTGATTAAACTTTCATCCAACACATTTAGGAGCGAATTTACCAAATATTTGCAACACATTTGTGTACATTTCAGTGCAAAAACCTGCATCTTTTTCACTAAAAAATGACAAAAGCACATAATAAAATAACTTAAAATTGAAATTAAAATATAAAAACAAAAGTTCAAAATATTAATAAAAACTATAATAGCAAATAGCACCATGACTGCATTACTGTAATTCTTTGCTTATTCTATGCTTATTTTTATGCAAATGAGGCTCAAATGTGGATCATTCACAAAATTTAGAGCCATTTGTCTGATGATAGGCAGTAAATGTAGTTTTTTAAGAGAGATTTTTTTTAAAAAAGTGAAATTTAAGATTTTTAAAAATTTCTTATAAAATGTGTCATTAAAATATTCAATTTTTTTAGTAAATGCACCCCTTAATTTTCAAATATCTTTCAAAAGGTGCTTAATCAAAGATTCATTAATCACACAAACCCCAAATCTTCTAAATGTGCAAATCACCATAAAACACGTGCCCACCCCCCTGCCCACTGCAGTGTCGGACGCGAGGGGTAGGGGGCGCACCTGCTGTAGGTCTGAGGCTGGAGGTTACCTGGAAGGCGTCTGGGCACATCGCTGATGGAGGGCAGCCCCGTGGCCCGGCTGGACGAGAGCGGAGTGGTGGAGTGCACAGAGGGGGAGGCCATGGGACTCAGGTATGATGGGTACGTCTGGTCATATGACCAAGGTGGGGAAGATTGAGCCTGGCGTGGATCTAAAGGTACAAACAATGCAAATATTACAAAATGTGACGTTATAAGAAGTGTAAAAGTCACTCATTTTTATAAAGTATCACTGTCCAACAGCAACACCCGCAGGTAAAGTTACAGCGGGAGGCTTGCCTCCGCTGATCCCATTGACTTTTAACAGACCCCCTAAAGCGTGCAGTGAGTTTGATGGGGGGTAAGTGAGAATGAATGGGGCAAAGTTACGTGAGAGGCGGCAATGCCTCCATCGTGCTATGACTGGGTATAATCGGTTATGATTGGACATGATTGTTTAGTGAGATAAATCCCGCCTCTTGTTTTTGTGCGCATTCTCGAATCAGCCTGAAGGAAGACAATGATTGTATTAATGGGAAGACTAATTAAAAAGTAAGCAAGCAACTCAGCCACTTAGATATTACTGCTTTATGTCACGTCAAAATCAAACATTAAATGGCCTGAAAACATGATGACTGGGGGTTTTTAGTGAGAAATCAGGTCAGCCTGTTGAAATTAAAGGTACATCTGTGTCTGTGACCAGTGTGTACAAGCTTAATAACTGCTAAATTGACTATTAAAAAGAAAAGCTGAACTTCAGTTCACAAATAAAATGTATTGTTTAAATTGTTACTGCCTTTAGTTATTATTTTGGAATAAATGCAAAAATGCGTAAAAACAATGACTTGATGAAATTTATACCTGGTTTTAATAAACAGAACATTGCATATTTAGTGTAAAAATACAAAATAGAATTGTATATGGTCTCTCTTTTTTATGTAATATTTATTTAACCAGTAAAATTAAGCGTAAGAAGGACATATATTTACATTTGATAAAAAAACTGTGAGGACTTTGCCTCCTCATTTTTAACACCACTGTATTTGAATTATCTCAAACACTGATATATGCAATTAAATAATCAGTATATCCTGACATTAATTAAACTGAAAATGTAATTGTTTGCATTCTTTGATCCATTTATATTTGTCTGTCTGTCCCATATAGAAGCCTTGTGTGCTTAGCAAATACAATATGATCTCTTGGGTAAATCATTTAAATGAATCCGCTCACAAATATTTGTCTGAGTTGACATATTTCATGCCTCATAATTCAACCTCTCTGTCATGCCAAGTATCAGTTTAAAAGCAGGCACATAATTGCTAAAGTCAACAAGGTACAGTGCATTCCTTCTCAGATTCAGTCACTTGGCTTGTACATACAGAGTTTGGAGCAGTACAGTAACAGGACCCAGAGTACAGGACATGCGCTCTCCGAGCAGTAATTAAGGACAGGTGATATCCTGTTCTCTCACAGTGACACAACGCACTGCCCTAGGCTGTCCGCACTCGGTTTCCACTTGTCCATCATGTTGCAGTGTGCGATTTCAGCTTAGATAAACCACTTTGTGCTGAGACGGATAGACAACTAACAGTGACACACACACACACACCACATATGCTGAAATGCTTGGGTGGATGAGTAAATATAATCGCTGACTTGACTTGAAGGAAACAAAAACTGTGACCGACAGAGTAGTGGTAACTTAAAGGATCATTTGGTTCATTCATGTGGTTTTGTGTGCAGATCATACCAATAATCTACCAAATGCATAAATGTAAATAATTAAATATGATATACATTCATCCATTCTCAAAACCATGGATGGTGTAGCCTATCACAATGTAATTAAATATGATACACACGCATACATACATACATATATATATATGTATATGTTTTTTGAATATGTATGTTTACACACACACACACTTAAAAAAATTTATATATATATATATATATATATATTTTTTTTTTTTTTTAATTTACTTTTAATAAAAAGAATATACTGTATTTTTAATTTTTTTTTTTTTTTTTTTTGCTGTCACTTCTTTCAACAATCAATAATAGAAATGGTCTAAATATTAAAACGTATATGTATCTTCTGTGGAAGTCTCAGGACCAAAAAATGTTCATCCAATCATTGCATTCGGTCCGAATGCAATGATAGGATGTCCTACCTGCCTGTCAGCATATGTATTTCCACACCTCCGCACACCCTGCTCGCTCAGACATCACGTCATCAGCTCAATGAGCTTATGCTGCGTTCACACCATGTCACAACCGTTATTACGAGATGGCAACCCGTGACGTTCTACCCGGAGCTGTTCACGTCCTCAGACTCGGATTTATGCGCTTCTATGTCAACACTATCAATGCCGAAAATGAATCTGCAGCAGTCAGGTGGTACAAGTAAGAGCTCTGTAAGTTGTTTACGTTCATTATTATTGTAATTATATGTGCTTTGAAACATGAGGTAATTTAACGGCGTCTCTCGTGATGCTTTGCAGACTCTGCTCTGTGCGTTCATGTGTTTTGGAGGAGGCGTGGCTTTGGAGGCGCTCTGAAGGGAGGGTGGGATCTGATGCTTTCAAAACTAGCTTGATATTGCTAGCCACTCCGAAATTGCCTACCCTACCATTAAATGTGGACCTTTCTGAATAGAATAGAATACGCAGTGTGTTTCTATCTCATACCTGTTATCTGTGTCTGCCCCTGAGGTGTGAAGGAGTTGGGGCTGCTAAGCGAGGGCCGTGGAGTTTGCGTTGGCACGGTAACCCGCATGGTGGTCTGCCGGATACGCTCCAGTTCACTGAGACGGTCGGAGAACAGTCCGGCCTTCGGTGAGTCATCCAACTTTGGCCTGTGCCCTGCAATCAACATACTGCCATTAATAAAACTGATGACCACATCATAACTTGTATTTACATATTTACATAAGTGCGTCGCATATTACAGCACTGTTACTCGCACTTCTGCTCCTCACAGGCTGCATGTAAAATCAAACCTACATCATGTAGTCCATTTCACAAACAAATGATTCTTATGAATGAGTTCTTTTGAATCATTCAAAAAGATTCACAAACTACGGATAAAGATAATTTGAGAAATGAATTAACCACATTTACTCTTACCCTAAATGTTTTCACAACAATCTTTAATGTCATTGCGTAAGTGTTAAAAGTCAGTGTAATATTTAATATTGAATATGTTATTGCTGCTGCTGTTGATTATTGCTGCTGTGAGGATGTAAGATATGATGCTGCTGCATAAATAGACGCATAAATCCATAGCAGATCAAGGCAGGTGGAGCTGGGGGAGGTGGAGGGTTTCAGAAGAACTCTAGCTAGTCCTAGCTTACAGCAAACAATGAACCAGACAATTTAAATGTTGAGCGAGCAATCTCATTGGCTACAGGATCAGCAGAGGCCAATCAGCTTGTGCCTTGCGGTAATGATGTGATTGCTTGCAGACTGCATGTTAAAGACCAATCAGCCTGCACTCAAAAAAGTTTTTGGTGGGTCTTGATTATATCTCCTAGTAGAAAAACTTAGCCAATCTATGATGTATATGTATGGCATAGGTTTCACTATAAGACAGGTGTTCCATTTCCCCTCTTTATAAGAGCTTTCATTATGCCCCATGGCATTGGAGTCTTTCAAGCCACAATCTACCGTGACTCTGCCATATGGAATCAAACCGAATCTAATTTCATTTCCATAAAAAAGTCAAATATTACATATTCCATGTTCTTAAAATATCATCTATTAATCTGTCCCATCAGGGCGGGGATTTGGCTTTGACAATGAAGTGCTATGCTTGGCATATAACAACATTCAGTTGGCACACATTAAACACTCAACCTTCCCAGACAAGACGAAACCCTTATAATACAAGACCGTATGTGCTTTCTCTGTGCACGATGCATGATGACACTGGCCAGCACCTTTCTGGAAAGCTATAACAGGAGCGTTTAAGAGTCTATAGCCTCAAGTCTATTCTCGGCAAATTAGAGGAGGGATAAGACAGCAGCGCGGCCCAATACACAACTAGCCCCTTTTTCCACATTAAAATGGCCCAGTGTCTCCCTCAGACTGCAGCAGTTTTTTCTGAGAAGGCCGTAAAGTAAATATCAAACAGGAGAAAGAGAAAAACTATTGCTGGAGTTGGCAGCGCTCCAGTTGGCAGCAAAAGAACGAGCTACCTCTATATCTTGACTAACCGACCTGTGCCAGGAGAACAAAGAGAAGCAGCAAACACACTCAGAAAAGTTTCATAATCAAATCATTAAAGTACTTTAGTATGTCTATAATATATGAACCTATATTTAAAGGTGAAGTGTGTTCAGTTTAAATCTTAAAATACTTTCTCCTATCTTAATATACAAAGACAACTCTAAGTAACTCTATTTAGAGGGGCAATCTTTCATCTCAGCTACTCTAAAAAAATCTGCGCTTAACTGTCAGCACCTTAAAAAATCTGTGATTATGTTATTTCTGTTCACGTTCACTGTCTGCAGTGAGTTATCTGGAGTTATTTCACTCTAAATTCTGTACTTACAATGCCATTTTGGGGGGTGTGGGACTATCTGCAAAAATATTGTTTTTTCTAACTTAGTATTTGTGTCTTGTTATCTATTACAAATATCTAAACAATCTTAAATCAATACATATTTACCTGAGAAAGATAAATGACTTAGAAAGATGAATGACTTGGTTTCCTGAAAAATGTATAAAAATTAAACTAATTTATGCTTAAAACAAGAAAATAAATCTGTAAATTGGGTAAGAAAAATAATCTTGTTTTCCCTTTGATTTAAATTGATTTTTCTTACCCCATTGACAGATGTTTTTACTTGTTTTTATGCATAAACTTACCTAATTCTGATACATTTTTCAAAAAACAGGACTTAATATCTTAAAGGGGACCTATAATGCCCCAGAATGTGTCTGTGAAGTTTCAGCTCAAAATACCCCACAGATCATTTATTATAGCTTGTCAATTTTGCCTCTATTTGGGTGTGAGCAAAAACACGCCGTTTTTGTGTGTGTCCCTTTAAATGCAAATGAGCTGCTGCTCCTGGCCACTTTCCAGAAGAGGGCGGAGCTTTAACAGCTCATGATTCGGTTGCTCAACAACAACAAAGCTGGAGAATCTCACGCAGCCAAAATGAGGATTGTCAGTAACGGTGTTCAGCCTTACATTGTTCAAACCGGAGTCGACACTGATGGAGAGACTCAGGAAGAAGTTACAACTTTTAGAATGTAACTGGACGTTTCTGAACTGTTAGTGGATAAATTTATGTAGTTGCTGTGGAGTTGATTCAACTCATCGACTAGCATGTGCCGTCATGTTAATCTTTTGTGCAAATCCAGCGTTGAATTGACCCTCGTTTGTGAAGCAGTCCGGCGTAAAATGACGGCAAGGCAACAACACTCTACTACAACAACTCTTCCTCTTCTCTAAAGCAGCCCAACATGGCCTCGCCCCCTTTGTTGCGTGTTCTCTGGTGCAGGGTTTATGTAAATTTTACTGTTAGTGATGTCACTAAACCGGGAAGAAGCTAGTTGTAGTCCCTACCAGCCGTTTGTTGTAGTCCTTAAACAGAGAATTTCTTTTAAAAGAAAATATCTCCCTTTGCATTGAACTTTGAGCATCGTAACTTTGCAGATGTTGTTTATGCTCAAACAGTAACATTACACACTAACTAAAGTTAAAAAAGTGAAATCATAATCAACCACCCCTTTAAGTCATTTTGCTTCTCAAACAAATGTATCTCACTTTAAAATATTTTTTTGTACTGGAAAACAACACAAAAATAGAGTAAGAAAATAATCTTTTGCAGTGTGATTTACCAACCAAATGCACAAAAAGTGTTTGGAAAAACATGTCTGAAAACATTCATTCGTTACTTCCATTTGGTTCCCCAAATGGTGCAGAAATTACACACTTCACCTTTAATAACACGCACGTCTTCTGTAGAAGCATGAAATACTATAGAGACACAATAATACAGTATTTCACCACAATGAAAACATTACAGCTAATGGAAAAATCATTAGCTTGACTCTGAGTGTAACTTCAGGACATTGCTGCATTGCACTCCGCCTTTGAACTTGCAAGCAATGTGACATATGTAAAAGCTAAAAGCTAGCATAACTCAACCTCCCAGGAAGTACAGCATTTGAGCAAACCATACCTTTTCACACAAAGCCAATTTGTCTACTATAATTTTTTGTGACAAGCTAAATCCAGACAGTGATACTGACATAAATCCTGCTAGGGGAAATAAAATGGACAAAGATGTGCTTTGTGCGGCTTTATTTTACAGTGATTCATATAAAACACAATGTTCTGTGCTCGGAGAGACAGCGGACTCTAATCACCAGTAAATTTAGAGTGTTCAGTGTGCATCCGTATTGAATCTGATCCAGTCTGCAAAAGCCTCCCTGAAGACTAGCAAGGGGTGATATTTACATTTTTGAGAATCACCGGAGCAGACCACATACAGGTAATAGGTATGCTAGAGATAAATTTGCAAAACAATGGGAATTTTCAGCAAGACATCTGGAATGTTAAGTGGCTTGTTTTTGATTCTGTCCATGGAGAATTTGTAGCCACCTCAGTTTGGATAATGTATCTGGTTACATTTGCTCGCCCAAGAAGTATCTCTCGGGGGTGGGGGCAGCCAAGTGGTTAACAATCTGGGCTGCTAACACAAAGGTTTTAGGTTCAATCCCAATGGTGTGGATAAAATACAAAACCAGGAACGAGTGTTAGAGAGATCACAAGCACCTTTGTACTGTTGAGCCCAACAGGTTGCCTCAGGGTAGCTGACACTGGAAGTCAGTTTTGAATGAAGAACATCTGATAAAATATAGTTCATAACTCAATAATGGTCTCTCCCTCACAATTATGTGAAAAGCAAAGACAGTATATCATTTATATTTATTCTTTTTTTGAGAAAAATTGTTGGCTGGAGTTTTGGACTTGTGGTTAAAGGATGTTGTGTCTAGTTTGCAACATTTTCTGCTTTTGTTTCTTCCTCTTCACTTCCTGTCCTCTCTCTATTTTTCAATCAATAAAAATATGAAAAAAGTGAAAAAGGATAATGGCTAGGTTTAAAATGACAATTAAGCACTAACGCATGATTTTGAGACATTAATAGTTATGCATGATGGAAGAAAATTTGCTTCTTTCTGGGTTTGTCTCCCGTTCTGACAGCGATAGTCTCGACATTACAAATTACTTGTGAGTAGGGTTGTCAAATGTACCAGTACTAAAAAAAAAAAGTTGATGGTACCAGCATTTCTGCAGTGCCGGTAGTACCAGGTATATTCGGTGCCTGCTGATAGACGCTGTTTTCTTTTATGTTTGTTTGAGTGCTTTCTGACCGTCAAAGGTTTCTATTTACAGTGTTTTTTTGTTTTTTGTTTTTTTGTTTTGTTTTGTAGCCAATCACAATCATATCTGTTGAAGGTGTGAATGCAATGGCCCATCAGAGGTGCTAGTCTGTAGTGCTAAGAGACTGCGTAAAAACACACAAGATGTCTGCGCCGATAGCCTCGTGGGCAGCACGTCGACATATAGCGTTGTTGCGCTTCAGGTAACCCGAGTTCAAATCCTAGCTCGCGGACCTTTCCCGATCCCGTCCCCCTCTCTCTCTCCCACCTTGCTTCCTGTCGACTCTACGCTATCCTAACATAATAAAGGAAACAATTGTCAAAAATAAAACGCACAAGGTTTTGTTTTGTTCAGTGCAAGTCACACGCTCGCAAATCCTTTCATTATAACCAACAAAGTGCAAACACGATGTAAATAAGGGGTTCATTGTACAGTTAGGACAGCTTTTTTATTATAACGGGAGTTTTCTTGACAGAGAATGAAAGCCTTAGTGATTATAAACTAAGGCTCTTCTCTTTCTTTCTGTTTATTACCCATTTATCTGAATACAAGTTTAGTTTTTAATGCTGCTAAGTACACTGCAAGTGTCTGGATTGACAACCATATTTAAATGTGCGATTGAATCGGAAACTGCAATGATTAACAGTGACAACCAACGGATGAGACAAAATGGGACAAAATATTTTAAAGTTGGTACAGAGAACTGCAAAATTTTTACTGGTATTGGTACCGACTACTGAAATTTTGGTACCGTGACAACACTACTTGTGAGTGTGAATTAAATCAATGGTATAATAATGTCAAAATTATCCAGGAAAAGCAATGCAGAATACAAACAGAGATATTAATTGATATGTGTGTATTCTTGTGGATTTGTTGCTGTTTTAACTTGATAATTAGTGGCTGGACCACAGATTTCCATGTCTACTTTTTTTGGTGCATTTTTCAAAATTGTATTGAGAACTTACCCCAGCTGAAATTTGGGCTTCATGACACTTTAAGGATCTCGAAATATCTTAATGACATACAGTAAAGGAATGAGCACAAGGACATCATCTGTATGAGGAGATGTATTTAAGAGAGCCAGGAAACCAGATGAAATCACTGCTGGAGGGAAAGTCCCAAAAATTCCTGTCATCCCCCAGCCAGAGGAGTGAGATTTTCGATAGCTAGCACTTCCCTGTCCAATCACAGAGCGGAAGCGCTAACACATTCATTCCAGATGTTTAAATGGCCCTGTGGGATGTGGCCCAGTCTCCAGCTGACACAGATCTTATCTCAGGTTGAGAATCACAGAGCAAAGAGAATTATAATGGAGTAATTCCTGTTTTCAGGCTTCCTTTGATGACAAGGGAGTCTGTATGGCCATATGAACTGATCCAAGAACAATGGATGAAAAAAATGAAATGAGTGTGAAATATATGATCCGAGGGCTTTTGGACGATTCGAAGAACAGCATGAAAGGCTGTTTGGACAAGGAAATCTAAACAAACACTGATAATCTGATAACGAATTCCGATGGTAATGAGCAATGGACACAGGAACTGATGAATTTAGGCCACAGTCAGTGTCAATTAAACTGTGACTTGCAGGGAGATGAAATCAAAATGCCAAATGTCTACTAAATAAATAAAATTTAAAAGTTAAAAAAAAAACAAAAAAACATACATATTATATATATATATATATACATACACACACACAGTCAAACCAAAAAATATTCAGACATTTTTGATATATTTTTTCTAGTGGGTGCAGGACACTATAGTTAATTTATATAAGTGAGGATAGCAAAAGTAAACTGAGACATATTATACCTAAAAATTCTTCATACTGTGGACTACCAGTAAAATTGAATAATTTTTGGTTCCAAATTTTTATCAGACACTTTGACCTGACCATGTTTTGCTTAAATGTTATCTGACACAATTAAGATTATTTGTTTCTGACACAGTTTAACTCTGAGATCTTGTCATATTTTATTACAATTTTTTTAAACTATAGTGAATAAACTGTATTAATGAATGAAATGTTCAAGATAAATTTTGGTTTGACTGTATATATGGTTAGAAAAAAACAAAAAAAGAATAGTGCCACAGGTAATCAAAGCTATGAAACTAATATTGGATTTTAGATTTTAGAACAGATTTTCATTATGAAACCTTTGCTGTGGAATCGCTTCTCTTTCATGTTTTCTGTGTCAGGTGTAATATTTCAGCATGAAAAAAGTCTAAATAAAAAAAATTAGTATTTGAGAGAAGGCTAAAATAACCCAAAACATCTTAACCATCTGTCTCCGTCACACGTCCTGATTTTGCAGAGTTAGATGCGTTCCTGGGTCAACATATTTTGTTGATCCTGCAACAACATTCCTGTCCGAAAATTTAATCATAACCATATCCCTACCCCTAAACCTAACCTTCCCCATAAGTTATCCCTAAAATCAGAGGGAAATGATAGGTGAATAACACTGAAGCACCAAACCCTGGTTGTAAGCCTAAACTTGACATAAACTGTAAACTTGCCCTTCAAATCTGATCGGTTGATTGGAATGTTGATCCAGGAACATGTTGCATTTGGTAAAATCAGCTTCTGCTGTCAGGGATGCTATTTCAACCAAAACAAATATTCGTATATGACATCACTACCTGTGGGCGAAGCCACTGCAAATGTCACAAAAACATCTGCTGAACGTCATTCTAACATTCAACAGGGAATGTTTTAGAGACATCTTACAGATCTTTCGACATCGAATTGACGTCCGGACGACGCACATGCGCTAGTTGGGGCGGCCCGGAAATTATGGAAATTCATCATCGGCCGTCATCAACAGGGTTTTTGAGAAAGTCAGCGGAAGAACGGAATAAACTGGAAAAGAAAATCAGAGAAAGAGAGAGGGGAAGGAGAAAAAGGAAAGTGGGAGGAAAAAGCCAGGCTGTTGTGGAGTGTTGCCAGGTGTCTGTGTGGTCTTTACATTTCAGCATTTAGGAGGCAAGCCAAGCAGGGAAGGGGTACAGACACACACACACACAAGACGCACAACGCCCTCAGCCCTTTTCAAACCGCAGGCACACTTCTTCATCACCTCCATGCGGATATGAAAGCAGTGTGACTCGGAACAGGGCGCCATCAGTGTTCCTCGACTTCTAATGAAGCAGCACTGATGTATGCAGCAACTATCCAAATCAGACGCAAACACGCACAGCCTGAGCCCGCGACCTCGGCGGTTGGCACCTTCACACGCAGGCTGAACGGATCGAGCCTGCGGTTCTGCTTTTCTCTTCTTCTCCTCTTTTGTTTTGGTTGGTTTTATGTGAGCAGTTCCCATTGTAAACTTAACTCGCCCCAAAGTGACGCCTCTGCTGTGAAACCGACTTCTTTTTACATTCATTGTAAGCTTAAATAATGTCTATCAGTCTTGTGTGGTCTGTTTTGAAAGGAGCGCCTTGTGACGGGCCAAATCTGGCATTTTTTTGTGCTGTAATATCAGCTGCTGTTATTGCTAAGGCTAAATTATTATCCTCTTTCAACTTGTTGATGTGTGAGATTGTCAAAACAATGAGACTCATGTGTCAGATTTGGGATTTTAGCTTCAAGCAAATGCGCTTGAAAGGGGATTTTAAGCAGATTTACTTGCGGTCTCTGGTACTTCTAACAGTCGTGCCGTTTGACTGCTGTGATTGAGTTGTGGAAAGACAAAGATGCATAGAGCACTTCCTATAGGTGTTACACAGAGTGACAGTCTAACACTGAATCCATAATTACACAGGTATGTTAGTTTAACCAACTCCACCCCGACTATTAGATCAAATGACGCTTAATGAGTGCTATTAGACACACACACACACACACACACACATTGAGTTTCTATGTTTTATGGGGACTTTCCATAGGCATAATGATTTTTTATACTGTACAACTGTATATTCTATCCTCTACCCCTAAACCTACCCATCACAGAAAACTTTCTGCATTTTTACATTTTCAAAAAACATCACTTAGTATGATTTATAAGCTGTTTTCCTCATGGGGACCAAATAATTTCCCCATAAGCACAAGGAATTTTCTTCTAGAGCCAGGAACTAACAACATCAATGCCATGGGTTTGATTCCGAGGGAACAGACATTTCATATGGCAAAAGATAGAAAAGCACAATGTTTTGCAAATATACACATTATATTGCATTGTTGGATTTATTAAGGCATAGTTTAACGTAACCAATAAAATGCTGTTTTTAAGTTACATAACATTTGACCCCTATTTTTCCTGGAGTCACCCGTACAAGGAACACACATGCTGAAGTGCTTTTGAAATCACACTTCTATTTCTTATTTATTGGCACTGCTGACAAGTTAAAGAAATATCATAAATATCATATGTGACCCGTGCTGGCAAAATGAGTCTGAATGCGCACAGGCTAATTTCGAGCTGCAGGCAAAACAAGTGAAAATGTCAATTTTGGTCGAAATTGAGGTTTTCACAAAAATTAGTTCATTAAGCCCTCGCCTAGTGATCCCAATGCTTCAAATAGCAATTAAACATCTAAACGTATCTATTTGTATGTTTTCTGAGAGGAGAACCTTTCATTTGACCATGAAAAATGCAGTTTTTCTCTGCTCGCTTCTCAACTACTGGCGTTTCCCTCAGCACAAGTTTGGTATCATTTTAAAGTGCAGCATTCCAACTTTATAGCAAATTCTCGATGGCATGAGTCTGAAACAATGAAATGTGATTTTCAAATGCGTGCTGATGTAAACAAAATGATCTTACTCGCGCTGACTGACAGATCCGAAGTGCTCGCACAAAGACGCCTCAGACAGCGCACGATACTGATATACACATATACACAGAATTACAGTATTTCAAAAAATCTGTCTTGGCAAGTATTCATGCAAACATTATCTGAAATGTCTTAAGTGAACGTTTGGTTAACCTATAGATATGGCTTTTGACTTAGTTTGTGCCAAATTAGGTGTTATTAACAGGGATTTTAAGGTATGGTTGCTAGGTGATTTTGTTTTGGAACTTTCAGAAAACTTTAACTTGATTTTTTGCAAAATTGACTTTGCTGACTCTATTGACTTTTCGCATTTTTGTCAGATTCCAACAAATCAAGAATAACTAACTCATTTTTGAAAATTTGCTCATTGCGACTAATTTTGCCAGCATGGGTCACATATATATAAACTATAATATAAAAATATATATATATATATAAAATAACATTAAATTACAGTAAATTGAAAAATATGAAAAATATGACATGAAAGCATTTATGTTCTATGGAAAGTGCAGCTTTGATGTTTTAGCACAACATTGAAGGGTAAATGAATGATATTTATGTAATCAAATTGTACATATAGTTTCAAATGTATAAATATACAGTGCCCTCCACAATTATTGGCACCCTTAGTAATTATGAGCAAAATAAATCTGCATTGTTTATCCTTTTGATCTTTCATTCAAAAAATTCACAAAATTATAACCTTTCATTGAAGGAAAAGAATTGAAAGTGGGGGAAAAAAAAAGAAAAAAAAACACATTATGAAATAAATGTTTTTCTCCAAAACACGTTGGCCACAATTATTGGCACCCTTTTATTCAAAACTTTTTGCAACCTCCTTTTGCCAAGATATAATGCCTGATGAGTTTGGAGAACACCTGACAAGAGATCAGAGACCATTCCTTCATGCAGAATCTCTCCAGATCCTTCAGATTCCCAGCTCCATGTTGGTGCTTATTCTCTTCAGTTCACTCCACTCATTTTCTTTAGGGTTCAAGTCAGGGAACTGGGACGACCATGGCAGAAGCTTCATTTTGTGCTCAAGGACACATTTTTGTGTTGGTTTTGATGTTTGTTTTGGATCATTGTCCTGATGGAAGATCCAACCACGGCCCATTATTGGATTTCTAGCAGAAGCGGTCAGGTTTTGATTTTTTTATCTGTTGGTATTTGCTAGAATCCATGAGACCATGTATCTGAACAAGATGTCCAGGACCTCTAGCAGAAAAATAGGCCCACAACATTAAAGATCCAGCAGTATATTTAACCGTGGGCATGGGGTACTTTTTATCCATGTGTGCACCAAACCCATCTGGTGGGTTTGCTGCCAAAAAGCTCTTTTTTTAGTTTCATCTGACCATAGAAGCCAGTCCCGTTTTAAGTTCCAGTCTTGTCTGACAATTGAATATGCTGGAGATTGTTTCTGGATGAGAGCAGAGGATTTTTCTTGAAACCCTCCCGAACAACTTGTGGGGATGTAGGTTCTGTTTGATAATTTTTTTTAGGCTTTCTGAGACTCAAGACTCAACTAATCTCTGTAATTCTCCTGCTGTGATCCTTGGAGAATCTTTGGCCACTCAAACTTTCCTCCTCACTTCACATTAGGACCATTTAGACACACGTCCTCTTCCAGGCAGATGTGTAACATCTTTAGTTGATTGGAACTTCTTAATTATTGCCCTGATAGTGGAAATGGGAATGACTATTTTCTTACAGCCACTTTCTATTTTGTGAAGCTCAACAATCTTTTGCTGCACATCAGAACTATATTCTTTGGTTTTACTCATTGTGATGAATGATTACGGGAATTTGGCCTTTGTGTTTCCTCATGTTTACACTCCTGTGGAACAGGAAGTCATGGCTGGACAATTTCATGCTCCTAGTCTGGTGTGCTAAAAAAAATGTAAATATGAATGGGAATATACTTCAGAGATATTTTACTCATAAGAATTTCTAGGGGTGCCAATAATTGTGGCCAACATGTATTGGAGAAAAACATTTATTTCATAATGTTTTCTTTTAAAATAGAAAACAGTTATTTAAATTCTAATAATATTACACAATACCACTACTGTGAAATATTGCAATAAATTATTGTTTTTATGATCCAGTAAATGCAGCCTTAGTGAGCATCAAAAAAATCATCAAAAAATCCCAACTCTTTTGAACGGTAATGTATATATAAACTTTGTTTGCTTTTATTAATGGAGTTATTTTATGTATAAAAAAATATAATGGAGAGAAATAAAGTACAAAGGTGTCCAGCAAATTAATACATGTAGAAACAATGACCTTGAATCTTAAAAAAACGATACTGCTCTTTGTGGTTATAAGTCAGCAAAAATCAGCATTGTTTATTCCATTCAGATGTTCGTAAGCTTACAGAACGGCAGCCATTTAACAACAAGTAGCTGCGACACATCCATGACTCTCATTCTTGCAATAACCTTTAAAATAACAAAGAACTCTCTCCATAATTTGATTCAAATGTTAAGACAGCAGGCCAGCACTGTTATGATACATCTGCAATAAAAAACAGGTGTATGTACTGGCTAAGAGAAAACCCCATGTGTGAGCCAATCAAGAAGCAAACTCACTGAGAGACGTCTGTCACAGAGAAATACTCAACACTCTCATTGTCTAGCGCTTTCCTGGCCCTATTGATTCACAGTTCATATGGCACCCATCAAGATCTATTAAATACACAAACACATTAATACACTTCCTGTACTGGATATCAGCCTCAGAATGAGGGCTGTGTGGTGAACAAGGAAAAACACGACCCAAACGAACATTACCGCCACCTGTACTGGACATAATGAGGATATTTTGACTGAAATAATAATAATTTTATGTACAAAAACATGTTACAGTTATTTCTATGATTCTCAAAAAATATAAACACAGAGATGTTCCATCAGGACATTCTGACGGCACACTGTAGGCATTGTCTGAACGTGCGAGACGGGCCTCTTCCCAAATTACCTGCTCATTAACACCAATTTGAGGTTTAATGAGGCAGAATTGTAAATGAGGCGTTCTTCGATAAAATCAGTGCGGAGTGAGAAATGTGAAATTATTAAGAGGGCACATGTGATTAGTCCCAGAAGGATCGCATGGACATCTGCACATGCTCAGAGTGCAGGTGATGTCTGAGTCTGCTCATTTATTTCTGGGTTCGTTTATTTCCCTCTTGTCTCTGCTTAATTGATGCAATAGCTGCATTTGTTGCATGACTGCTCTCTTTGAGACTCGTTTTAATTGCAGTAAGTGTTCAGAATATTTCCAAACACCTGCAAAGTTCTTGTAAATGCTTCAAGACTTTGGTATTTAAATTTTACACACAAACTGGACACCATCCTCAATATTTAGATGCCATATTTATTTTTTAGCTCAGCTGTCACGGAATGGAACACACAGGATTGTGGGATATCGAAGGCAGCGAAGGATACATCTATACTGCCTTCAAAAATCCATCAGATTAAAGTATCTCAGTAGACAGGATGTGACACGATCATAGAGTGATGCAGGTATGACGTCAGAACCCGAAAGTCTAATTTACCGCTGGTTCCTTTGAGATTTTCCTATGGAGTTTTATAATGGGGTTTTCGATGAGTAAAATAAAGCCTGCGGTAAACATAACTTAACGATGCTTTGACGTTTTGTTCTACAAGTACACTGGACAGACACACCAAACTGTCTTATCTACAGGTAGTTACTTATTAAAAACGTACAGTGCGTTTTCAAAAATGAACATAACTGCTTAAAAATTTGTTTTTTCTCTATGGGTTTGTGCAGGGCCACTCATCATTTTCACTGGCCTCAATTTGGACATCGATACCATGGGGAAAAACTGCCATACAAGATATTTTTAATATTATCTCATAATTTGGCAACAGGTATATTAGGCTGCTGTCACTTTAAGACCTGATGCACAGATCCATATTATTCTGTTACACATGCGTTTCTTTCTCAATACTTTCTCAATACTCGCCAAGACTGGCATTTTGACATTATTTTGTGAGTATTTGACTGTTTAAGTGCAATAAGCAGCGAAAAATAACTATTTAGTACTGAGAGGCGGCTTTAAGTGCGCGCACTTTGGGTGTGAACAAAATCTGCAGGAATGAGTAAAATTATGTGTAATACGTGCAATCCCACCCCGCAATTCAAGCCCTGTAACACCAACAATATTCATCCGGAGCAAATGAAACGAGTGAGTGAGGGGAGGAGGTTTGTGTGTCAACTCGTTGTTGGAGAGATGAGAGAGTGAGAAAGAGCTGGTATCTTGTATCTAATTTGTGGAAAATGTTGAAGAAACAAAACATCAAAGTATCGTCAAATTATGTCTACCGCAGGCTTTATTTTACACATAAAAAAATATTATAAAATCCCATAGGAAAATCTCAAAGAAACCAGTGGCGAATTAGACTTCCAGGGTTCTGACATCATATCTGCACCACTCTATTGGATTCCTACCTCCGTATGCTGCCTGCGGAAGCAGCAATTTTCAGCTTTTGGGCACAGCCACTGTCATCAGAAAAATATGGCATATTATCCTTTTTAAAAAAAAAATAAATAAATAAATAAATAAAAAAGGTGCAAGAGGTCACAGCTACATATAGCTCACTATGTTAGTCACATGACCTCGTCACATTGCATGCTCAATTCAGGCAAGTGGCGTCCAGTTACCAGTTACTGAATGTTAACAACTGTGGCTGGAAAGGAAAGGTCAAGTCCAGTGCATTGCATTATAGGACACAATCAATAATAGTTAAAAATGCATAACTACATCCATTGATAAAGTAGATATAACTTAAATTACAGGACAAATTAATACTTTCGGTTCCGTACACAAGCTTTATAATGGTAGTGAATGGTACCCAAGATTTTAAAGCCCAAAAAAGTGCATCCATCCACCATAAAAGATATCCATATGGCTCCAGGGGGTTAATAAAGGCCTTCTGAAGTGAAGCGATGCATTTTTATATGAAAAATATCCCAATAATCACTTCTGGTAATGGCTGTACGCGAGTCTAGTTCCGGTGGAAGAGTGAGGAAGTCAGTGATTATAGTTTTTCTTACAAAAGTGCATCGCTTTGCTTCAGAAGGCCTTTATTAACCCCCTGGAGTCACTTTTATGATGGATAGATTCACTTTTTTGGGCTTCAATATCTTGAGCCCCATTCACTACCATTATAAAGCTGGGAAGAGCCAGGATATTTTTTAATATAACTCTGATTGTGTTCGACTGGAAGAAGAAAGTCATTTACATCTAGGGTGGCTTGAGGGTGAGTAAATTATGGGATAATTTTTTTGGGTGAACTACCCCTTTAAGCACTAAAAGGTGAATTGACAACCGAATTTAGCTGCAGTGTGTACATGGCAATACTGAATTAAATATAAAACACAATGAGGTCATGTAGCATGCTAGTGTTTGAAATATTTAACACTGCATACTGTTTCACCTTCTCCTTTTAAAAAAATAATAAGCAGTACACAGACAATACTGTGGAATATATGAACTAAACTTTAAAACTGTAGAATGTTAAATCTTTCGGTTTGTCACAGACATGGTATTCTTAATTGCAATCTGACAGCATATTGTAAGCTGAGACAGGAGCTTTACAATATCAGATCAGCACTACACAAAAAGCCCCCTGTAAAAGACTTCTGGTACACCGACCCTTTCATCTGTTCCTACGCACAATAACACGGCCTGCAAGCCTTTCAAAAACTTCACTTATAGATAAGGCAGAAATAGAGGAAGTCTTCAACATCAAAGACGAGGCCTGTAGTTGCTAGAGGCCATTGTAATACAATGAAGAATCAAGACCATATACAGCCGTTGTGTCTAAGTGCCTCTAAATACTCGTACCATATGTGTTCATTGAGAATAGTCTGAAAGTCAGAGAGAAAAAGAGAGGCAGAAATGTTGTTAGGGATGTGATAGGCTTGATTTCTAAGCCAAGACGAAAGTATATATTTTTCATAATAAAGTAAAACAGCTGCTTGCCAGACCAGTTGGCACTGACAGATGTAGTAGATTTTTTTTCGCTGTTTTATAAGTGCCATTAAAACAAGCTGATGCAAGCACAATGTTACCGTGGTAGAACCTCTGTGCAGACATTAACCTAACGCTCAGACAGACAGCTGATTAAGATAACACTGACAGACCAGCCACACACAACAAAGTGTGAATTCTCTATAGTCAACTTAAAAGTCAAAATATACTGTTTATTTTGTTGGTGCACATTTATGGTCTTCTTGTGCACAATTCATTGCAGTGTTTCCCACAGGAGTTTATGTTGGAGGAAATTTTTTTTATATAAAATATAAAAATAAAATATCACAAAAAAAATACTTAAATAAAATATTCTAAATAAAATACTTAAATGTTATAATTTAAAATGTAAAATCATAGTAAATATTAATATTTTATATATTATTAAAATAACACTTTAAACAAACATTAATATTTATATAAAAGGTTTACATATTTAAAAATAAATATTTAAAAATATATGGAATCTTCAAATCTTAAAATTTTATATATATATATATTACATATATTTTTAAATATTTTAATCATTTTAAATAAATATTAATGTTTAAATTAATGTTTATATATATATATAAACATTAATTTAAACATTAATATTTATTTAAAATGATTAAAATATTTAAAAATATATGTAATCTTCAAATAATATACATATATATGTGTGTGTGTGTGTGAATATAAAATATATATTTATATATTCATATTAAATTATAAAACTGGTATTAATATTCTTCATCATATATATAATATTTGAAGATTCCACAGACCAAAAAATAATAATAACTGGAAATACATGCACTGATGAAGAATATTAATACCTAGAATATTAATACCTTAATATCTATATTAATACCTATAATAATATTCATATAAAATATTAATACCAATTTTGATTCATGTTTACTTTAAAACTATCACAACAAGACTCTAAATGTCTGTTATGTATTATATGTATCTTTAACTATATGTCACATGTCATGTAAACAACTAGTCAGAATAGACTGATTTTGGTTTCACTAACCTACTTTTTGCTTTCTAAAAGTACACATCACAGTAATATCTCTCGACTCATTTGAAGTAGGACACGATCATCTGCAGTTCAGTAAGTTAGACTAACGATTCAATGAGGAAGTGAGTTGTCTGACAGATTCAGTCCAATGACTCCAGTGTTTGATTCACCAACTGGCTCAACTGATTCATTGAAAAGAACCAAATCTAGTGATCCGTTCATGAACACAAGCCACGTGAAGTTTTTCCTCTCTCGTCACATACAACTTTGCAAAATTATTCCACTGAATATCTCTTTTTTCTCTCAGAAATTATAGTATATATATCCAATGAATTCAGCATTAGTCATGGAAGGGATTGTGGTACGTTTTCATATTTTTAAACATAAAACTGAAAAATCTTAACTATACTTTTAGTCCCCATTACAGTAACAGCAATCCTGAAACCAAGTCTCCAGTCTGTTCAAAGCAAAATTAAAGTCATCAATCTGTCTTACCCAGAGAGAATTTCTTCGGCAATGATTTCATGACAAACCGATTGAGGCAGAAATCAAAAAATAAATAAATCAATCACTAGCACATGCACCGAATGACCGCAAGCCTTTGATGAGGTGCGATTGCGGCCCAACAGAGAGGTGAACGTGATGACAGGCCTCATGGATGTGGTTAGTCACAGCCGTATGTAATATAAGGTGTACTCACTCCTGGGCTCCCGCGGTCCGTCCACCGTGACCTTAATGGCTCTGTGGTAAGTGGCCACTTGCGGTGGGTTTGTGAATACTGTAATCGTCAGGGTGAAGCTCTTCCCTGTGCAAACACAGAAACATTTAAGGGTTTTACTCAGTGTCAAAGCAAGACTGAGCTCCTTGAGCTTATAATTCAGGGGATATTTAAAGATTTTGCTATTAGCGATAATGACTTCAGCATAACTTTTTTGTTGTATTTTAATGCTCTCACAAAGGAGATCATAAACAGGACAGTGGGCTGCTGGGAAATTGTGCATGGCTACACTGTGGCATCATCAGCAATCTAGACAGCTCACTTCCCTAAACACCGTTTCCAGACAATTTGTGCTCTCTGGTGGTTTAACACGGGGGAACAAGGTATTAACGTGACGCTCCAATGGTTCCTACTCATGAATGCCCCTGGTTTGCTGGGGAGACAGGAAGTAGTGGGTGGAATACTTTGGCAAGGCTGGGAAACAGCTGGCAAGATGCGTGGAATCTCAGAACCACACAGAAGCACAGATCTGCTGACACTGATTTCATAAGACTTGTGATCATAAAATATAATTAAATACAACCAAATGGCTTTCATAATGTAAAAATAATTTGAACATATTGGTAATACAATATAAGGCATGTCATCTTGCCTGGAATCTGCTGAAAATCAAATAAATCTCAAGTGTCAAAAATCATGAAGCTTTAAGAATCAAGGAGCCAAAAGATTCCTGTTGCTATTTAATTCTTGCGTGTAATTCTTCACTTTTTCCCGTGCAGAGACAACAATAAATAAGTTATTTGCAGGTTGGTCTGTCTCAAAAAATGTTTTCAATTTGGCTCAGCCAAAGTTTGGGGCGTGGCTATCTGTTCGACTGACTTTTTCAGCGGTGCTGGTTCCGGAAATATTTTTTCCATTTATTTCTCCCATATGGATTTGATAAAAAGTCTTTGTTAAAGCGTTTTAAGCCATGAACCAAGCCAACCAGCTATGAGGTGAATCATAACTATTGAAGCTTGTTTCCGCCACTGAATAAAAAATAAAAAGGGTAATTGCGACTTTTTATCTCACAATTCTGACTTTTTTTCTCGCAATTGCGAGTTTGCATCTCACAATTCTGACTTTTTTCTGAGATTTAAACTTGCAATTGCGAGTTATAAAGTCAGAATTGCGAGTTATAAAGTCAGAATTGAGATATAAAGTCAGAATTGCGAGTTATAAAGTCAGAATTGAGTTATAAAGCCAGAATTGAGTTATAAAGTCAGAATTGCATGTTATAAAGTCAAAATTGCAAGATAAAAAGTTTTTTTGCGAGTTTTTATCACACCATTATGACTTTATATCTCACAATTCTGACTTTTTTTCTCTGAATTGCGAGATATAAACACAATTGCGAGTTATAAAGTCAGAACTGCATTCTATAAACTCGCAATTCTGAGAAAAAACGTCTTTTTTCCCTATCAATTGGACATAACACGCAGTTGCGAGTTTATATCTCACAATTCTGACTTTATAACTCACAATTCTGACTTTATATCACACAATTCTGACTTTATAACTTGCAATTCTGACTTTATATCACGCAATTCTGAGAAAAAAGTTCATAATTGCAATTGCGAGACAAAAAGTCAGAATTGTGAGATAAAAAGTCGCAATTACTTTTTTTATTTTTTATTTCATGGCAGAAACAAGCTTCCATACATTACAAACTTCGATTTTAAAGCCAAAAAGTATTTGAAAATCAGACAAAGGTAATACAAAGGTACAAGACTGTTAACGGCTTTAGTGAGGGGAAAAAACTACAATCCCATGAAGCATTGCGAACAGCATAACCAAATAAAAAATGGTAGAAAAATATGAAAGTACTCATTTAAAAATGTTGATTATATATTTAAAAACAATATATTTTAAGTTTATTGCACAATATGCATATATATATATATATATATATATATCAATTGTGTGTGTGTGTGTGTGTATATATATATATATATATATATAATACACACACAAATAGTATTTGAATGCCGTATTTGAATATGCATATATTTATATATTTATATATATATATATATATATATATATACACACACACACACACAAATATTTAAGTATTTTGAGGGAGAAGGAAGGCTCAGTTACATCATTCACATGAGAGTAGGTGGAGCTAGGAGCTCTTTTGGTGCGTTTTGCTTGTGGCGACTCTCTGATTGGTGGAATTTTCTGTACAGCATCGTGGCTAATGTAGTTTTTCACCACAAATTCCGCTGTTAAACATGATTATTTTAAAAATAAGTTGACAGGCTGACGGCTTCAACAGAAACAAATACCACTGATTAACAACCTCATAGCTCATGGTAGGGTTTGTTTATAAATTTCCCTATGGAGAAAATAATTGGAGTTTTTATTTCTGAAACCCGACTGTTGCTCTATATGGCAGACAGGAAGAATATATATATATATTTTTTTATTTCGTGCAGTGATTCTAAAAGCACAGAATTTAACGCTTTACCCTCAAAAAATGATCTAAGCAATATGCAAAATTATCCAACACACAAAAGACTGCTACACAGGCACCTAAGTTGCCGTCGATGGTATGAGAAACCTTAGTGCAGAACGCACAGAGACCTGTAATTTAATGAGTGCATTCTTACCGCCATTGTGGTGATGTGGTTTCACAACGGTGTTGGCTCGTAACTGATAGCTCAGTACACAGACTGACTATAATTATTCTAAGAATGTCATGTGTCCCGGTGTGACCGCGTGCCTCCGTTACCAAATCTCCCTGGAGGATTTATCCACATGACATTGTGCAAGTGTAGATAAACACAAAATGATTACTCCTAATAGAAAAACGCATGGTGTGATAATATAACCTGGAATATGGTAAGCCTGTTAAAACAGTTTTTAAGTAAACTTGTGCATTGTTTGAACATGCTTGACTGAAATTAAGTTCCTCATGATGTTCAAAACCTTATGATGTAAAAGTTTATGCAAAATACTTTTGTAGATAAAAATACACTGTAAAAATTATTTTCATGATTTGTTATCACAATTGTAATCACATTTTTTCTTCTGTCAAATCAACTTAGATAATTAATGTGGTTCAGATAACACAATATCTTGGGTTTCTGTTGATTAAACCAATCACCTTCATTGTATTAACTCAAATTTTTTAAGGCAATCAGGTAACTTACTTTTTTAAGTTAAGCCAACAATTCTTTTTTTATAGTGATAAATTGGTCCTACATTTTAACTGTGTTCTGTTATTACGCGCGGTTTACTTAAAAGGAAGATTTGTTTACCATACATCATTCCAACACTTTGGATATTTCATGATTTGATAGCAACTAATATTCTAACATGAAAGCAGTAATAATAAAAAAGGTGTGGCCAAATTTTTGAGTGACAGTTAAGCTCATTTTGATTTTCTGCACAAATGCAAACCACCCTGGATATAAATACATTCCCAATGTAACCTGCATGATAAAGGACTTAAATAATTTCAACAATCAGAAAACTATCTAAATATTTCTCTCAAAAAGTGGACTGACCTCTTCCACTTCGGCCCACAAAGCGCAGGTCATTGAAGCGGGCCACCTGGTTCTTCATAACTCCTGAGGCATTCCTGAGCTCAGCTGAATAATTCTCATCATTCCCAGCCATCACTGTGACCACCGTCCCATCAGGAACCTCTCCCAGGGCCACCACCTGCGGACAGGACCATGATGCAACGCTTCAAACAGTGCATGTGCACATATGCAAGAGCTTCTTCAGACAGATCCTGTGACTTCTGATTATTATTTAATAGCAGGATTACATGCAAACAATTGAACATTGTTTGTATTTATGCAGATTTAACATGGAAGGAATTTTTTTGTTTAAAGTTTTAACTTTTAATGCATTTGGGTTTCAATGCATGATTGAAGGTGTTCACTTTAAAAAAATATATATTTTTCATGATTTGTTATCACAAAATTTTTTCTTTCATCAAATCAACTTAGATAATTTATGTGGTTCAGATAACATAATATTTTGAGTTTCTGTTGTATTAACTCAAAATTTTTATTTCAATGAACTCAAAATTTTAAGGTGACCAGGTAACTTACTTTATTAAGTTAAACCAACAATTCTTTTTCACAGTGTTGGCATAAAAATAATGATTTATTAAATAATTTATTGCATGTCTATGCCGTGTGACTTTCTATCATTATCGTTATTAAACACTTTAAAATTGAATTTACATCAGACTGCATTAGTACAGTGGGTATATGAGTCAGCATATTGCACCTAAAGCGATATATTTGCATATGAGCTTGGAATTCTATTTCATCATTACTAATCTAGCTACTAATCTGACAATTACCTAATAGCTTAACCACACCTGCACAGGCCTGACCATAAACATGAGCCAAGAGCAATGATTCTGCCACAGGCCAGAATTGCACATCAAACAGTGAATAATGCCAGAGCAGTGTCATTATTTCTTATTAAATGAAGCTTTGTTCCAGTAAAGTCTACTCTGCTTACAAAGAAAAAAATTCTGTTCACACACTCTTACTAGAGTATAAATAGTACAAAGGCACAATTCAGTCGACTGACACACTAACTATCCATGACAAAATAGACACATTCAGCAAAACTGACTGAAATTAATACAATTATATGAAGTACTTTTTGTTTAAATTTAAGCCTTAGGGATAGCAAAGAAATTAGTATTATAAATAATAACAAAAATATACAAGTAATCTCAAATCCTAGCACATGCTACACTTAAAAAATCTAAAATGCGCAAAATATTGTATTATTAATAATGCTGTTTAAATATGTTTTATTAAATTAAGACATTATATTACTGTAATTCTATTCTTATTTCTCAGTGCAGTCAGAAGTGTTAAAACATGGAAAATTTGACATGCACAAGCTTCACATTGTTCACTTGACAAAGTTATGCCAACCTAAAAACTAACACACAATAATCGCCGAAACACTTTACATTATAGCTAGCATATAACAAGTCACTCTAATAAATTAGCTACTATAATTTTTGTAGTCATAAAGACTAACGCATTTTCCAAGAGGGATATTTTAAAACAAGTTCTTACCTTAAACGCAACCGGTAGGGTTTTATTACACCTCCAATGAGAAGGCAAAACCGAGCAGAGAAAGTTTGGACTGTCGGTCCGAACCAGTTCGGCGGGGTGGTCGGCGATGATCTCGGCCATGGAGCGGTTCTCTTGCGCGCGGAGTCTTGGCACCACCGCGCTGTCCTGCTGCTGTTGCTGTCCTGCGCTCGAGTTCACATCATTCATCTTCACCGACACCGGCGGACTGAACCTCCGGCCGGCGCTGGGATCTACGGGAATGCGCATCACAACAGTCTAAATTAGCCGAAGACTAATGTATGTCCTCTGTTTGCGTATATGGAGCGCCGTCAGTCCCTCTCCGTGCGCTCAGCGCTGCAGTCTGATGAGTTTGGGAAGTGCTGCGGGTTACACACACTCAACCAGACTTCAATTGGCGCTTTGCGCGCAGTCGTCATTAACTACGTTTCCTGTATTAAAAGGCGCTTAATTCACCGCCACAAGGTGAATGTGTACGGTTTAGTCAGGTCTCTGAAAAAAAGTTTTAAGATTGTATGAATCTTATCATTAGTGGATTAGACAAATTGTCTAAAAAAAAATATAACAGAAAACGTGGGTGTTATCCGCGTCACTAGAGCGCGTAATCACGCAATCTCTTTTACTCCGGATAAAGATGTATACAGACAGTCGGATTTCATCTCATATAAACAATATTTGTTACATTAGCCTCGATAATAATAAATATAAGGTGATGTTTTGTCTCTTGGTGTGTAGGATCAGTGAAGTTCTCTCTAATAGCGCTCCCTGGAGAGCGCAGGATCAAATTAAGCTTTGAGGATGAAAAGAGCTCAGGAGGCGAAATGTTTGTTGCTTCCAATGTGGTTGGTCTTTGAAGACAGGGATTTCTCTTTTTTGTGGTTCATATAGTTCCAGCATCATGCAATCATTAGAGTGATGCCACTCAAACACGTGATGTCCCGATCACATAATAAAAATTCAGCTGAAGTCAACTCAACAGTATGATCATGCATATCTTTTGTCTATAACTTTGCCTGCATGTGAAAGATTAAAACTGCATTGCTATTATCACTTCTGTCTGAATTGAAACGGGAAATTGTCCCTGTGGGTCCTGAATAGATTCAGTTACTGAATTATGAACATATCATATAATTTTCATGTTTTCCATGAAATCACTCGCAGAAAGGACATTATGCACAGTGGCAATGGAAAATGCATGCAAAAATAAAAAACCACACATGGTGATTAAGAAGAACTTCACAATATTGACTTATATTGAGTATGTTGAGTTTTTTCAGACGCTGGAAAAAGGCTAATTGGAAATTTTCAAATGTAGATTGTTTAGAATTCAGAAAGCAGGCTACCGATTTCACTTTATAGGCTATATCTATATCTGTATTAATAATCTGCTGTCACGTCTTAATAAAGGCACATAATTTAATGTCTTCACTATTATAGCCCATGAAAAACACATTGACCTTTTTGTGACAACATGCCCCAATAACTATGTTGTCACAATGGATCCTGCCATTAATATTCTAAGCTTAATTTATCAAAATTTAACAGTAAAACAATTTATTTAACCATAAAAATGAACATAAAATATCAAATTATTGTTTTGGCTGACAAATACTATAATTATTAAATGTATAATATTTAAAACACATGTGACATCTTATAAAAAAAAAAAAAAATCCTATCCATAAAGAACAGCATTTAATTAAAGAAACTGAAATGGAGTTTAACTGAAAACGTCTCATATCTCAGTCTAAGAAAGTGTGACTCACAGAGCAACATGCTGGGATAATTTGAGTGAGCCATAATGGCAGAATATTTTCAGAATCATATTATACACTTTCTACAGGCTGCAGTTTTAACACCCTTTGAGTTTCCCAAAGTATCCACACACAGCCTTCCGCGTTCTGGCAGTGCAACTAAAATACATGTCATCTAATAACCCTAACTCTCCATCTCTCGGTGATACTGTAGATGGCAATCTCTCCCTCTGACTCAACAGGCTCACGGATTGTGATTAACCCAAGTCATAAGTGTTGCAATATGTTTCACACATTTAAAAAATCATTGAAATAATAGGTCCATAATTTTGATGGGAACACAGACACAGCCAATAAATAAAATAGGATATAAACAAAGCATCTAATTATTCTTGGCAGAACCATGCAAGAGAAATCAAACTGGCTCACTTGGTGACAGCCGTCAATCAAAATTTTGCTGAATGTTTGTCTTGGGACCTCCTTCAGCTTAACCTAATATTTCAGTAGTACGGTAAAGCATATGCTTTAAACATGTTCCTGAAGAGAAGAAAAAATGTGAAAGAACATGAAGAACAAGCAAGACATTTACAATATAGTATCCTCCAGCTAACACCTTCAGATCCTATTTGCCATTTTGTCATGAAAAACAACAACAAACAAACCAAAAGCAAATGCAAAACTAACAAAATCAAAAGTGATGATCTACTGACTGCTTGTTTAGGAATACATATTCATAACTACAGCTAGAAAACAAGGTAAAGTAGCTTAGTATTGCTCGCATAAACTGTATGAAAGTCTTGCAGGGTGGCATGAGTGGGGGTGGCGACGGTCTCTTGGGTACGTTGCGAGTCTTTTGTATGTGGGAGGCATAGAAAAAGCTTCAGGAAGCACTGACATGCATCTGGCACATCGTTAAGAGAGAGAAAAAATTGGTTGAGTTATACAAGTTGCGATTGAATTACATGCCTCTCCGTTTGCCCTGAGCACCAAAAATGTGTTCAAGATTGCCCAACGTTATTAAAGATCAATTTTCAATTCCCAAAAAGATAAATCAGAGTAGATATAATTGAATTCACAAAGGTATTATTCCAACAGTTTGCCTGATTTTTGTTCAAATCTCAATCACTGATTTGTTTGGGAAATAAAATCAATCTTGATGAAAAATAATGATTAATAATTCCTCGCAGATGGATGCCAAACAGTCCCTGCATGTGAGATTCATGGCTATCAATGAAACAATGATGCAAATAAAACTTAATAAGAGAAATAAAGCAACTGTCAACATGTCTAAACAGAGAGGCGTGTTAAATCATATACACCACGAGATATCAAAGAGAATTTATCACATCTGAATCCACTTTGCCGGTACAGTATGGCCGCCATCTGCCAGCAATATCAGCGTGGAGCGAACGCACGTGATTTGAGTGCCTCGAGAGCTCTGCCCACTTCTTTTTGGGCGTCTCGTTTGATCTCCTAATGAGCCAAACGGAGCCCACACAGCTGGCTATGATGTGCTACAAAGATGAGGGGTTAGAAGGCATCCACCGAGCAAGAACCCGGGATTACCACGCGCGTGCTATTCCGAGCTGCTCGTCACCAGACACTCGAGCTGGATTTGAACCAGCTCAAACGCTGATGATGTGATAAGCCGAACGTAACCGAACCCTTATCTGCTGATGTCGTGATACGCCGAGCTGACAGCGTAATCCAGCGCGGGTTGCTCATCAGAAACGTCTGTAAGAGGCCGGTTTCAACACAACCAGACAAGTAGTCATGCAAAAAAATCCGGCAGCAACACTTGCCCCCCTCACGGCGAATTATAAGTGATGACACGAGACAAAGAAACCATTGTTGACTGGTAATGTAAACACGAAGAGACACTGAGCTCCAGGGCTTTAATGATATCCAAATGACTCCAATTCAGATTCATACAGCCCTGGGATTATGTAACGTGCTACATGAGTGTTTTTCTCCGCTTCTTTCTCGTCCTGCATTCTTTCGACGGTTGAGAGGAAAAGTACAGCCACTTAAGTCCCTGGATCAGGGCTCCATTTCACAGTGGTGCATTTTTTGAGACACTTAATTATGGCTTTATGTGGGGAGCAATTTGATGGGGCTATGGAGGCTTCCAATTTTAAATAGTTACTTTCCATCCTTGGCACGCTTCACGAGAACATACGCGCGCGAGCGGGACGGTGATGATTCGTACGCAGAATTCATGGCCTTACCTCATCAGGAAGACCTTCTCAACATCCTTTCAACCCCCAGATTTAATCTGAGCCTATAATTGCTGTTTTGTCATTGACTGGTCAGTGACATCATCACTGCAGACGAGATCTTCAGTATTTGAGTTGCCAGTGAGGCACAAGAACTGGCTCTGAGTTCAAATTGGACCCGTGTTATGGTCACGAATTTCAGGAACACTACGGTTTTTTGGATGTGCACTGTGTTCGTTATGGAAAGTGGAGTGGGGGGCCTGTGGTGGTGGTGGTGATGGAGAAGTGGGGGCTGGTTTTGGGTTTGGGGGGGGGGGGGTGGCAGGCTACAAAGACAATTTCCTTTTTGCTCTCATTGGCATGACTGTCTGCCGCCTCTAGCCTTCATGGAGGTCCTTAATTGAGATCACTTGTACATAAAAATAGGAACAGAAAAGGAACTTTTGCGGCTTGTGAGGGGGAAAAGCGGAATAAAAAGGCTGGTAATATGTAACAAAGGCTTCCATTAAAATACCCGTAACACTTAAGTCAAGTATAAGAGATTGAGGGCCATTGCCATGGCGACAGCTCTGAGATTTATTATCCTCCCTGACTTAAAGTAAGCATGCGACTATTTGTGTATCAGTTCAGTTCCCCACAGTGAATTGTGTTGAGAATCGTGCCACACTGACATTCCACTGAGGCCTACCTTATAACAGGAACTTGGGGCAGGTAAAAATACATTCTTTATAAATATTGAAACAAAAAATATTATGTATATATAAACTGAGCTTGAGCATGTATTTTCACCTGCTGCTTGCAAACGTCTTCACATGACCAGTTAACCAAAGCAACAGTAGGCTGTTTGATCTTTTTTTTTTTTTTTTTGACAAAAACATAACTATTGTCATTTAACAATGTTAAGACATTAAAGATTTCTAAAAATAAAAAACGGATTCAAGATATTTTAAACTCTGAATTTACAGTACTAATAAAAGAGCAGGCAAAAAGTACCCGGATGACCTACTACTTCCGGAGAGATTCTGAAGTGTGCATTCGATGGACACATTACTATCCCGCAAGGCCACAAGACAGGATTTGTGAATGGCATTGTAGCGACGCAACTGACATTGGTAGGTCACATGACAGTGACAACATGGAGAATGTAGTACGTCCAGATTACATTTATACTACACAAATACATACTACACTGTATAGAACACTTTTTGTAGTGGTCGCAAAGTAGTTACTTATTCAAAATAAGCATCTACTCAAGAGAGTATGCGATTTTTAGATACAGCCCAAGTTTTTATGTCACTTTATGAGTCATTGAATCACTCAAACAATTCATTCAAAACACAGATTCATTCAGGAACAAGTGTGACTGTTTTATGAGTGAGTCATTGAATTATTCAATCAACCAATTCGTGCATTCAGCCACACCGTTAGGCTGCGTGTCCACCAAAGCTTTTTTTTCCCCCGAGAATAGCGTGTTCTTCCAATTGTTTTCAATGGGAGCGACGTGTTTTTAAAACGCCAGCAGCGTGGTGATGCGCTGAGCGTCTATTTCATGCTGTGCACTGAGCGCTGGGTGTTTTTTACCAGTCGCTGAGAGTTGAAGAATGAAGAACTTTGGGTAAAACGCAGTGCTCATCACTGTCACTTTTTACCCAGCCGTCCAATCACAGTGGAGATGGGGCGGGACAAATACAACACCGACCAACTGTCACAACATTCTTGCTGAACAACGTCATCAACAAGCAGAGAACTGAACAAAATAGATGAGAAATTAATATTGCTGGTCTCCGAACATACATAGCAAGTACTCTAACATTGTGTCGACATTTTTAGTCTGAAATAAATTATCTGGATATGCAGATATTCCATATCATAGCAATAAAGCGTCTCAAATGAAAAAAAACACTGCGCTGCCGAAGCGCTCTCAAATGCTCACAGCTAGGTGTTTTCAGCAGAGTGCCTAGTGTTTTCAGCTGGCTAAAAATGCTTTGGTGGACACACGGCCTAATAAAGGAACATAATAATCTAAAGCAAGAGCCAGAGCAAACACTTTACATTGTATCGACATTTTTATATAGAAACTATCTGTGAAATGAGATACTAGTAACACTTAGCAAGCAAAGTGTCTCAACTGAAAAAAAATGCTGCGCTGCTGAAGCGCTCTCAAGCGCCTACAGCTAAAAGTTTTCAGCAGAGCGCCTAGTGTTTTCAGCTGGCTAAAAATGCTTTTGGTGGACACACTGCCTAATAAAGGAACATAATAATCTAAAGCAAGAGCCAGAGCAAACACTTTACATTGTATCGACATTTTTATATAGAAACTATCTGTGAAATGAGATACTAGTAACACTTAGCAAGCAAAGTGTCTCAACTGAAAAAAAATGCTGCGCTGCTGAAGCGCTCTCAAGCGCCTACAGCTAAAAGTTTTCAGCAGAGCGCCTAGTGTTTTCAGCTGGCTAAAAATGCTTTGGTGGACACACGGCCTTACTGTGTGTTGCTCGAGATGCACAACAGTATTTATGGCAAGGCTTTGTTTCTAACTATTTGGCGCAGCACAACAGCAAAATATATAAATATATGTAATGAGTAAAATAAAGCATTCTAATGCTATTTGTTTTGTTTTGTTCGAACACTTTTGGTGGGAACTATATAATTTGTACATAAAAAAAGAAACATTCAGCCTACAAAAAGGGTCTTCCTTTTACATGCTTAGGTTAGGTTGCATTTCCACCTGATATCTGCTGTGTAATAGAGCGAGTGTGGATTAGTGATTTATTCAGCAGAGTCGGAGGAATAATCAAGGGATCAGTCTAAAGCAGACCCTCACACGAGGCACTCCTGGACGTGGGTCAGGTATCACTTCTGTACAAGAGCGTGCTTATTTTGGACCAGATTAACCTTCAGAATTCCACCTCACACTTTCCCCTTCCGCTGTGGATTGCACGGGTCTACTTCCTCTCTGAAACGGCCTGGTTATAGTTGAAAAATATTTATAGTTATTACACTGTTCTCATGTATCCACAGTCAGTTAGTTCTATTTTGTGTGCAAGGTAAAACTAATAGCAGATTTATGTGGGGGGATTTCACCTCATCCCGCAGTAGATTGAGGATGATTTATTGGCTGTATAATGTGAACTACTGATGGATTGAGTAACTAGAGGACAACCCAAACAGGCAGGTATCCAGAAAGCAACTCGCAAGGGAGCTATCACCTATCACCTCGCTGCTGTACAGCTCCGGCTTTATTTCCCTGTTTGGATGCAGGAGGGCTTGTGCTCAGGTGTTTAAAAAAGAAAAAGTCTGGATGAAAGGGAAAAAAGGGAAAGTTGGGATATTACCGCAGCTGCAAAGAGTTGCTTTCTCTTGAACGTAAACCTTAGGAAGGGGGTAAAATATAACCTGGCCATATGTGCACAGCAGTGGATTAAATGAATTATTCCAGGACGTCAAAAATCTGTGGAACCAGGTGATTTGCTTGGCTACTAGTCTGATATTTCTTATGCATAAAAATAAGGCTGCCATTGTTTGCTCGAAATCGAATCATTCTCATGGGGAGCGAACCTGTCCAGCTCTCTATTCTTTCAAGACATTTCAACTAGAGTTGGTCGTTCCCAGTGCTTAAGGGAAAATGGTAATACAACCCAAAAACCTAAGAAAAAAAATTAGTCTTCTCAGTCTCCGACTCTCGTGATGGTTACTGCAACAGGCTAAATGTGATAGCAGGGAGGTAATTGAGAGAAAATGCTACTGCAAGTATAGGGTAATGATACTGCCACAATGACTTTAGGGTTTGGGAATATTTTCTTTCGGAAACCGACTCCAGTCTGAACAGATTATATTCAACCTCTTTGAACTCTCTCCCTGTTAGAAGTCCCAAAAAAGAAATACAGTATATAGACATCTCTTTCTATATCCAGAGCATGATAAAAAGTTTTGGTTGCCCATTCTCTGTCCACACAAAAATGACATCCAGATATTCTTGAAGCACTCCTGAAGATAATATACAAGTCAACGGGTTCCAATAGATTGAAATGATTAATTACTTTTGCAGCTGTTTTTGTGCAGTTATACTGAAACAAAAGTCTTTGCTTCATACAAAAGTTTGAGCGATTTTTCTGTAGCAGCCAAAATGTGCGGCACATTTTGAAATCCAAATGATATCTAATTTAGGGTGTTGAACCAAACTCAGAAGAATTTTAACTCGTGAAGGAACATTTGACTGACTTCCCGAATCCCATCGGGAGAATTTATATTATTGGTAATCGCAGCACTTTAGGAGTGATACGCCTGTGGTTTGCCTGTGACATACCAGTGCAATCTAGATATTTTCAGAATTGAACAAAATGACTCTTTGGCATTTAACTGCAGGGATCTCAGATGTCTCAAATTCACTGTGTTGTGTTACTCGTTTTATTTAACTCCTAAACTGGGGGGGTTAAACAACAATAAAACTTCTGAATTATAAAAATTTGCTCAGCCTTACAGGATCATATGTTCATTCTCTACACATCATGATAATTTAATTAACATTATTAATATGAAAGGATAAAAATACATTTTATGTGTTAAAAATGAGCATTTTAAAATACAAGAGATGTTGTGACTGGAAAAAAATAATTGTTTTAATTATCCTCTTGAAGATCTCTTGAAGATATTAAGATCTTGATCTAGATGTGCAACACATCTAAGTCTAATTAAATCAGCTACTTTGCTGATTAAAAGCCCTGGAGGCGATCCAATCACACTAATTATACATTTTATTATGTAACTAGCTCTAGGGCCACACTGTCTGATCTTTATAAAACATCATTTTCAACAATTAACTGAAAATAAATCACACAACAAAACAGAATAGAGTGATAACTTTCTGTACCTAAACATTAAACAGTAGCCTCCTATGAACTTCCCCTCGAGGAACTATAAATCAGTGGTTCACAACTGGTTCTCGACACAACAAGTGCAGGTTTGTTCTGATTGGTTTGCTGATGACAGCAAAAATAACACTAAATGCAAATGATATGCAACTTTTCTTATTCAGTATCTCATGTACATTTTTAAAACAAGTTTGCTTCTACACTATGTTAAGCCCTGAAACAAAACCAGTTGAGGAAAGCTATAATGTTTAAACTAGTGCCGTCAAATCGATTAATCGCATCTAACATAAAAGTTTGTGTTTATGTAATATGAGTTTATATATATATATATATATATATATATATATATAAATACACATATAATATGTAAACAAACTTTTATGTTAGATGCGATTAATCAAGTACTGTCAAAACAATTAATAGCGATTAATTGCATCTCATAAAAGTTTGTTTACGTAATATATGCGTTTATATATATTATTATATTTATATATATTATTTATATATAAATACACACATAATATGTAAACAAACTTTTATGTTAGATGCGATTAATCGAGTTGTCAAATCATTTAATCACGATTAATCACATCTAACATAAAAGTTTGTTTACATAATACATGTGTTTATATATATTATATTTGTATATATAAATACACACACATAATGTCAACACAAACTTTTATATTAGATGCGATTAATCGAGTGCTGTCAAAATCACAATCACATCTAACATAAAAGTTTGTGTTTACGTAATGTGTTTATATATATTATTATATTTATATATATTATTTATATATATATATGAATACACGCACATAATATGTAAACAAACTTTTATGTTAGATGCGATTAATCAGGATTAATCGATTTGACAGCACTTGATTAATCGCATCTAACATGAAAGTTTGTTTACATAATGTGTTTATACATATATATATAATTTATATATATGAATACACACACAATATGTAAACAAACTTTTATGTCAGATGCGATTAATCGAGTGCTGTCAAATCGATTAATCGCGATTAATTGCATCTAACATAACGGTTTGTTTACGTAATAAATGTGTTTTTTATATATATATATATATATATATATATATACATACACATACATACTACCAGTCAAAAGTTTGGAAACATTACTATTTTTATTTATATTCTCTTATGCTCATTAAGGCTGCATTTAATTTTCATAATAAATACAGAAAAAACAATAATATTGTGAAATATTATTACAATTTAAAATTACGGTTTTCTATTTTAATATACTTTAAAATATAATTTATTTCTGTGATGCAAAGCTGAATTTTCAGCATCATTACTCCAGTCTTCAGTGTCACATGATCCTTCAGAAATCATTCTAATATGCTGATTTGATATATTTTTTTGGAACCTGTGATACTTTTTTCAGGATTCATTGATGAATAAAAGGTTAAAAAGAACAGCATTTATTCAAAATATAAATCTTTTCTAACAATATAAATCTTTACTATCACTTTTTATCAATTTAACACATCCGTGCTGAATAAAAGTATTAATTTCTTTCAAAACAAAAGAAAGAAAAAAAAATTACTGACCCCAAACTTTTGAACGGTAGTGTATATTGTTACAAAAGATTTATATTTTAAATAAATGGTGATATTTTTTAACTTTTTATTCATCAAAGAATCCTGAAAAAGTATCACAAGTTATAAAACAATATTAAGCAGCACAACTGTTTCCAACATTGATAATACATCAGCATATTACAATGATTTCTGAAGGATCATGTGACACTGAAGACTGGAGTAATGATGCTGACAATTCAGCTTTGCATCACAGAAATAAATTATATTTTAAAGTATATTAAAATAGAAAACCATAATTTTAAATTGTAATAATATTTCACAATATTATTGGTTTTTTTTGTATTTATTATGAAAATTAAATGCAGCCTTAATGAGCATAAGAGAATATAAATAAAAATAGTAATGTTTCCAAACTTTTGACTGGTAGTATGTATATATATATATATATATATATATATACACACACACACACACACACACACACACACACATATAATATGTAAACACACACTTTTATGTCAGATGCGATTAATCGCGATTAATCGTTTTGACAGCCCTACTTTGAACGTAATTACTTGACAAAGAATCAATAGCTACAGTATGTAGACCCAAACACAAAAAGAACTGCACACAGCATGACGAAACGTCGCCACAGGGTCGAGGTGAAGGCAAATAGCAGTAAAGAGCTGGCTTCGTTAGACTTCGGTTAACCGTACTGTAATTTTGAAGCCCTGAGTAGTGTCCCAGCGGCCATTTGGTTGCTGTTTACCAGAGAGATAAATTCCACTGTGCCTGAAGGGGAAGGTCATGGGCAGCGCGTGGGCTGAGTGTGTATACCGGTGGTCAAGTGTAGGCTGGTATGAACATGTGGCTAGAGCGTGTTCACATATATGTGGGACTGTTTTAAGGACTATTTGAATTCAGATGAGAACAAGCTGCTTTGCTTCCACAGAGGGTCTTCTGTTCATTTGTGATTAAAAGAAATTTCTGATCTTGTTAAATTGCAAAGCAACATGATGTCAGTGAGATCAAACATATAAAGTTGTGAGCATCTTTAGGAGGGACAATATTTGGTGACAAATTTATGTCTTGACAGTCTTTGGCAGTCATTTTTTTTATCTTATACTAACAACAATTACCACTTTTAATACACTGTTCCCACAGATTATTGTTTTTTAAACTGTGATTAATTTGAACTGTGGCACATAACAATTGAGAGACCAAAATATGACTGGAGAAAGCATATTTATGCATGTCAAGAATAATCCTCCCAAGACAATATTGTCTTTCTTCTAAAGAAAAAAAAAAAGACATTAAGAAGAAAAACACATGAAGCGCATTTTCTCACAGAGAGTATCTGTCGTCACTAAGAGTTCGAGGAAAATAGACGGGTTTCTGTCCATATGTTTTATGCAAATTTTAGGATATTGCATAAAAAAAATGCTGGATAAAAACATCAAGACATGAATAAAATATAAAACAAAAATATATATGCCCCCTTGAAGATATATGGAACTATGGAAACTATTTTTAGTTGAGATGCATGTGGAAAAAAGTCATGTGACTAAACACTGCTCTATTCACAAATTAGTTTTTGTGATTTTACAGTTTTTTCACAAAAATTACACTTGGCAACATACTGTAGATAATAACTCCTACAAAGGCAGCATTTCAAGGCATCATAGCCTATGCTCATTATTTGAAGGCTTTTCCAAAAGTTGGCAGCATCCTCAGATCCTCCTCAGACCCAATTCTAAGCGAACATTGTGGTGATTGAATCACACTGAAATCACTCCTATAAAGCACTGTGACAAAAGATGGTGGATGAAGTGAGGGAAATGGTGAATAAAAAAAACATCAAATTATTTAAAGATAAGTTTGGGGTCAGTATTTTTTTAAAGAAATTTATACTGTTATTCAGCAGGACTGCACTTACACCAACTTTTGGCACTCTAATGGTTAATAAACAAAACTGCATGCGTCTTGTGGAAGAAAATTGCAGCCGGAGCTACTTCTCTCTGTTTATGTCTATGACGAGTCACGCAGGTACTGGGCTACTCCGCAGCGGTTAAAATAGTCCGGATATAAACACTTATTATAGGCGTACCATAATGATTCAGGATAAGACAAAAATATGGTTTGGAAGATGGATTCATGGTGTACTCACTCATTATATACATTTTGTTTTAAAAAAAGTTTTGTTTAAATTCATCAAAAGTGGCAGTAATTTATAATGTTACAAAAGAGTTCTATTTCAAACAAATGCTGTTCTATTCATCAAAGAATCCTGGAAAAAAAATTATCATGGTTTCCACAAAATATTCATATTAATGATAATAAGAAATGTTTCTTGAGCAGCAAATCAGTATATTAGAATGATTTCTGAAGGATCATGTGACACTGAAGACTGGAGTAATGATGCTGAGTAAATTCAGCTTTGCATCACAGGAATAAATTACATTTAAAATATATTAAAACAGAAAACTATGGAAGCTCGTTTCCACCATGAAATAAAAAATTTAAAAAAAGGTAATTGCGACTTTTTATCTCACAATTCTTACTTTTTTCTCTCGCAATTGCGAGTTTATATCTCACAATTCTGATTCCCGAGATATAAACTAACAACTGCGAGTTATAAAGTCAGAATTGTGTGATGAAAAAGTCAGAATTGTGTGAAATAAAGTCAGAATTGCGATATAAAGTCAGAATTGTGAGTTATAAAGTCAGAATTGTGTGATATAAAGTCAGAATTGTGAGATATAAAGTCAGAATTGTGAGTTATAAAATCAGAATTGCGAGATATAAACAATTCTGAGAAAAAAAAAGTCAGAATTGCGAGTTATAAAGTCAGAATTGTGTAATAAAAAAAAAAATCGCAATTGCGAGAAAAAAAGTCAGAATTGCGATATAACTCGCAATTGTGAGTTTAAATTTCGCAATTCTTAGAAAACAAGTCAGAATTGTAAGATGCAAACTCGCAACTGCGAGAAATAAGTCAGAACTGTGAGAGAAAATCTTTTTTATAATTTTATTTAGTGGCGGAAACAAACTTCCATAGAAGACAGTTATTTTAAATTGCAATAATATTTCACAATATTACAGTTTTTACTGTATTTTGATCAAATAAATGCAGCATTGGTGAGCACAAGAGACTTCTTTCAAAAACATAAAAAAATCTTTCCAACCCCAAACTTTTCAATGGTATCCCATGAGTTTCTACCTATGCAGAATGTTAGAAAATATCCATTAATGAAGTTTGATGGTTAGAATGCCATCTATGTAGCCAGCAGGCAGTGAGGCAGCTCACTAAGTTTTGGAAGAGAGCCAATGTGAAAAAAAAAAAAAAAAAAAAGGAAAAAAAAAAAAAAACAAATTCACAATATGCTTTAAATCCTCTGGGAACTTTCTTGTTAAATCAGTGTTTTGGCGTTCTCTCGCCTAAGAGAACAGACATTCCATTTCCCACATACACATCAAAACAACACAGAGACATGCACGCCACCAACAAATCAACTAATGTGCTGTAATTATATGTTACTGCTTTGAAGAGTCTAGTATTTGCTGCTCGTGCATATTTACCCCTACTATTCAAAGAACATTAAAGAGCATCTAAAATAAAACTCAGGAGGACATACACAAGATTTGCTGAAGTGTAACAGACCTATTTAGGCAAACACGAATGTTCCTCATGAGTGACTGAAGTTCACAGTGCTGTTTTGGAGGCTTTCTCTCTCTCTGTCCTGTCTGAATACGTGTTGAGTAAAAGTGAATAGAGAGCCCAGCCCCTTCGTTCCCCATGCATGGATTTCCCAGCATCCCTCAAGACACCTCAAACACTGTTAGTGTGACATCAAAGGCAATTACCGAACACAGTGCCAAGGTGTGTGCTCTCCCTCTCTGGGCTTTGTGCCGCGCACATATTTCATTTCGGCCTTTGTGAAAGTGTGTGTGGGCTGCTGTGGGCGGGAACGCCTCCCAGAAACCTTTGTGTCCGGTGCAGGACACAGCGCAGGTGGCATGTCAGTGATTCGAGGGGGTTTTTACAACAGATAGGGCCTTTTGTGCCGAGTGTGATTGAGCTATCGCGTTTAAACGTGTGGGAGGAAACAAGATGACGGCGGTGAAGACAACACAAAGGCCTCCACCGAAGCAGATGGGTGGTGTCTGATCTAGCCGTTTGTCTCTTGTGACATACTGCTGCACCAGCTCAGAGGCGCAAGGTGATCCCTGCCTTTTTTACTTCTTCCTGTTCGTGTCACTGGTCCACTCAGATTACAGCACTAGGCTTGTGTGGGCGTCTGCTGCCAGAACTGGTGTCCCACTGCCAACAAACTACTCTTCAGGTGTGCAACTGATCCATTTAACACCTCTACCCTTAAGGGGGTGTGTCGGCTGGTAATTGAACCAAATTAAGAGATGGTACCTGTTGCATCGTGACGCTATATGTCCAACCTTTGTCATTTCCGGAGCTCAGTCTGTGCATATGCTCTGACCATGACAAAAGGGATCGGTTTCATGCTCTTCAACTGTATGACTAAGTGCATTAATCAAATTACCTCTTCCTTTTCTCATTCATCAGTTCCTACCAGCTTCATCGGGAAGATCAAAGGCCGGTGTCGGACACTATAATACATCCCACCCACAGTGTAGAGTAACTCTTTAATCAAAATTTAACAGACTTTATTTATTATTTATCTATCTAATTCATTATTTATTTACCTATTTATCTCATAAAAACCTACTATTGGGGCACTATTGCGTATAATTTTAGCTTGGACTAATTTCAGTGGACTTCTGAAAGGAAATTCATGTTCCATACCTGTATGATTCTCTTTCTTCAAAACACAAAAGTTAAAATTTTGGATCTCCATGGCCGCATTTACATTACATTGTTCAAGTGACCCAATTATGATTTTTTTTCCTCCCATGTGGCACAGATCAGATATGATCCATGAACGTGTAAGCAGGGAAAAAGCACATGGATTCCGATATTCACAGATCAATTTCAGGCCTCATTCATATGTGGATCAGATATTCCCCTGTCAACGCAAGTCGTACGTCATTGAAAAAGCGACAGTGGCGAATGACGTCAACCAAAGTCCCTTTAAGACAAGTCATTTCACTCGGCGGCCATCTTTGAAATGCCACCCAGGCATGCAAGTGTAGCTCCTATCTCTTTGAATGGGGAAACATTAAAATTCTCCAAAGCTGTTTGCAAAGCTTTCGATTCAATTTCATATTTGAATTCACCAATGAAATCTGACAACAACTGTCTCATAAATTTTGTTTCTAAACGCTCAAATCATGACAAAAAAACCCTGTATTTTTCAGGCCGGATCAAGCTAATGCGCATGCGCAGTCCTAAGTGCGTGTTTCTATAGGAAGCGTACATCTGACTATAGGAACCGGAGCTTCTAATGGCCGCTGCAGTGACGCGATGACTTTACCAATCGGTGATTGGCTCTTATTAAGAAGGCGGGACTTATTCCGTGATGATGACGTAATAGGAGGTGTGCGCTGAGGCTCCGCCTTCTTTCACGCGGAACTCTTCTCTGACTCATTTCATCTGATGAGTCCGTCGAGGTAAGATCTCCGCAGGTGAAAACATGAACACACTGGAGAGTCGCTTTATAGGAGAAAATGAAGTTGTGCTTCTGATGAAATGAGGCACTGACACGTGTTTTTCATGTTTGATACTGTAAAGCTGCTTGCTTTTAAGTGATCTATTGAATAAAATCCCATATAAATAAACGTGACGTGACTTTACTGGAGTGCTAATTTGCAGTGCTAACATACATGTTGTTATGATCAGATGTTTTTCTTATGCTTTCTATAAAAAATACTTGCGGTTTTCTCATTTTTGTTGTGTTAATTTTGTTACTAAGAGGTAAGTGCGCAGCACATATTTACATATTCATCTAAACGTCGCTCTCAGCAGTGTGGGCGGGGTCAGATGTTCGATAACAGTATATCGCTATACTCACGTATTTCGAACTTCGTTTTACCCCTAAATGAAGAATAAAAAAGAATTTCGCCATGAGTATTTCGGGGCCTTCACCGTAGAAACAAACTACAGCAGAAAAAATAAACTAAGGAAACTAATTAGGAACACAGGCAAATGGGAACAGAGCAAACAGAGTGAAAAACAAATTAATTTTAATTATTAGTATTAAAAGGCAACTGCTCAAATTTTACCACCAGCTATCATATGATATCTCAAAAGCAAACCAGCCTCACTTTCATAATTGTAATGATATTTTATTTTAGTTATAGAATTGGGCAACAGTGATCGAGGAGACTATAACCTCAAAGTCCTTTCACAAAAGGCGTAGTGTGCACACAAAACTCTACCTGACTCTTAGCGAATGAATACACCCCAAGGACCATTCAATATCTAAAAATTGCTGTCGAAATTACATGTTTGCTCGCCAGCTACAATTAAATAGCTCTAAATGAATATGGCTTTGATGATATTTTTAGATGATCCTCTCTCTTTCACAGAAGCTGCAGCTCAGGGTCAGAGATTTTCCCCTCACTTCAATTACCTATTGATGAGAGGGCTTCCCTGCTCTGGCACTGCTGCGGAAAAAGCAAGTCTGGTTTGCTTTTAAGATGTCTCAGGAATGACGGCGGGCGGCGGGATCTGAGCAGACGATGCATGCAACAGAAGCTGCCTTTTAATACTCGTCTCAAATTATTTGGGATTCTCTGGAATGCTCATGGACTGAGAGTCACTAAACCGTCTTCTTTTCTTTCATCAATCTATATTTTTAAAATATCTCTCTTGCAGTCTCGCTAAATGATAATTGCTACCATGGGATAATTGTCAATATCGTAGCTCGGTTTTGATAACGAGCAACAAAATATGCCCTGGAGGAACCTAGCGAGGCTGTCTCATGCCACACATGTAGACAATTACTCCACACCCATCTGCCATTAGGCAGCGTTACAGAGAATGTTTTCTACTTAATTAAATCCAAATCTCTCAATAGTGGAGCCTGAATGAAATATAATGTGTCTGTTTGGGTCTGGTTTCTTTTTTTCCCTTCTTCTTTTTCTTCTTCTTCACTGGTCATGACATTTATCAGTTCACACTAATATGAAAAGTTTAAAAGTATCTCAGTTAAGAATGTTGCTAAATATATAAATGCACTTATTAAATATATTTGCAAATATATAAAATGTGGAATGCAAGTCAAACTGATCAAAATTCAGCGCCCTTGTCTACTACAGACACAAAGAGTTTAAACTTTACAGATACCTCAATGCTGTATGTGTAAAATAATAATACTAACCTTTTATTTATTAATAAAATTAACCTTTTTTCCCCATCAAATTCTTTTAATAATATGTCCATCAAAACTGATCAAAATCTATTAGGCAGATAACATACCGAAAGAGGCTTTAATTTTTAGTCACAAAGTCGACTTGTATTTTCAGAAAGCAAAATGTAAGATAGCAAAAAATATCAAAAACATATTGCAGAAAAATACTATAAAATTACTTTTCCCCCCATGTTTATACATGTTTTATATCTGGGTTCTCTAACATCTCACACAGAAGTAACTTCTTCCATGAAGTAAAATTTAAAGCATGTTAAGGTAATGCTACTCTCAATTAAATATAAAATATAGCTATTTAAAAACTCTCTGCATAAAATAAAACCACACATAAACTGAGGGTCTCAGGTGGCCTTTTACTGTACATCTGCACATATCTGCACTAGCCACAATCAAGACGTGCTCTCCTTTAGCAGGCGCTAAACTTTTCCCCCATCCCGTTCTCATCCTGGTCTACCTTTACCCCTGAGAGCATGCAGAGGGTCAGAGGTTAACATGCTAATTGATGGCGCTGATTGCTGCAAGTGGCTCTCGGTTCCCCGTTCGCACACGGCAGAGAACAGCACGCGTGCTGAGGGTGCAGGCCTCGCACAGCTGTGTTTGGAAAGCAGACATTCAGACTCGAAAACGGCTTTACAACATTTCTCTTGGAGGAATCGGCAAAACCCATAGATCAGAATGAATGGGCTCCCTTACTTCTCCTCCGTGACATGGGAAAGTCATTTTTTTTTATGTACAATATGGATTTGTGCTTGCCTGTTATTCTTGTGTATTTAATGTTTTTATATTTCCTACAATTTCAGACACTCTTTTTGTATATTTCTGCTCAGCATCAGGTGTCAACAAACATAATAAATTATAAAATGAGTAGGATTTTCAGTGAGCATCACTAAAAAAAGCTTTATTTTCCAATATTTCAAATATATGCCTGCATATATATATATATATATATATATATATGGTAACACTTTATTTTAGGGTTCAAATTTCACTTTTAACTAGTTGCTTATTAGCATGCATATTACTAGTATATTGGCTATTTATTAGTACTTATAAAGCACATATTAATGCCATATTCTGAATGACTATATTCTACATCCCTTAATCCTTACCAATACCTAAACTTGAACACTACAGAAGCTACTTTACTTTAATGTGGTTCATATAACATATTTTGAGTTTTTGTTGATTAAATCAATTGCCTTCATTGTATTAACTCAAATACGATTTCAATGAACACAAAATTTTAAGGCAACCAGGTAACTTACTTTTTTAAGTTAAACCAACAATTCTTTTTTACAGTGTGTGTGTATGTATATATACCAACAGCCAAGCAGTCTGAGAAAGATGCTTACTAAAGATGTGCACACAATATTCTTGATTAAATACATTTTGCAAAGAATATCTAGTGCATTTCCCAACTTTTGAAGACTTTAAGGTGACTTTCGCATCTGTAACCCTTCAGGGCTTTCACCCACTAACCTAACAGTCTATGTCAAACATTCACTTATTTGCCTTAATATTGGATTTCATTCTCCTGCTTTTTGAAGCATATCCCAAAAAGCATGCATTACGTTTAAAATTACACTTCAGCACCTGAGCTTCCCTACATGCAGTCAGGCTTTACGATGGCATGGCCTAGCCGAATGTTTGTAAACATCAACACATGATTGTTGCTTCTCAAAACACAGTTCCTTATTATACGGTCTACCGCGTGGAACGGTCAAAAGCAGGGTGAAATCCTTGGGCACTTACCCCAGAAGAAGTTCTGCTGACATGAGGTCACAGAACTAAAGAGGCTGTTAGATGCCATGGTCGCCACCGTTGGTCCCAAATTTCGCTTCTCTGCGGTTTTCGGTGACCCTTGACGCCTTTTAGGTTAGGAGTGTGCAGCGTGCCAGGGGAAGATGCAAAAAAGGAAAAAACATCCACAAAGAAATGCGTTTTTGTATCAACTATTTTCATGACCACAAGTAATAACCAGGTCTGGTTTAGGAAAAAATGCAAAAATCTGTCGCCCTATTGGACAGGACGGAGCCAAGCTCGCTGCAGAGGATAGTGCGGTTGAAGCGTACTTACTGGTTGGTGCGGTCCTCAAACCTGAAGTTGACCGGCGACAATTAACCATTTACGCGCCGCCAGCAGCCCCATGCAAAAATCCTAAGCCGAACTTTTCTGCGGTTCTGTGGTTGCTCGGGAGGTGAGCGGAGCCTTCACACAAACCCAAAGAGGCACGAGCCTTTAAAAAATCTTTTTTCTTTCCCTCAGAACACTGTCACTGGAGAAGCAGGGTCACATGCTTGTGACATCACTGGAGTCGTGCGGGCCAACTTTTTTGCTCCCTTCCTCCGCTGCCTTCCTCTGTTTTCCTTCTTCTGAAGACGCGTGGTTCGCCGGCTCTTCCTGGCACTCCGGAGAGGGAAGGGGTGGGTGTGATGCTGCTACTCATGAGTCATGAGGCTTCGAAGGGGGGCGTGAACGCTCAGCCTTCTCCCTCGACATGTGTGTGTACTTCTTTCCCTCCTGCTCTCTTTCTACCTCTCCATCCTTCTTAGCTGGTTGGCGTGCCGTAGCCTGTCTCTGCTGACCCTGAGGTGATGTGAGGATAGCTGCTTATAATGTGGAAGGACTGTGTCTTGGAACTCAATGCATCTAAATATGACACTTTTTTGGTAGTACAACCACCCTCATTATCACCTGATGTCATTCAACTACAGTAACATACACGACCATTCAAAAGTTTGGGGTCTGTATGATTTTTGCTTTTGAAAGAAGTGTCTTATGCTCACCAAGGCTGCATTTATTTGATGAAAAATACAGTAAAAACAGTAATAATGTGAAATACTATTACCATTTAAAATTATTGTTCTCTATTTGAATATTTAAAAAATGTAATTTATTCCTGTGATCAAAGCTGAATTTTCAGCATCATTACTCCAGTCTTCAGTGTCACATGATCCTTCAGAAATCATTCTAATATGCTGATTTGATGCTCAAGAAATGTTTATTATTATCAATGTTGAAATTTTTTTTTTTGTTTGTTTGTTTTGTGGAAAACGTGAACCTTTGATTAATAGAAAGTTCATAAGAACAGCATTTACTTGAAATAGAAATCTTTTGTAACATTATAAATGTCTTTACTGTAACTTTTGATCAATTTTAATGCATCACTGCTGAATAAAAGTATTAATTTCATTTTTAAAAATCTCCAAACGGACTCCATAAAATGTAGTGTACACCCTGATCAATGACTGAGGAAAAAAATTACATATTAAAAAAAAAAAAAAAATACAGAATCTGATTATATAAAAATAACGGTAACACTTTAAAATAAGGTTCATTAGTTAAACATTAGTTCATGTATTTACTAACATGAACTAACCATGAGCAATACATTTGTTACTGTATTTACTAATCTCCGTTAACGTTAGTTAATGAAAATACAGTTGTTCATTGTTTGTTCATATTAGTTCACAGTGCATTAACTAATGTTAACAAGATTTTAATAATGTATTAGTAAATGTTGAAATTAACATTAACAAAGATTAATAAATGCTGTATAAGTGCAGTTCATTATTAGTTCATGTTAACTAATGTAGTTAACTAATGTTAACTAATGAACCTTATTGTAAAGTGTTACCAAAATAAAAATTAACGTATTCACAAATAATAAAATAATCATAAATAATACTGTGGAGGCCCTCCACCCCAGTAAAATTATTTACTATTTAAAATACATTTATTTCATATTAAGTATACTTCAAATTCCATTAACATATTTATTGACACATCACTTAAGACTTACTGATATAAAATTATAATTAAACTTTATTTGGAGTATTTCTTTATTGCACAATGCACATTTCTTAATATTATGCCTAAAAAGTGTTTTAATATCACTATTAATAAGGATTGTATGATCTTTGTATAATATCAGTCACGCGTGACCCTTTTAACATGATTACGTAATGTGTGGCGCATCGCAGTGCAAGATGAACATTTGTGGTTAAAAAGTATATAAATTTTTATCTTTTTAAAAAAATGACCAATCGTTTCGCAAGATAAGACCCTTATTCCTCGTCTGGGATCGTGTAGAGCTCTTTGAAGCTGCACTGAAACTGCAATTTGGACCTTCAACCTGTTGGTAGCCGTTGAAGTCCACTTTATGGAGAAAAAACCTGGAATGTTTTCATCAAAAACCGTAATTTCTTTTCAGCTGAAGAAAGAAAGACATGAACATCTTGGATGACACGGGGGTGAGTAAATTATCAGGAAATTTTAATTCTGAAGTGAACTAATCCTTTAAATGCAAGCTATTTAAAGTGTACCTAAAGTATACTTGCAATAGTTCCACTTTAACACAATCAAATATACTTAAGTCCAAAATTAGTTGTTCCAATTCAGCAGACTTACCAAAAGTACAATTGCAGGGTATTTTTATTTAGCACATAAATATGTAAATGTATTTGTAGTATACTTAGCACAAAATAAATGTATTTCAAATACATTTTAGTATTTTCTTTTCACTAGGGACCTCTTTCAGTTTCTTACTCATAAAGACACAACATATGCCTGGTTTGGTGCATCTATCTCAGTATGCGTGTGTGAACGAGTCGGCCTCTCTTCTCTCCAAATGAGCAATTCCTGTAAGAGGCAATACATTATTCTGTACCTGACAGCCGGGTGTGTGAAGAAGAGATGCCTCCCAAACATGTGACAAACCACTATCACGCTCAGTGACTCACTGGTTTCACACGGCACGCAGACGTTTGCCTGGAAGTGGCTCTGGGCTGCTTTGTGATCCTGCTAGTAGGTATTTGTTTAAACAGATAAAGAATGCTGTAGTTAGAATGTATCAAAAGTCTGGAATGTATGGAATGTGTTAGATATTTTATTTCAAGATTAACCTAGCTGAACACACAGTGAGGGGAGTAACTAATTAAACATATATACTATCCACTAACAACCTTTTTTTTTTTTTTTTTTCGCAACAAGTAGTGGTTACGTGACAAAATGAGACATAATGCGTCATTGTTTTGTGCAATTTAGCTTTAGAAACAAGTGAACTGATGCTCAGTGAACTAGTATAAAAAAGAATTAGCACATTTCCTGTGCGATATTGTGTCTAAAAGCAATTTCTGCTGTTCATATACATTTATCTGTTCAAGTTTAATGTTGTCACTTTAACTGAGCCAGATAAATGGAACAAAAAAATGTATGTAATATAATAGTTGTAGTATATATATATATATATATATTCATAATCTTAAATGTCTTCAGTGTAATTTTATCAAGCTACTTTAAAAAGGTATGAACTGCAGTTGAACTGAATAGCTTGTAGCTATATCTCTGAATATATTTTGGTAAGGTTGCTAAACAATGCCATTGTATTACATACACAAAATAATGTGACATACGGGAAAAACATCTATATTATCACAATATACCTTAAAGGACTTTTAACTGAACATTTAAAAGCTTCAGAAAGCGAAATGCATCATACAGTTTGAATAACATGTTTAATTTACAGCTTGTTTTTGCTGCCTGTTAATTATGAAAAGCAATAAACGTTATTGTGGCATACCCAGCGGCTCAAAGCTCATTACCAATTCTAGTGTAAATATTTTTTCTATCTTCACACCCACATCACAAATGCATCACACACATTTAAGTATTAGTATTGTCTCTTATAACTCAATGAATCTAAATATCTAAATCTGCCACTTTTGGTAGTACAACAGCCCTTAATATTATCACCAAATAATTGATCATGAATAAATTTACAGTAAGTACAGTAACACACATTACCGCTCAAAAGTTTGGAGTCAGTAAGATGTTTGTTTTTGAAAAAAGAGCATTTTTTTGCTCATCAAAAATACAGTAAAAACTGTAATATTGTGAAATATTATTACAATTTAAGAGAAATGTTTTCTATTTTAATATCAAAATGTAATTTATTCCTGTGATGCAAAGCTGAATTTTCAGCATCATTACTCCAGTCTTCAGTGTCACATGATCCTTCAGAAATTATTTTAATATGCTGATTTACTGCTCAAGAAACATTTATTATTATTATCATCAATGTTGAAAACAGGATTCTTGATGAATAGAAAGTTTAAAAGAACAGCATTTACTAATAAATAGAAATCTTTTATAATGTTTCAAAAGTCTTTACTGTCACTTTTGATAAATTTAACATCTTTGCTAAATAAAAGTATTAATCTGATCTCAAACTTTTGAAAGGTAGCGTAAATGACATTTAAAAAATCTGATTTAATAAAATAACTGAAATGAAAAATTAATATACTTAGATATAATAAATGTAAAGAAAAATGTAAAATAACTAACTGCACTGCTTCCTCTATTTTATGCAATGCATGAATTAACATTGAATTTGTAATTTGATTGATTTTTTTTCCAAACCCGCACCCGTCCACAAAGTTAATTTTAGATGTAATATTTAAGAATCTCCAAATGAACACCACATAATGAAGGACCAATTTGGCAGGCAGAATGTTTTCAAAATGTTAAAAATAAATTTGCAATAACAGAGATCATATATATGCACACACGTTAAGACTTGGCTCGACATCCTGCCTTAGCCATATGAAACGAACAGGCAGGTACAGTGATTTAGTTTAACAGGCTACATCTGTAAAACGCCAGGCTAGTTTACACTGTGGCCGCCTCTGAATTAACATGCTTTTATAGGAAACAAACACCACTTGCAAGCAGTTCCTGTTGGCAGGAGCTACAAATACAAATACTGGGCATCGTTGAAGGTGGGGATCTACTATATTAAGAAGATCCTCCGTATTACAGTGAAGAGGGACTCTTAACATATTGTTCACCCTCTAGAAAGTCCACGACGCATCCAAGGAGAGAGAAACTCAATATGTGAAGTAATATTTCCAAAAGGATGTTTATATTTGATGTGAATTGTTCGGTATGGTCTGTAAGGTATAATTTGAATGAAAGTAGATATTTTTCTTTTGCCGTCCAATGGTGAGTCTACATCTTCCAGTGACCTAGAGGGCCTTTCTTGTGGTGTCTGCTCGACTGTTTTTGGAGTTGCAGCTTGGAAGGAAAATAAAAATCGCCCTCAGCGTAGGATGGGGGGGTTTGGGTGGGCAGAGGGGATGTTTAATATCGAATGGCTCTCTTACAAGTACAACATGCATTAAAAATAACTCCTAGAACTGAAATTAAATCAAAAATTTTGAACGAAAGAAGGAAAAAAGAGTCAAGAAACAGCGAAACAACATTATTTTGCTAAAGAAGATATTTTAGTTTGGTGGCCTAACCACTGCAAACTCAGCCAATTTCTTACTCTCTGCCATTTTAATCAAGAATCCAATCCAGGATAAACATGAATCTACCTACACAGCAGTTCAAAACGCCAGAGTCTCTGGGGAACTTCAGCGATGATTTCCAAAGTTTCCTTCACAAGTCTAATTACTTGTTGGAAGGCATTAAGGGCTATACCTATGTACATCCATCTATACCCCTTCTTTGTAATTTATGAATCTCTTTACATTGGATTTATGAACTCTTTAAGAAAACAACAGCAAAAGACAACAAAATGTTATGATCCATACAGAAAAAAGAATGAAAAGGCTAGAAAAGGTTTCTTCATGAATGAAAACTGTTTGAAAACAGTAATTTTTAGCAGGCACTTCAGCTTTAATTTTTCCCCCAGTCGTCAAGTAATGAAGAAAGTAACATACTTTTACAAGGAAACATCATTCTAGCAAACGTTTTCAAATTAATTATATATACACTATCATTAAAAAGTTTTTGAAAGAAGCCTCTTATGCTCACCAAGGTTGCATGTATTTCATCTAATATAATATTGTGATATAGAAAACGGACAGACAGAGGAATGGACGAATGGATAGATGGATAGATATATAAATAGACAGACACACAGATCTTGTGATGTGAGGGCCACACACAGTATTTCACTGAAAGAGCTCACTTTGACAGAGAAACAAGCCTTATGTCACTGTGATCTACACTGTGCAGTAAACAATAATGTGAACAAAAACATCTCTGTCTGCTCAAAGAGCCTTTTAACAGAGACTGGATGACGGTGTCATAATGTGACAGAAGATCCTCACGCAACTCTAACTTTAAGAGTTGAAGTCCTGTCTGACTCTTAGTGCCAGTCACAGGGCCAAGTCACCTTTCTGATCTCTGTTTTGATCTTTGAGTTTGGTTGAATATTCCTGTTACTCTTGGCCAATTCTATCATGGACAGAAATTTGAGACAATTTTCAAATTCTGAATTATATCCACAGACAATAGATTATTAAAAGGAAACTAAACCATCGTGTCAAGTCAATCCTAAACACTGATATATAAATGTATAGTAATTCCAGCCATAATAGTTACTAATGCACTGTGCTGCATTGTGTGACAGAAATGCAAGGCTATAAACACTTTGCACCTAAAAATAGCAGATTTGAGGTTGAAGTTCAGACACGTTTGTCATGAAACATGTTGATGAAATGGATAGCTTGAGGTGGTCTGAGTCAAAATGTGCTTTTTCAGCATACTTGTGTACAAGAGTAAAGAGTTTGCTGAACATACTTAAAACCATTGCATAACTATTTCAATAATAAGTTGTACAAATATTAGATGAAAAACAGACAGAAAGCACTATCCAAAAAAAATCAGAAACTAAACTACAAGCTACTAACAAAATGTAGCCAAATACACGCTATTTAAGTGGACAACATATGTATATATATTAGATAACTATAATTAAAAATAAAAAACGATGATCTCAGTAAAGTTGTCATCATTAAATTAAAAAATTCAAAAGAATAAAGCTAAAAACACTTAATTGAAATTGTAGTAATGAACAGGAGCATTTAACTATATATTTATTGTGCTACATAAAAAGTTAAAATATTGTGATTGTGGTGAACACTATTGAGGGATGATTCATATGATTCAGTGACTGATTCACTGAAATTAATCAGACACTGTGGTTGTGGTAATTTGGAAAAAGTGCCGGTATCATGCTTTTTTCCCGGATATTATATTTTTTATGTAGTGTGTAATACAGCTGTTTGTGAATGTAAAAGGTCTGTTTCAAAGATCAAAGTGCATGACAAATAAAGTTATAGTCTCCTAAAAGAAAGAACCGATTCTGAACTGCCTGAAATGAGTCGTCAGTAATTCCAGTCTCACTTCATGCTTGAACCTATGGAGGTTTGTAACAAATTTGCATAATGCCAGAACTATGGTCTTCATTGGCTGCCTGTGAATGACGTCTACTTTGACCCGCCCTCAAACACTGTAGTTGTAGCTGAGGCCTGGAAGAGTTTAGTTTGTGTTGTCAACATGTTGAGAAAACGCTGTTTTCTGCTCTGCGAAAGCAAATCCATTTTGCATGCACTTCGAAAGATGAGAACTCAAACTGATACGGTAAAATCGACACCATTGTTACTGCTCGTATCACTGTTTATCAGGCACAGAGAAAGCCTCCGGAGCAGAAATTCAGATATGGTAATGGGTGTTTAGTTTCTGACACGCGCTGTAAGCGGTAGACCAATCACAACAGACTGGGCCATCTGACCAATCAGAGCAGAGTAGTCTCTCAGAAAGGAGGGGTTTAGAGAGACTGATTCCTTTATCGAACCATTTCAGACACTGTAAGCAACAAGATGATGCTGCAAAGAAAAAAAAATTAAAGTGTTTTTTGACTTTGGATGCATGTAAACCTATTGTAGGAGACTTAGTTCACCCAAAAATTTAAATTCTGTCATTAATTACTCACCCTCATGTCGCTCCAAACCCGTAAGACTTTCGTTCATCTTCGGAACACAAATGAAGATTTTTGATGAAATTTGAGACATTTCTGTCCATCCATTGACAGCTACGTAACTACCACTTTGATGCTTAAAAAAGTTCATAAAGAGATCGTAAAATTAATCCATATGAATCGAGCGGTTTAGTCCAAATTTTCTGAAGAGACTCGATCGCTTTATAGAATGAACAGATTTAATTTAGGCTAAGAACAAACCTCATTGGTTCTTGCGGAAGCTCAAACATGCTGCGTAACACGAGAACGAACCTCATTGGTTCTCACACGTCAAGCAAACAAGACTGAGCTTTACCACAACTGATGTGTGAGTTGATGAATATTTATATGTGAATAAAAACCTAAATTCAATCTGTTCATCATATAAAGCAATCGAGTCTCTTCAGAAAATTTGGACTAAACCGCTCAAATCTCTTTATGAACTTTTTGAAGCATCAAAGTGGTAGTTGCGTAGCTGTAACGCAGTTCATAAATAGGGGAAGAAGGAGGCGGGAACCGGCGAACGTTTAAACAAACTTTAATTCAAAATAAACAAATACAAAACGAAAGTAATGCCGGCAGACCCTCACGGACGTCTGCCGGCCACACAAACATAATAAAACCATAAAATAAAATCCAGGCCTGGTCCTCTCTCGTCCTTCACTGTCGTCGCTCCCCTTTTATGCTTCCGGAGCTCCTCCGTGAGAGACTCGAGACCGGTGCAACGCGCAGCTGATGCTCATTATCACTCGCGTCACCGGCCTCGCGCCGTTCCCTCACGGCTCTCGCCCGCCCTGCTCATCACATACCCCCATCGCCCCTCGCAGGCCGGGGGGTACTCCCGAGACTGCGCTCTACTCCCCCCGGGGGCCAGTCTCGGCGGCTGCAGCACCTGGGGGTAAGGACATACGAGACGAGAGAAAAGGAGACGGAAGCACATGGAGCGACAGACGAGAGAGGGAAGAGAGGAAAAAGGAAAAGAATAAAGAAAAAAAAAAAAAAAAAAAATTCTTGGTCCGGTTCCCTGACACACTGCCGCTCGGTCCTCAGCCAGCCAAGAGGCTCTTCCTCGCGGTGCCACGCGATGGTACTGGACGCTCGGTGGACGGCTCGATCCTCCTCCGCCCCCTGGCGGCCGGCGATGGCTCCTCCGGCTGAGGGCAGCCGGCAGCGAGTCCCCCGTTCCCTACTCCTCCCCTTCATGGCGGACGGTAGCAGGCTCCGGCCCACGGCGAACGGCGGTGACTCCTCCGCTCCCTCTTGGACGGCAGCCACCCCACCTCATCCCAGGAGCACGGCAGCGAGCTCTCCGTCCCACCTGTTGATAAACGATCCAGCACCACCGCCTCGGGCAGCCACTCGCGGTCTTCACACTCCCGCGCTGCCCGAACTCCGCAGCACCGCGATCCCCCTCAGCAGCGAGGGCTCTCCGACAGTATGTCCCTTCTTCCTCCCGGGTTTCGGCACCAATGTAACGCAGTTCATAAACAGGGGAAGAAGGAGGCGGGAACCGGCGAACGTTTAAACAAACTTTAATTCAAAATAAACAAATACAAAACGAAAGTAATGCCGGCAGACCCTCACGGACGTCTGCCGGCCACACAAACATAATAAAACCATAAAATAAAATCCAGGCCTGGTCCTCTCTCGTCCTTCACTGTCATCGCTCCCATTTTATGCTTCCGGAGCTCCTCCGTGAGAGACTCGAGACCGGTGCAACGCGCAGCTGACGCTCATTATCACTCGCGTCACCGGCCTCGCGCCGTTCCCTCACGGCTCTCGCCCGCCCTGCTCGTCACAGTAGCTGTCTATGGAAGGACAGAAATCTCTCAGATTTCATTAAAAATATCTTCAATTGTGTTCAGAAAATGAACAAAAGTCTTACAGGTTTGGAACGACATGAGGGTGAGTAATGACAGAATTTTAATTTTTGTGTGAACTATCCCTTTAAAATGGCATTATTGGGGCAACACTACTTTTTGTTAGTTACTCCCATCTCTGAACATGAGCTAAAACCAAAAGCCACACTTATAGAACATATACATTTTCCAGTTTTCATCAAGAGTTTCAAAATTATATTTATTAGCCCAAGTGTAAATGAAGGCACAATTGATCTAGCGTGAGAGGAACACCACTCATATTCATTACATCCTCACCTCACTACCCATTCTTCATCAAAGAATAGCTTACGGCCTTCCTCTGATTAGTTTGTCACCCTCAGGCTCAAACCAGCATCATTTTATTCCCGGTTAACTCCAGGGACACAGAGATGTTGAATTCTGTGATGATCGGTGGCTATACTGAATGCTCCCTATTCAGTCATTTTGCCTGTAGTGGTGATTTTGGCCTGGGCCCAGAGCTGTACCTTCAGTAAGTATTACTCAAATATTTACTCTGCTGCTATATTGAGATGGAACCAGGCAAAGATGATTTAATGGCCTCACCAAAGAGTCTGCCTCGGTGCCAACAATCCTCCATTCTGGTGGTCTGTTCAATCCACGGAGTTCAGATACTAACGGACGGTTTTATCGCCCTGAGAGATCATGATTCAACAGTAACCCTGACACCCCTTCAGCTAGTGTTGGATTGTGGGTAAGGAAGGCAGCGTGTGGAGTAAAGCCTGATGATAATCACAGATGACTGGATTTGGGATTTCAGTACTAAAATTCATTGGAACTTTAATTAATTTGAATGCCATTATGGTTTATTATATTAACATGCAATTTTGAGAAAATGGATTCATGATTATAGCAATTTTGTTATAAACCTGCTACTGATTTAATGAGATGCTCATTTGGGTTTTGAGAAGCAAAAAGCTTTAAGGCTGGATCCAACATATATATTTGCTTGACTGTTTGCTGACCATTCCTCAAATGACTGACCCTGTGCAAATGACCATATGCAAGTTTTTCTCCTTCCCCTCAAATGTCTTCTTTCAACCCAGACTTAATTTTAACTACAAATAAAAGTATTTTTCCTCATCTTGACATTTAGAAAAGCATGACGAGGAAAAAAGCTAGTGTTTTTATTTAGGCATGCAAAATGTACCAAGCTCCACTAAAAATAAGCTTAGGGGAATTTCTTGGTTTGGTTAACTTCAAGCAAGATGCTGAATCTGACCAGCTCATGTCTCACAAAATATTATAGTTCCTGTAATAAAACCCAGCTTTTCAAGAGTTCACAGTTTCACGCATAATTTACACCTATCTGTTAGTATTACTAGGCTTCATTGGTAAGGAAACAATGGGTGAAGAACATTTTCCAAATTTAGACAGTAGTTTCCCCAGCAAGCACAAAACGTTTTCACAATATTGCATTTTGGTTTCAATCCGGCACCGTCAAAGCACAAAGTTTTAAAAATGTTCTACACCTACTGTAAAATTAAAATAACACATTTACATTTATGACATTATGATAAAAGAGTGATTTTTACTCTAATTTCTCGTTTTTTCACACATCACCCCTCATTACAAGATCTTCATTTTGGTTGTTTCAATCAGCTTCCATCACAGCACAAAGTTTTAAAAATGTTCTACTAACCACAAAATTAAAAAATACATTTACATTTATGTATTCGGCAGACATTTGTCCAAAGAGACTTACATTGCATTCAAGGTATAATGTAACCAAAACATTTGATGTTGTAAGTAAGTGTATCTAAAAACATAAATATATCATATTTTAACTAAACTAAACCAGACCAAACTGCAATGTTTCAGTGGTATTGTATGTAGGTTTTTAAATAATGTAATATGTATATCTGGAATGAGATGGTAAAAAAAAAAACAACAATAAATAAACAAAACAACAACAACAAAAAAACAGTAAAAAGTCAACATACAACCAGGCGATGGATGGATGGACGGACGGACGGATGAACGGATGGATGGATATGGATATACAGATGGATGGATGATGGATATACAGATGGATGGATGGATGGATAGATAGATAAACAGATGGCTATACAGATGGAAGGATGGATATATAGATAGATGAACAGAGAGATGAACAGATGGATGGATGATGAATAAACGGACAAACAGATGGATGATGGATGGATGGATGGATGAACTGATGGATATACAGATGGACAGATGGATGATATATAGATAGACGAACAGACAGATGAATGGATGGATGGATGGATGGATGATGGATATACAGATGGATGGATGGATAAACGGACAAACAGATGGATGATGGATGGATGGATGGATGGATGAACTGATGGATATATAGATGGACAGATGATGATGGATAGATAAAAAAATGGCTATACAGATGGAAGAATGGATGGATATATAGATAGATGAACAGATAGATGAATGGATGGATGGATCGATTGATGAATGGATGGATGAATAGACAGACGGATGGATGGATGGATGGATGGATGGATAAACAGATGGCCGTACAGATGGAAGGAAGGATGGATATATAGATAGATGAACAGATAGGTGAACAGATGGATGGATGGATGGATGGATTGATGAATGATGAATAAACGGACAAACAGATGGATGATGGATGGATGGATGAACTGATGGATATACAGATAGACAGATGGATGATATATAAATAGACAGAGACAGAAGGAAGAATGGATGGATATATAGATAGATGAACAGATAGATGAATGGATGGATGGATCGATTGATGAATGGATGGATGAATAGATAGACATGGATATACAGACGGATGGATGGATGGAGATAGACAAATGAATAAACGAATGGGTGGATGGATGGATGGATGGATGGATGGAGATGGAAGGAAGGATGGATATATAGATAGATGAACAGATAGGTGAACAGATGGATGGATGGATGGATTGATGAATGATGAATAAACGGACAAACAGATGGATGATGGATGGATGGATGAACTGATGGATATACAGATAGACAGATGGATGATATATAAATAGAGACGAATGGATGGATGGAGGGATGGATGATGGATATACAGATGGATGGATAAACGGACAAACAGATGGATGATGGATGGATGGATGAATTGATGGATATACAGATGGATGAATGATGGATATACAGATAGATGGATAGATAAACAAATGGCTATACAGATAGAAGAATGGATGGATATATAGATAGATGAACAGATAGATGAATGGATGGATGAATAGATAGACAGATGGATATACAGATGGATGGATGGAGATAGACAAATGAATAGACGAATGGGTGGATGGATAGATGGAGATAGAAAAATGAATAGACGAATGGGTGGATGGATAGATGGAGATAGAAAAATGAATAAACGAATGGGTGGATGGATGGATGATGGATGGATGAGATAGACAAATGAATAGACGAATGGGTGGATGGATGGATGGATGGATGGATGGATGGACGGACGGATGGATGAACAGATGGATGGATGATGGATATACAGATGGATGGATGGATGGATAAACAGATGGCCGTACAGATGGAAGGAAGGATGGATATATAGATAGATGAACAGATAGGTGAACAGATGGATGGATGGATGGATGGATTGATGAATGATGAATAAACGGACAAACAGATGGATGATGGATGGATGGATGAACTGATGGATATACAGATAGACAGATGGATGATATATAAATAGACAGACGAATGGATGGATGGATGGATGATGGATATACAGATGGATGGATAAACGGACAAACAGATGGATGATGGATGGATGATGGATGGATGATGGATGGATGAATTGATGGATATACAGATAGATGGATAGATAAACAAATGGCTATACAGATGGAAGAATGGATGGATATATAGATAGATGAACAGATAGATGAATGGATGGATGAATAGATAGACAGATGGATATACAGATGGATGGATGGATGGATGGATGGAGATAGACAAATGAATAGACGAATGGGTGGATGGATGGATGGATGGAGATAGACAAATGAATAGAAGAATGGGTGGATGGATGGATCAGAGATCGCGTTGTGCGATTCAGCAGCACAGCAACTTATGAACGCTGCCCCGCGGAGGCAACCACCCCTCCTTCACATCGTGCATTAAAATGGTTTAATGCACAGCTAGCCATGTATTATCCCTTACAAATATGTATTTAATTTAGAACCTGACATCTTCTGTATTAAGTCCATAGGATAAAAACGTTATCATAACCTTTTACATTTTTACAATGCAGAATGGTTTTCTCTGAAGCATCTCACCAGGAAACACACAAATCAACTTGACCTAACAAACAAAAGACTACGACAACACTGAACCTGAGCGCCTTTCTTTTTCTTTCTAAAGTTTGTCTGCATGTCACATTTAATGTTGCTGAAATGGATCTTTCTTTGTTGGGAAAGAATTGAGCACGGATCTGATATTCCCGGATTGCTTGCTTTGGAAGTGTGAGGGCAAACCTTGGAGGGCTGCAGACTCCGGATACAGTGTTCATTTCAAAAGAACCTTCCATTATTGCTAACCTTTCAAGGAAATGTGTTATTTTATTCCTTTTAATATCTTCCCTGTTTTACGATTACACTTACTTGTGTGGTCAATAAGGCAGAACTCATATGCTTCTGTGAAAATCTTTAGTAAGGTCTATAGTAAGTCGAAATGACACCTAGTTCTTGGGTGGTCATAATGAGGGCCATTTGACTTTTAAAATAGTCTGATTGTATGAAAATTTATTACTTCAGGTTTTCCTTTTTGCTTTAATTTCTCTTTCAGTAGTCAGGAGAATACTAATTCCCCTCCATGATTGTATTACAGGTCTCAGTCATTTGGTCATACTCAACAGACGTTTAATGTTAAGGGAGCTGTAAGACTTGTACTGTTCTGCAATAAAATCTTCATGCGCTTCACTGGATTTGTACTTGGTGATGCCTTGAAAACTCTGTTTGTCCATTTAATCTGTTTAACACTGGATTTAGTGTCATATTTGGGTGTTTCTTGAACTATGGGTGATTTTGTCCCCTTCAGAAAATAAACTCTGTTAAAACACACTTCACTTAGTTTCATTTGTTCATTAACAATGTAAAACAGCCATCTATACACACACATTATATTACAAGAAAATTCTGTAATTTTTCTGAAACATCATGAACATTCCCACCATGTCTCAAATGATGTACTGTATTTACTATTCCGTGTTGGAAATGACATTTTAAGGATTTATGGATTAAAATGGCTAATTGTTTTCTCTTGTAATAGCCAGCATGCAATGTATTTTAAATACACATAATTAAACAATATTTTCACACTTTTCATAATTAACTAAATAATATCATGGAAAAGATGTACAGTACAATACAAATATTCTGGCAAAAAGTGATACACCTTTTTATTAAAAGGTCAAATTTTTGGTTGTAGGGGAAATAAGGCCACATTTATGGGACAAAATGTATGTAAAATGTATATTTTCATACAATATAAAATATAATAAAATACATATTTCCAAACAGTAGATATGGAAAGGGTTTATTAATATTTTTAGGTTATCATAGATTTCTTAAATGTTATAATTCATACAAACCCGATTCCAAAAAAGTTGGGACACTGTACAAATTATGAATAAAAAAGGAATGCAATGATGTGGAAGTTTCAAATTTCAATATTTTATTCAGAATACAACATAGATGACATATCAAATGTTTAAACTGAGAAAATGTATCATTTTAAGGGAGAAATAAGTTGATTTTAAATTTCATGGCATCAACACATCTCAAAAAAGTTGGGACAAGGCCATGTTTACCACTGTGTGGCATCCCCTCTTCTTTTTATAACAGTCTGCAAACGTCTGGGGACTGAGGAGACAAGTTGCTCAAGTTTAGGAATAGGAATGTTGTCCCATTCTTGTCTAATACAGGCTTCTAGTTGCTAAACTGTCTTAGGTCTTCTTTGTCACATCTTCCTCTTTATGATGCGGCAAATGTTTTCTATGGGTGAAAGATCTGGACTGCAGGCTGGCCATTTCAGTACCCGGATCCTTCTTCTACGCAGCCATGATGTTGTAATTGATGCAGTATGTGGTCTGGCATTGTCATGTTGGAAAATGCAAGGTCTTCCGACGACGAGACGACGTCTGGATGGGAGCATATGTTGTTCTAGAACTTGGATATACCTTTCAGCATTGATGGTGCCTTTCCAGATGTGTAAGCTGCCCATGCCACACGCACTCATGCAACCCCATACCATCAGAGATGCAGGCTTCTGAACTGAGTGCTGATAACAACTTGGGTTGTCCTTGTCCTCTTTAGTCCGGATGACATGGCGTCCCAGTTTTCCAAAAAGAACTTCAAATTTTGATTTGTCTGACCACAGAACAGTTTTCCACTTTGCCACAGTCCATTTTAAATGAGCCTTGGCCCAGAGAAAACGCCTGCGCTTCTGGATCATGTTTAGATATGGCTTCTTTTTTGACCTATAGATTTTTTAGCCGGCAACGGCGAATGGCACGGTGGATTGTGTTCACCGACAATGTTTTCTGGAAGTATTCCTGAGCCCATGTTGTGATTTCCATTACAGTAGCATTTCTGTATGTGATGCAGTGCCGTCTAAGGGCCCGAAGATCACGGGCATCCAGTATGGTTTTCCGGCCTTGACCCTTACGCACAGAGATTGTTCCAGATTCTCTGAATCTTTGGATGATATTATGCACTGTAGATGATGATAACTTCAAACTCTTTGCAATTTTTCTCTGAGAAACTCCTTTCTGATATTGCTCCACTATTTTTCGCCGCAGCATTGGGGGAATTGGTGATCCTCTGCCCATCTTGACTTCTGAGAGACACTGCCACTCTGAGAGGCTCTTTTTATACCCAATCATGTTGCCAATTGACCTAATAAGTTGCAAATTGGTCCTCCAGCTGTTCCTTATATGTACATTTAACTTTTCCGGCCTCTTATTGCTACCTGTCCCAACTTTTCTGGAATGTGTAGCTCTCATGAAATCCAAAATGAGCCAATATTTGGCATGACATTTCAAAATGTCTCACTTTCAACATTTGATATGTTATCTATATTCTATTGTGAATAAAATATAAGTTTATGAGATTTGTAAATTATTGCATTCCTTTTTTATTCACAATTTGTACAGTGTCCCAACTTTTTTGGAATCGGGTTTGTAGTTTCATGACAATTTTTTATATTTTATCATATATTTTAAATTTAAAAAGATCTATACAAATAATTCAAATCTAATACATGTAATGTGATCTTCATAACAAAAAATGTTAATTTGTTTTAATTAAAAAAAATAAAAAAATAAAAAAATCAACCCCAAGACTAAAAGCGGCCAAAGCTGAAGAATCACTCATTTGTTTTCACAATCCTTCCCCCCCCCCCTTAATATCCATATCACCAAATAAAACTTTCTCTACAAAAAGACTTTTGTATAATTCAGTATTATTTTCTGGGAAAGAGCTGCACTCACAATGAAGCACTTGTTTTGTTTACGCCGTGCTAATGGACTAGCGCAGCTAGCGCATTGTCAAATCTAATCGAGGACGAATAAAAGCGAATGAGACTCTAACTGCAAACTTGAGTGGCACTAATAACATTTACGTGAATCTACAGATTTGTTGGTTTTGTGGTAAATCAAATCTCGAATTGATCAGTAAACACTCTGCGGTAATGTGGTCGCTAAGACTGAATTAAGAGAGATGGAGAGATTGAAAGGAAACTGGAAGAAGGAAGCTTGTTTCCATCTCTGATCGATATATGATGCTCTCTTTCCTCACATCTCTGTCCTGTTACTCAACTCAAAAGGATTACACAACCTGATATCCTGTATACAAACAAACAAGCAAAGCAGACTAGACTTTAGTCAGGGAAGACGGTGCAATTAATTTGACATACATGAAGTATGTGATGGAAGTACAGTCCATTTAATATGCTGCACTGCTGTGTAGATAACTGAGTATCAAACTGACAAAAAATAAAAAATGCAAATTTTTCCACTTTTTCTGACTGTCTGTGGGCGGGGATACAAAAATGCGGAAGTATAATCTGTAGTTTTCACGAAAGACCTGGAGCTGACAAATAAACATGAATTTGAATTGTCAATACAATAGAAAATTTTGAGAGAACATCACATAAGTTGACTTCATAAATTGGTGTTGATTTCCCCAAATGGTTTTGTTTGAAGTCACCATTATGATGATCAGTGTTCCATTTGGCTGGGCACTTGGAACTTCATTTATATTACTAAAATTCTCTTCATTTTGATATAGTGATGCAACAAGAAATCACTTCTAACTAGATCATTAACTAGTCTACTTTTCATGTAGAATTATGATCTATTAAAAATTGTATTGCTAACTCTTGTGACACATCAAACTTTTAATTGGGTTGATGTAATCCCCCTGTAGTTGTGACAATATCTTGCAATTAACCTTGCTTGAGTCACATGCAGACATCAACATTCAGCATGCAAAACACAATTGTTTATTAATTGTAACAATAACAATTTTATTTGCTTTTTTTAAAACTGTCTTTGTGCTACTACTGACACAAGACAGTAAATAAAATTGGCAAATAAAGCTATAAATAGCAAAACAAAGCAATTGCTTAATTTATTCATGTTGCAATGCACTCTGGGATTCAGTTGCTACACTAAATCAAGAGTAAATCTAAAGTAAATTGTCTACAGTTCTTTTTTAGTTACTTGAACTCTTGTGTAAGTGAACTTCACCAACTAAACGTTTGTAGGCTACAACATACTATTCCTATTTCAATACTTTATTAAAGTAAGGTTAACTAATTAGATTTTACAGTGTACACTTTAAAGGGTTCTGTCAGGCCTTTCATAAATAGAACATTTTAGGGCTTCCCATCATGGGATAATTTTATGGATTTAGTTTAAATTAATTTTGTTTTAATTCATTTTTAATTTTAATTAAATTATATGAATTAAACAGCTTGTAAACATACTTTATCAGTAGAAAAAAAAAATGAAAAAACCTGTTAAACGTGAAAGAATTATGCAATCACTTAAGATATTTCTCTTTATATAGAACCATTTTGGAATAAAAGGTTCTCTAAAATTTGATTCAAGAACCATACGGTTCTAGAGCCCCAATGAACCTTTTTTCTAAGAGAATAAATGGCCAAAATAAGCTGTAAAATAGACATAGCTTTGTACCTTCTGGCTCTGAGAGACTACCTAGACTCAGCTCTAATGCTCCAGTACCACTTGCAGTGATTCAGGGTGATTCCTCAGTCAATAACACCCCCTCTATGTCTTCACCTCACATATGGTTTGAATGCTGTAGTCAGTAGTGAACTGAGAGCTGATGAGAGACGCCGGTATCTCAGTAAGCCCACAAAGTCATTGGCAAATCTGAGTAATCAGGAACAGGCAACAGGGAGCGACTCCTGGTCCAACATCCATCCACATGCTATCTCAAAGATCGTCTCACCAGCCATTCGAGGTCCTCACTCGGCATCATCGGCCGTGATTTACAGATGTGTGTTTAATGCCGCAGACTAACAATATATTACTCAAGTTAAATGCAGACGGTGTAATTAATGTTGGCGAGAGGCTAATGAAGAATTGCTGAATGGAACACGTTTGTACTATGAAATACAGTGACGATAATACTCGACGGCCCAATTCTTCACTTTAGACTCTCGAAAATGCCCATTTCAACATTTAGTCACTGAATGTGCAGTTTTCCTGTACAGTTAATCACGTTTGTGAAATAAATCTACCGTCAGCTTTGTTTTATGAGTACATGGACTGCTGGCTTACCGCTCGTTTTAACTCCGTAATGGGTGCAGGGGGGACTGAGCAATTGAAACACTCAATTACTTCAATCAGAAATAAGCTGGACTGATGACACGCACTGTGCACATGCTCAGTAGGGTTCTGCCGGAGAAATACACCTGAAGAGAAATATACAAAAAGTTATTTTTATTTATTAAAGGGGTCATGACATGGATTTTATTTTAAATTACTTCCTTCAAGTTCATGTTAATAAGGTAACACTTTAGTTTAGGGTCCAGTTCTCACTAGTAACTAATTGTTTATTAGCTTGCATATTACTAGGATATTGGCTGTTTATTAGTACTTATAAAGCACTTATCAATGCCTTATTCTGCATCCTTTAATCATACCCAATACCTAAACTTAACAACTACCTTATTAACTATTAATAAGCAGTATTTAGGGGCTTACTGAGGCAAATGTCATAGTTAATAGTTAGTTAATGGTGAAAATTGGACCATAAACTAAAGTGTGACTGTTAATAAAGTTTTTGCACAAAAAAACAAAACAAATATATATGCAGGAAAACGATTATTTTCAACCTTCATTCTGACCCTCTGTCTGAAATGATCCATTTTTAAGGGGCGGCTCCTTTAAGGCTTGTCAGTAAATGGCCACTGTTATGATTGGCTAACATCAGTGCAGTATTGCACGTGAGTAAGTGTTTTGAAAATATTATCCATATAAAACAAAGCATTATGAAATCATTTACTTGGGATTTGTGATGCTGTCAGATTCAATACAGCTGACTGCTTCACCTGTCAACAAACGTTTCTTTGTGAACACTCATTACACTGTGCCTCCATTACAAAACAAAATGCTCCGAACAAACATATAATCCTCTGACGTGAACCATTAAAATAAACCCTCCACTTGTTTCCGACACTGGGATCCTTCTGAAGTCTGTACAGAGATGCAAACAAGCTGGACGCGTCAAAGCGAACGTTCCTTTACTCTTCCATTTGTCCTCAAGTGTGTGGAGTATGTCGGAAACTGAACGCGCATCTTTATACTAGATTCAGTGTAGACAGCGTCAGTGATTATAATGGGTTTTATTTGTCAGCTGTTAAGCAACTGAATGTCAGTGGGCGGGGCCTATGATGGGATAATGTATAACTATTTGTTAATGTCTTGCTCTGGAGGCAGGCATATGCAAATGTATTTGCCCATGTGACGTCACAGATGCCTCAATATCAAAATGAGCCATTTTTGGAGCTTGATTTAATAAACGCTTTGTTTATAACAAGGAGGACGTTTTAAGCTATGAAACTTGCAAGACCTCTTATATCTCAAAAGATCAAGGAAAACTTGAGTTCTCATGTTATACATATACATAGTATTTTGGGTTCTACTGTTTGTGTGGTGTAGTCAAGTGGACTTTCAGCATTTTAAAGAAACGAATCTAGTGTCTGGATGACAGTGGTGGTGTGATGTACATTACTGAGACTGTACAGCAAAGTGTAATAATATTTCACAATATTACTGTTTTTAAGAAAAAAAAAATTCAGTCTTGATAATGAGACTTCTTTCAAAAATAGTTTAAGAAATACCAACACCAAATATGTGAATGGTAGTGTACATTTTGTTTACAAATGAGTTTAATTACAACAGAACTTTAATACTGTAACTGCTAATATAAGTTTCTACTATGTCAGCCAGATCAGGAGTAACTGTAAAAAAGCAGTCTGCCGTTCTTGTTTGTTTTGTGAGGGTGGGCCACTGCCAGCCTTAAATGCAGTGCCATCTCCATGTGCCAAATCCTAAACCAGATTAAAAGACATTAAAACACTTTGACAGTTGTTTAAATTAGGTTTTGAAAACAACATGAAACAGCATTCACAACACATTTAACTTTTAATATGACATATTCTTGAGTGAAAAGGAATATTCAGTGGAAAAAGATTTTGTTCATCATATATATATATATATATATATATGAAAACACCAATATTGGTCAGCAGAAAATAAAAGAAAAACCCCCATAAAGCATAACTTTGTGTGTAAGCATCTATATTTAGATTTACAAAGACATCACGCATCACGCGTGATTTTTTTCTAAAAAAAATAAGTCTGAGATAATTAGCCAATGCTAGGTAAAAGGCAAAAACAAAACAAAACAAAACAGAAATAAATCAAAACACTGGCACAAGATATGTGCTCATTTCTGCTTGGTGTGCGAATGTCATTTTGGTTCTCTTTGTCCTTAAAGGAAGTTTTAAGTGGGTGGTTTGAAGACCAACTGTGGTGCAGATATATTTTTGGTTTTGCTGTGGGTTAGACACTCCCAAGAACCTCACCAGAAGTATGCAGATCAAGGCCGTGCTATAGAGCAGACGATTAACAGCATTAAACCATGACCTATTGAGGTCGGTCCTTTTCCTCTTGCTTGGAAGTAATCTAATGGCGGTATTAATTGAGTTTTCTCTTCGCCTGTAATAAGAACCTCTTCCTTTTTAAATCACATTTCAGCTCGGCTGAATGGATCGGCATAGCAAACTTGGCTAAACAGTAAACGAAGTTCAAATTCCAAAATGCCATTGGAAGTGGGCAGAAAAACATTAAAATGCCATTTAAGTGCATTTCAAGCATTGCAAACTGTGACCATATCCTGTTATTGAAGGGATGGCAGCTTTGCTGCGTTGTGACAGGGTAAACTCATACGGTACGCACTGTCCTGTTGGAACTGGCCAGCATGTTTAGTCATACATTAGGAAGAGGGATTTTTTAAGTGCTATCTGATGCTTGCGGTAGTGCGTGTGGACGAAGTGGTCTTTTTTAGGCTTAGAATGGACGCACAACAATTTTACCATTTACTGTGGTCGTGTGATGGTGTATTGCCACTGTTATATTGGTTTGGAATGTACCATTCTATTTTGGGTTGGGCTTACTCAAGAGTTGGGTTTTCAACTACTTATCTCTGTAGCTCACATCCAAGGCCTCTTGAACTTCAAGTCCAGTGTAAAATATAAATCAAGCAGTTTACATTTTCTAAAGGAATTTTAAATACATCTTTTGCCCTTTTTTCTCCACAATCGCAAGCAGTGCCAAAGAAAAACAGCATGGCGTGCAGCTCTGATGTCTGTTTTTAATATTAACAGACATGAGTTTGATATTCTGAAACATACCAAAATAAGCAGTATTTCTATATAACTGGAGCCGGCCGGTGAAGCGAACAAAATAACCCGTTCACGTCCGCCACTAGAAGCTATCTGTGTTTATTTATCTGGACAGAGCGTATCTATGGTATTTCAGCGTTAACTGACAGCCTTCATAATATTTAATGCAATGGCACCAAACAGGAGAAACTTCAAAAGGCCTCCATCGTCACTAATATGAACCAAGATTACCATTGTCAGGCTGTTAGCTTATATCAATCATATTAAATTTAAAAAATTCTAGGGGAAAATAATAAAATAGTGCATGCAGTATTTTACTGGAAATGCTCTGGCATTTTCTTCCATAACACAGCAAATTAAACCATAAAATAAAATAAAATAAAATAATAAAATAAAATAAAATAAACACTGCACTGTAGCATAATGTTGTAAAATGTTTCACCTGAAGTCAACATAAACATTAAATTTGTAAAATAGCATTAAAGTAAATGACTAACTCTCATTAGAGTATTAGTAGACTGTAGTGGAGGTTAAGGTGTTAGGGTTCGGGTTAGTATAATAAGTTGACATGTAGTTGCGAAGTTTAAGTAATATAGTCAGTGCTGGGTCGATTATTTACTAATTGTAGTCCATTACTGAATACAAATGGCTTGACAAAAATTGTAGTTAGTAACATAATCTTTTACATTACAGGTACATTACATATTAGGTAATATAATCAGACTACTTTTTGATTACTGAACTGTTTATTACGTGGATTTGAATAGTATAATCTTTTACCATATTGATAAAAGAGTAAGAAAAACGATTGACTTTTTTAACAACAACCTGAAGTGTATTAAACAGTACATTTATTAATTTATTACAAAAATAATTTCTTTATGCTGTCTCAATTTTTCATGTAAATATAGTTGCCTGACTAGTAGCCAGTCTGTGTGCAAATCCATAAAACCTTTGAGAAAAAGTTTGAAACATTGGAAATTTAATAGATTTAAAAGAATAATCAGGGTCAATGAATCAATGAATTCTGAATAATTTACTGCCATTTTGTGAATATTAAGTAAACATGTAATCAATAAAAAGGTAACTGTATTCTGATTATGAGTATTTATTAGGAATATAATCTAATTTAATTTTTGGAATCTGATTATGTAATTCAGAGTATATATAATCAGTCATTACCCAGCATAGTTAGAATGTCCAACGCTATCTCACGACCAATTCGTACGTATTTTACGAGGCGACTAATTTGTACGAATTCATATGATTTGTCTAAACCCCAGTGATGGGTAGGTTTAGGGGCAGGGTTAGGGGTAGGTTATTTGTGTGAATTCATACAAATTTGGCAACTTGTAAAATACGTACGATTTAGCAAAAAACTTATGAATTCGCATGAGCGAAAACGTACGAATTCGTACAAATTAGCCACCTCGTAAAATACATACGAATTGCCGTGAGATTGGGTTGGAATGTCTAAAGTAGACCATAGAAATAAAGTGTTACCATTAACTTTCATCACACAAGAATGGTGACAGGAGGTTAAAAAAAAACAAAAAAAAAAAAAAAACCTACAAACAAAAGTAGCAACGGCAAAATAAACCAGCAAATAGTAAAAGAAAAAATAAATATTTTTAAAAAATCATTCTGTGGTGCATGTTGGGACCCTAATATCCAGCATTGTATTGCGCCCATCACACTATTATAGTACATATGTAAATATGTTATATGTTATAGTAATATACTATGTTATAGTAAATGTAAAAGATATTTTGCCTGCAGTGAATGTAGCCTATTGAATTCATGCAGTTGGATTGTCTGAATTTGGAGCAGGGTGAAAATAACAAATGAACATAAGGTGATGACACGCTTTGATTTGGACCGTAGACATTTGCACAGGAAGCTTTTTAATGAGGTGAGGCGTTCATACGCTGAAAGCCCCATAATCGTATTAGCCCATTAATAATAATGCAAAGCGAGAGCACAGCGGTTCAAAGAGGGAGCGTTACTCCAGCCGTTGTCATTGTGGAGAGACCGCAGGTCCGTTTTGGCAGTTCCGCTTTGTTTGTTGTGCTCGTTTCTGTCAACTCAGTGGAAATACGGCATCAGCCAACTGCACGGCGTCTTGTTCGTACTGTGGCTGCACTCCTGATCAGTGTCACTTTAATTGCAACTGAATCTATCTGGCTTCATGGAACTAATTTAAATGTGTATAATTTTGTATTTCTAAAAATTCTGTCATCCCAAATATGTAAATGTTTAAGAGGCAGCCGTCTCTGCTTGGCTCTGAGTAATATGGCTTCAATAAACTTGAGTGTCAAGTATGCTTGATTTATTTGAAGTGGAGGGGAAGACTTTAATATGAGACACATGTTTTCAATAGATAGCTGAAGTTTGAACCGATAAATCACCAGAAGATGTAGGATGGCAATGCAGCAGGCAGCCAGTGATTTGTAAGTAATATAGGGCAGGCATACAATACTCTACTTCAGATGATTCGCATGCAATTTTTTCCTGTTGGTTACAGTTTAGATTTTTCATCCCATCAAGACGGCATGCAATCCGGACAATAATTATGGAGAGCACTGGATGAAGATCCCTGGAGACCGCAAGCTTTTGTCTGATTATGATGGTGGAGGAACACTTTGCAATAACCATAGCAAAGCAATAAGTGATTTTTCTACTGAACAAAAGGTCTTCATACTGCAGACACTGCATTTATTATCACTGGGTGAAGAGGTCTCAAAACTAATGGTAAATAAATAAAATAGAAAATAGCTTTTTTTTTTTTTCAGGTCAGTATATTCAAAAGCATTGAAAAAATGTTTCAATTAGATTAAACAGCTTATGTGAGAAGAATCTTAATAGGAAAAAATATATATTTATATAGACAAATACAATAGCCATAATATATTCATATGATATATTCATATGATATATATATATATATATATATATATATATATATTATATCTTTAGTATTTGTAGTATTTGAATACAAGAAATTTATAAAATATACACTAATAAAATATTAAATGCATGTAGCACATACATGTGCAACTGACATTTAGACAATATTAACAATATAATATTGTGCATCAAATAAAATAAAATAAAAAAATAATAAAAAAAACATGTATGCTACCCTGTTTATTAACCCTCTGGTACTGTTCGCGTGTCTGTCAAAAATGACCTTTTTTTTATTACTATTTCAATGAAATGATTGTACTACTGTATATTTTAGTTTGATAATGTTTTTTTTAATTAATATTTTGTATGTTTAGGGGATTTTTTTGGTACTAAATCATCTTTATGCAGTAGTTATAATCCATTTATTTACTTTTTGAGTCATAAATCTTGAATTCTTTGGAGCACAGACTTAAGTTTGGACTCTTTTTAAAGACAACACTTGGCAGATTAAGTGAAAAAAAGATTTTAAAAAGTGAACTTGAAATTTTTTTTACATTGTTATGAAAAATGCATAAAAATTTTCAATTTTTATAAGAAATATATATTTTCCAAAACATGTTTTACTCTACAACTGTGAGAAAATCAAAGCCATAAATCTAAACAAGCTGCGTTCCAAATTTAAGGTTGATATCTCAAAAAATGAGCTTTCAGTAAGATTTTGTTTGGGCGCAGTACCAAATGTTTCCAACAGATGAAATTCGTCTCCCATTTTCAAATGCGGCCATTTCTGAGCGCGAACAATACAAGTGTGACTTTTTTTTTAGGACCATGTCCATGATTTTTTTGTGTGTGTGTGAGATCACACAGCAAGTGCCAAAACCTTAACCAAGTTTCACACCATCCCAATAAAGTAAAAAATTCTACAAAATAACAAAACGTAACATTTTTTTGGTCAAAAATGGCAAAACAGCACCAGAGGGTTAAATGCATTTTTTTTATTTCCTATAATTCCTTAGGTTGTCTGCCTTTTAAATCAAATCAATGTCATCAGCTTGCTCTCATAAATACAGTACAGACTATAAACAGGCCTTTGCATTTTCGGTGCTGTTCTCGGCTTCTTGTGTTTCACTGCAAGACAAACGAATGATTGTAGTCAAAGCCTGTTTGTGCGTAGCTGTGCCAGATCAAAAGCCACACAGACTAACAAATGGAGAAATTCACAAAACTGTTATGAATTACGGGGCTTTCCTCCATAGACAAAACACTGGCAAAGTCTCCAGAACTCCGTGAGGCTTACCACTCATTGGCTACTACAAAAATCTGCCAAAAAACACCATTTATTGATACAAAGTCATTCATCGTGCGTTGATGGCACATAACAGCACACTTGGCCTATGATTAACATGCTTTACGAATACAAATTATAGCTTACAAGTGTTTTTCACTGGCGTCTTGGCCCTCCAGACCTCTACGGTCCAGATACAACATTGATCATGATGCCTTGATTAAAATTACACTGTGCGTTTTAAACGAACAACTGCATCATCTACCGATAAACTCCTTCAAGATCACAGCAAACAAATACATCCAAAACATCTCTGTTGCTGAGCAGTGTGGCATGACACATCCAACGTTAACAGTTTGATCTATAAACCAGAGTGGGAGGGTTTGTGTATGTGCAGCATCAAAAGAAACAGTTTCAGAACACCATATGTACTCAATGTCGAACGCCCAATGTAATGTGTGAACAGCCAGAGGCCATAACATATGGAGATCCTCTGTATATTCAGCTTTATAGACATGCAATGATGTGTCGATTTGCTCGTCTTAAAGGGATAGTTCACCCAAAAATGAAAATTTTGTCAACATTTACTCACTCATGTCATTCCAAACTTTCTTCTGCAAAAAACAAAAGATATTTTGGGTCCAAATAACACTCGACCCCATTTTCTTTCATAGTATGGACAAAAAACAAACAAACAAAATCATCTTTTTTTGTTTCACAGAAAAAAGTCATACTTGGAATGCCATGAGGGCGAATCTTCATTTTTTTGGTTGAACTATCCTTTTAAGTTTATTTGGTTTATGCATCTCTGCAAAATTGAATATGGTCTTACTGCAAAGTTAAAACTGTATCAAAATGTGAAAAAACAGCTTCTATAGTTCATTTAAAAATTATTTCAGTCTCTAATGAATTCAGTCTCTCAACCAGGAGTCTGGGGCCCACTAGTAAAACTCCAAAAATATAAGATAAAATAACACAAAACAAGCATTAAAATAAGCTAAAACAACTTCAGTAAAAATCAAAACATTAATTAATAGTGGTCACTTTAACAATGTTTTTCCTTCTTTTTTTCTTTTCTTTAAAGAACCAGGTTTCTCACAGTCTTGGAAAATCTGGATATATAAGATGACCTAATTTTAAAACTGCGATTTCTAAACTTGGAAAAGTCATATTTTTTATAACGAATATACTTTTTTTTGTTTTGTTATTCCAATACTGTAAACCCGAACAAGTTAGGCTAACTTAGTAATCAGTTACAATAAATTTTTTGAGTTATGATGGTCCTAATTTTAAGTAAGCAGAACTATCAAGTTTTGAATTTGTAGCATTTATGCATGTTAATTGCTCTTAACTCGAAGTCCTGAGTTAGCTAACTCATACATTTTGATAGCAATTAACATAAAAGATTTAGTTAATTAACTTTTTTATTTTGAGTTCTTGCAAATCAAATGGGTTATTTACTTCACTGTAAACCCTAATAAGTTGTCAGAACTCAAAAAAGTTGAATGAGAATTTTAAGTTACATTAAGAATCTCAAAGTTTAAGTAAGATTTTTATTTTGTACTCATGCGTTTTTATTGTTCTTAACTTGAAATATTTGAGTACACTAATTTATACATTTAACTTGAAATTATCAGGTTATCTCAACGTAAATATTTTGCTAGCTATAACAAACTATTTCAGAAAATGCCAACTTGCTAATTTGCTAACATGTTAACAATAGCATGGTATAGCACTTACTGAATGAGTACAGCAACATAAAAACATGTAATTTACCAGCTCTCAAACCAAGCAGCATGCGCCACTTGTCACCATGATGGTAACTCTCCAAAAACCCCAAAACAGAAACTTTTCTAAATTAGCATAACAAAACATTAATCACTAATAAATCTCCCTTACCATTAATCTTGCACAAAAAACATTATATAACACTTAATTTTAGCATTTACTCTCCCTTTCGAGTGCCACGGACAAAACATGCTGGGAAATAAAAAATCTTAGCCCAGTTTCAGTTAAAATAGTATAAATTAAAAGAAATGAGTTCATACAACTCAAAACAATGAAACAGTTCAGTTTACTTGAAATATGTCAGTGTTGTGAACTCAAAAGAAAAATAAAGTTCTAAATACTCATAACAGTTTATTTAACTGAACTAATTTGTTTAATTTAAGTTTGTCCTACTCAAACCAATTAAGTATTTTGAGCATTAGGGTTTACAGTGAAGCTTTAAAACATTTTATCGGGTAGAAAATAATTTAATACTTTTCCGAGTAGATCACAAACAACTGGAGAAGTCATATAAATCCATTGGTTAAATAGAGTGGGATCCATTCAGCATTCAGCTCTTAAAATTTATGAGATCCTGAATTTTAATTTACAGAAACTAGGAAAGTGGGGTCTTTGAATATTGTTGTGGATGATGAGGGGGCCTTGGAGCCAAAAAGGTTGAAAACCGCTGTTGCAACGTGAATTGGATTGTGCATTAAGAGTGTAATTTTACATGTTCCAAAAAAGGTTCCAATTAGAATCAAAAAGGGTTTTACAGCCTTTTTAAGTTCCACATAAACATTTGCTCTCTAGTTCTTTATTTTCTAGTAGAAAAAAACATGTTCTGGTGCTTTAAAGAACCCAGAAACCAATATAATGGTCTGAAAAACCTATAATATAACAAATATTTTTTAATCTCTAAAGAACCTTATAGTTTAAACCCCAAAAAGGAGCCAAAAATGATTGTTGATGATAACAATAAGTGTCTGTACTGAACCAAAGATTATGTACAGAACCCCTGAACAGCTATTATTTCCATAAAGGTTCTCTCTCAGATGGAAATAAATGTAAACCGAGTGCAGTTTTAGCTGACGGTGTTTGGAGTCGCGGAACACATACTCAGATTTACAGCATGTTCAGTTGTTCCACACACACACGTGTTAGGTTTGAACATGACCACCAGCTGAGTTATGTAGCCCGAGAACGGGTTAGTGTTCGTTTCAAAGGCGGCAATGTATATTTTGATGCTCATTTTCCTGAAACGCTTCATTTCACAGTGAAGAGAAGTGAGTCAGACCGTTTCTACAGTTTTCCAGTGATTCTGCGTAGTCACCACTTCTGTGTTTATCTTAATTGGCTCACATTGGGTCTCTCCTGCGTCCTGAAAGACAAATCTCGTAATGTTTGACTCTGTAAAATGGTCTGAAGTGTTTTAATATTAAGAGCATTTTGAGTGGAGAGGGAAAAGTCACTGGAAAAGACCAGACACGGAGGATAAACACGACCATACTGCCGCCATAACACACCAAAGCAAGTATCCGACCGCTGGGCAGCGCAGAGAGGCGGCGTGTGGGTGGCATGCATGGTTAATTTCCACACCTGTGTGTGAATATTTCCTTAACCAAGAAGCTACTTCAAAAAAAGCTACCCGTAAGGATAACAAACGAACAATACGCATGAAAAACTTGTGTGCTTTTCCGGTTTGCCTGCCTTATTTTATTACAAATTCCTGCATGGATTTTAAATTCAGCTCAGAATAGATTCAACTGGACATATTTACTCTTTCTTTTGTCTTTTATTATTCCCTGAGAGATGTGTATTGTTTTCCTCAATGCATTTTTTTTTTTTGAAGCGTAAAGAATGTCTTAGATCTTAACATGCATTTAAAAGGTCAAAAAACATTCCCAATTAACTCTTCCCTTTTCTCTTATTTACGGCAAGTTAAAAGGCTTTTACAAGTTTGCTGGATGTGTTATGTTGCTTTTACAATGGAGAAAAAGAAACAGAACAATGCACTTTTACAGTACATGTTGTGAAGTCAAAGTCAGATGGAGGCGACGAAACATGCAAAACAAGAAAAAGACTTTAAAGTTCTGCTTTGGTGGCTGGTTCACATCCTGGTTGATTTGTGAATATATTCACATTAAATTACTTTTGTCTTTTTAAGAATGGTTGTTAAATGCTGTGCACTATGAAACCGCCATTTAACGACATATTGTTTTTTGCTTTTATTTTGAAGGTCTCTAATTAAACCCTATATGAGTGTCTTTAAATGTGGTTTTCTGCAGTTTGTCAGGAAACAATTCATCACCTGCTAGATGGCTGGCAAACCATTGTTTTAAGTGACTATTTTCCTATTTAAGGAAAACTGGATAATCTTTTTCTTCTTACGCAATCACATCCATGTCCATGTGCCTGGAAACACTTTTAGAAGTAACATCAATTAAACAGGACAGTCCTTTCACAAACCACTTCCATTATACCAGCTTAGATGGTAACTGTGGTTGCCAGATATTCATTGTAAAAACTGCATTTTTGTGCCTTTATATAGTTCACAAGCTGATTGTTACCAAACTATATGAAATTCTAAAATCTGATATGTACCTAAAAAGGTAAAATAGAGGGCAAAAATGTTCATGGATGGATGGATGGATGGATGGATGCACATATGGTACAAAAGTTTAACCATTTTTTCCTGTATTTTCATCAGTGTTGGGTAAGTTACTGTAAAAATGTAATTAATTACTAGCTACTAATTACATCTTCAATGGTGTAATTAGATTACTGTACTAATTAATCTCTCTAAAATGTATTGCATTACTTATTACTAAATCCCATATCAACATTGACCAGTTGAACAATACAAGGATAGATGTGAAACTGCTCTTTTAATTCTTTCAAATAAATAATATAAAATTGCATAAATTATTCTTGAATTGACCAAAGTGTGTAAAGGGAGAAGGTTACATTATAAACATACATTTTATCAAATTAAATGTTAAATTTTGATGTTAAATCCACTATTATTTTACATATTGTTCTATAGTCTATGGGTCAATGACGTGACGGGTCATTTTTTTGTCCAAAGGCCTTAATAATAATAAAAAACAAAGATATGACATCCAAAGTATGTAAGGTAGTACAACAAGACCTGTTTTATTGAATCCAAAAGGTTTTAATTATATTTTGCTACATAAAGGTATTTTAAAGATTTTGAAGTGTCAAAAGGTCAATCGGTTTAACCATCCAAAGGCCAATACAGCCATTTCATTTGTGATTAAAATATCTTAAAATGTAATAAATATATATATATTTTTTATTCTGGCATGATTTTATAACATCATATATCAACATAGTGCAAAAAGGTATTAAAATTTTGTGTAGAAGTCGTTGCTTTGTTATGAGAAAGAATGTCCGGAAAAATGAATTTCATTGATGTCATTCGGAGTAACCAATATAAAGGGACCATTTTGGTTCAAGTCATGCAGTTAATATCATGTGACAGGATGTGACATCATTCAGACACCTGCAAAGGACCACATGGTCGAGAAGCAAAGTAACTAACTTTCTCTTAACTATTTAAAAAAAATCATGTTTTCACTTGCTCATACGCATGTCCCGAAACATCAGGTCATTTGGTACAACCGCTATAAAACATGGAAAATGTTGTAATATTTTAAAAACTTGTACTAAATAAAAAATGTTTGATTGTCCTTTTGCTAGCTAGCTAGCAATCTAACTATCTAGCTAGCTAGATATCAGCCTGTTAGCATTGTTTGAAAATATCGTCATTCGGTATAACCAAAAGTGTAATTCGGTAAAACTGAAATTTTGGTTAAACCGAATGACTTTTTTGGTGACAAATTTTGTCCATCTTGTAAAAAAAAAAAAAAAAAAAAAAATTGACAAAAGCAGTGTTAATTGATTATAAAAACCACAACCTCATTGTTAACACTTAATAAAACTTCAAAATTAATTCTATCTCCATTATGTTTTTTTTACACTTTTAAAAACCTTATTCGTCAATGACCCCTATACAGTATTTTATGCAATTACATCAGAACTGTAATTAAATTACAGAAAAATTCAGAGTAATCCCTTACTTTACTTTTTTTTTTTTTTTTTTAGTAAGGCATATATCAAACACTGATTTTCATATTATTTTCCCATTAAAATGACAAAAAAGGAAAGAATATCTGTGCCAAATACCTATCCAGGGATCAAAAAGTCTGAAAATTTCAGGTGTGTGGGCTCAAAAAGTAATAAAAAGTGAGTTTTCACTTTGGGGCAGTTTTGCATTTTGCACTTTATCCACTCTGAATAAAGTTAGTGAGAGATTTTTCATCCTCAAGTGCAAGCTTTGTATTTTTCATTAAATATGATCAACTTTTACAGCGTGCCAATGTTTTTTGCAAGGTAACTGTTTTCCCCTTGCCTCTCACAGAATCGCATCTGGGCATGCCGAGACTTTTGCCTATCCCACTGAATGAAGCTCTTCCAACCTTTTATGTCTGAGTATGTGTTTTTGCTGTGGCAAATTAGTCTGTCAAATTAGCCCATGGGCCTTGTCAACATTCCTGATGTCTGATGCATCAGAACATCACCTGATATTACATTTTAATACAAATGACATGCTGGAAGATGCCAAAAAGGGTCATTAGCAGCATGTTCAGTTGACATGATAAATAATAATTCATAGTAAACAATAATAATAATAATAATGGTCTGCAAAATCCATCTTCATTTATACACGTCAGAGTGTTTTTGGAGGAGAATATAACACAATCTCCAGGGAAGATCTGCCCCGCCACGTTCCACAGAGAACTCATAACCCCGTCACAACATTGGCTGCTTTGAATGTTGGCAGAAACAAGCTGCCGCGTGCAGGAATGAACTTGTGTTAATATGTCAACATTATAAGACCCTCATTATTACCTCATCAGCCAGACACAACAGCGTCTCATCAAAGAAGTCCAGGCGCAGACGGGCCTCCTTTTTGTTTGTTATAAGGATGAAATGGATCAGATGATACAGCACTCTTTGGTTAGCAGTATAAACAGACTTGGAGATCTACAGGCACAGGCAGAATCTGCAGGAACAGTTTTTGGAAGGTAAATCTGCGGAAAAAAAATAAAGTGTTAAAATGTGTTAAAGGTAGCCGAGGGTAATACACATGTACTCATAGCTTAAATTAAAGCCAAAATATTTAATAAACAAACACACAAATGGCGGTGGATGTGTAGAACTGAATGATGGGTGTTCATAACCTGTGGAGTTTTCCATCCAGGCCTGGAAATCATCCATTTCTCTCCCTATAAGCACACACAATGTGATAAAAGGATGTGTATCAAAAACAATTAACTGATAAAATAGATATTGGATGATAGAGAACATGGAGTTTAACCACAAAGAATCTCACCAGTCAAAACAAATACTGACGCGCCAAAGAAAACCAATCAGACATTTGGAGTTTTGATTACAATCATTGTATGTCTGGAAATATGCGGGCATTAATGACAGAATTAGACAGGTCTTATTGGTATAGGATAAAAGTATCAGCCAGATGACTTTATTTAACCTAAATGATTGTGGAGGAATCTAGAGAGTGTTTCATCCATTAAGTTTTTTTTTCTTCACATTGTGACATTATTTTCATAAATATTAAGCCATTTTTCCCTCAAATTCTCATTACTGTAATGTGAAAGAATATCATTTTCATTACCTTAATGCAAAAGTGATATATTAATAATAAATTAATTTAATTGAAAAAGTATTGTAAATGTAAATTAAAAAGTATTTATACAGTATAGTTTTATAGTATTTATAGTATATTTATAGTATATAAATGCCATATTTATAGTATATTATACTATATTTAATCAATATTTATAGTATATAGTATTTATTTATATTTAAAGGGATAGTTCACCCAAAAATGAAAATTCTGTCATCATTTATTCACCATTATGTTGTTCTTTTTAGATCTGGTGAGCTAAAAAGAAGATATTTTGAGGAATGTTGGTAACCAGACAGTTGACGGCACCCACTGACTTCCATAGTAGGAAAAAAATACTATGGAAGTCAATGGCTACCCGTTACAGTCAAGTGTCTGGTTACCAACATTTTTCAAAATATCTTCTTTTGTGTTCATCAGAAGAAAGAATCTCATACAAGTTTGGAACGTCATGAAGGTGAGTAAATGATGCCAGAATTTTCACTTTGGGGTGAACTATCCCTTTAAGTATTTGTTGTACTGCCTTTAACTGATGCAAATTTAAAAAAATAAAACATTATATAAAAGTATTAAAGTCTAAAAATATGGTCTTGCAGTAAGGAGAATAACCATATTTTGTTTTGATTCTGCGGGTGAAATATAGCATGTTTTTGCATGATTCACTCAAGTACTTTAGAGACTATAATAAATTCTGTGCTCTCTCCACCCTGTACAAGTATAAATTAGCGTAGGGCAGAGAGCACTTGCAGGCTTACGGACTGGACTGTAAACGTGGTCATGCTACTTATATGGAGACTGCACCAGTAATACGCCGAATTATACGATAAATTCACTCCAGATGTGGCAATCATCCCCAGCCCTCAACCTGACAGTGCGCACAGCAGCATCTGCAGAAGCTTTTCAGTGATCAACTCTCCCTCTATCTGTCTTTTTCACAGACACACTCACACAAACACTGTGGACAGTCCACAATGTTTGCGTTTTTTCAAGAGATTGCTTCCATACCTGCACTGCAAACACTCGGTGACTCCGTTTCCTTCCACTCAAGCTGCAATAAAGGCCGTATTAGCAAATAGTGTTTATTTAACCCCTTAATAGATGCACTCTGGTGGAAGCTAGGTGGAGGCCCTTCTCAAAACAAAGCCTGTAGTTCTCTGCAGCTGACACTTTGATTAATGTGAACTAACACTGCAATTACCAGTGTTGCTATTGAAGATCAGAGACGTGTTGTGAAATGCATTACAGTTGATAGAATCATAAGATACTGTTCAGGGCAAGCCAACTTAAAAAAAAAAAGTTATCTAAATGCTAAAATCTTGAAGCTAAATAATACACTACAGAAATATTATCCAAGCTAAATTGAAAACTAATGTTTCAATAGTTACACTACAAGTAACATGGCAAAAGTAGTGTGCTACATTTAAGCTTGTTCATTGTATAATTTAAGAATTTAAAGGATTAGTTCACTTCATAATTAAAATTTCCTGATAATTTACTCACCCCAATGTCATCCAAGATGTTCATGTCTTTCTTTCTTCAGTCGAAAAGAAATTAAAGTTTTTGAGGAAAACATTCCATGATTTTTCTCCATATAGTGGACTTCACTGGGGTTCAACGAGTTGAAGGTCCAAATTAGCGCAGCTTCAAAGGGCTCTACATGATCCCAGACGAGGAATAAGCGTCTTATCTAGCAAAACGATTGCTCATTTTCAAAAAAAAATAAATAAATAAATAAAAATAAAAAATGTATATACTTTTTAAACACAAATGCTCGTCTTGCCACGCATTACGTAATCACGTTGGAAAGGTCACACGTGAGGTAGGTGGAAGTACCACGGTAGGGCGAAAAACTTTTTCTCCTTTAACTTCAAAATCGTCTAACATTGTTGTTTTACCTTTTTTTGTAAAGGGCGTTTGACTTAGTCTTTAGTCTTAGTCACGTTTGCTTTGTAGACACTGGATCGGTACTTCCGCCTACGTCACACGTGACCTTTCCAACGTGATTACGTCATGCATGGCGCATCGCAGAGCAGTGCAAGATGAGTATTTGTGGTTAAAAAGTATATAAATTTTTATATTTTTTAGAAAATGACTGATCATTTCGCTAGATAAGACCCTTATTCCTCGGCTGGGATTGTGTAGAGCCCTTTGAAGCTGCACTGAAACTGCAGTTTGGACCTTCAATCCGTTGAACCCCACTGAAGTCCACTATATGGAGAAAAATCCTGGAATGTTTTCCTCAAAAACCTTCATTTCTTTTCAACTGAAGAACGAAAGACAAACATCTTGGATGACATAGTAAATTATCAGGAATTTTTAATTCCTAAGTGAACTAATACTTTTAATTAAAAATAATATAGTTTTGTAATAATGAAATATTAAAAATCATTTTAACCTTTTCCCCACCGTTGACGGAATTTTCCGTCATTTATGAGACCACGCTTCCCCACCAAATTTCTGGCTTTCTGTGCTTTCACTGTTATACGGTAGGGGGCACTATTACACATCTTCTGAAAGAGTAGAGAATATCCGAATCAAAACACAGGCAAAAAATGAGCAGAAACAAGCAATAAAAGCATTGCTTATGCATGTTGTAGATTTTCTCAGCTTTTTGTTCAAGATGTTGCTTTATTCATGAAACTTACCCATATTCAAGTGTTGATAAATGAAGCTAATTTAAAATTGGTTTTGTTCTTTCTTTTGATATATTGCATGTTCAGATATTCATACAACAAAATATTCTGGGGGACATGAAATTTTTGTGATATTATCAAAAATGCATGGTGGTGGCTGGCAACTTTTTTTAAAAAACGCTGGCAGGGTAAGAGTTAATATATAATGAGTATACTGATAATATATATTAAAATGATGTGTTCATTAGAGGGAAAAACAATGCAATGTAAAAAAAAAAGAAAAAAAAAAAGTGTTTACTCACTATAGCATGAATTACTTTGGAACTGAATTATTACTATATTCATGTATTCATGTTTTTACAAGCCTGTACTATTAAAGGGTTAGTTCACCCAAAAATGACAATTCTGTCATCAGATTTTAGCCAGCAGATTTTATCAAAAATATCTTAATTTGTGTTCCGAAGATGAACGAAGGTCTTACAGGTGTGGAACGACATGAGGGTGAGTAATTAATGACAGAACTAACCCTTTAAGGCAAAAGTCAAATTATGGCACAGTTTGGTACTTTAAAAGCTTCGTTGTGTAGTGCTAGTGTTTTAATACTCTTTTTCTCAGAAAATGTGTTTACCTTTTGCTTCACATGCAGGTGTTGAACTCAAAAAACTTTCTTTATCACTGGCAAATGATATGATGCATTTGCAGGTTTAATTTTAATTGTATGTAAATGTCAACCTCATCCAACAGACTTTTTGTTTTCTGCGTCCTAAAGTATTTTAAAACATTTAGTGAAAAACCGCTCTGAACAATTTAGTCTGAAAGTGAGCTGTTCAAATACTTCAGAATGAATCACTGAATTGAGCTGTTTCAAAAAAAAAAAAGATTAAGTTGAATTGGAAAAGGGTAGTTGTGATTCGAAACTGACTCATGCTTGATTGTTCAAGTTATGTTGGAATATGAGTTGAACGCAAATTAATGCCACCATAAAGTTGTAATTTCAAGTGGTAAACGGGACTTTGATTTGATAAAATACATAGAAACATTTATTACACGTAATATATACATCTATAACTCTTCATTATGTTGTATGACTGTTAAAAGGGTTCTGCTTTTGTCAGTAAGCGAAAGAGAGAAATATAAAATTGTATTAAATTATATTCAGATAAAAATCACTCAAACATTGTAAATTGTAAGTAGGATTAAGTAGGAACATATGAATGCATAATGAAATATAGCATATTATCAGGGAAAATATAATCAATAAAACAGCTTTGCAACGGAAAAGCGACATGATTTAAAAGAAAAAAACTAAGCCATAATGTACAGATTGTATAAGCATCCTGCCACATAAAGTAGTTTTACCAACATGACAAATAATCAGAAAAACTAATTATGATACTTTGCCGTTTTAGCAGAGGAAACAAATTCAGCTCATTATGTCGAAGTCGAATTTGCTTTATGGAAGTCTTTCAGTCATTAGAACCAACACAATGAGGAAATTGTTTTTACAGGAAAATAAATTCCCTTGACACGCTTTTAAGGACCAGAGAAGGCAGTGTCTCCATCAAATTACATTACGAGACAAAAATGACAGTGTAAATGAAATCAAGCAAACTCGTAGCGCTTTCACAGATGGTGCACGGCCTCTGTGTTCACTGAGGTGTGCATGTCAAATTACTATGCAAAGTTTCGTGATCAGCAAAAACAGCGGTTCTGTTGATCGAGTCGTGGTGGTTTGACCAAATGTAGCCGAGCACTTGTAGCTGTCCTGTCCATTTACAGGCTGGAACGTGTATGAAAAAAGACGTCACAACGGGAAAAGGAAGTTTGCTTAGCTGCTCCTTCGGAGCCAGGTGCAAAAGTTGGCCAGACTCTTTCTCGTATGCGATCGTTTTAAGTCAGTTTTCATCACCTAACATCTTTATCAAACCCATGGGCCTAGTTTGTGTTTTCTTTTTCTCCTCCTTCTTGGGGGGCCGGCACTGTAAATTACAGCGGGTGATGGAGTGAGGTCCCTCGTGCCTTTGCTCATGATTAATGCATTTAAATGTTCACGTAAAACATGCACTGCTAAGACTCTTTTTGATTACAAGTAGTTGGGTTGTAAAGTGCCTCTGAAGACTGTGCTCCTTTCGACTTTGACTTTTCTGCCTCTTGAATTTTTCCACTTGTTTTTTTCATTCTTTCTTATGCTACATTCGCCTGTAAAGTTAAATCGTTTTACTGAGTGGAAAGCATGGTGTAGAGATTTATTTGACCCACAGGAGATGATGTGCTGTATGGACTGCTTGGAAGAGCTGTATTCTATCTCTTCAAACTAATAGCGCTAGGCGTTTTACTGAGTTTAATTCCTTTTTGTTGGCTGCAAATTTATTGACAGTAATATTGAAATGCAACTCACTTGGGAGGACTAAAGCAATAAGAGAACCATTTGGAGCAATCTCGAGAAACTCTCAGACTCATTTCAGTCTAGCACTCACAAATGTATGCCACTGAATGCAAATATTAGCCAAACAGTTGACCTGATTTCTTAAAGTAAAATCAACATTGACAATTCTTGTTTTTAAAGCAATATTGCAGTATTTATTATAGGTGTTTTATCTGTGCACATATTTTTTTTCTTAAATTTGTGTGCCCTCATAATTTTTTATCAAAATAACTCCCCCTCCCTCTTGCAGCGACATCTCTTCTCTTCTCTGATGACGTATTTACTGACACAAGGGCGGGGCAACCTGTCACTCACATGAGATCCACCAATAGCAAACCACAACCATCCAATCAATTCCAAGGACTATCGCGACTTCAGTTTCATGCCGACTTTAAAAATTAAACTTCAGCATCAATGAAATTTCTAATATTAATATATAAGAATGAATTAAAAAGGGAAAAGTTCTGGTCTTTTGTATTTTGAACATTCTGCAGTACTGTGATGAACTATAGTATACAAATTACATTTAGTCATCAACACACACTTATGAACTGTAAAGACAGTTTGGTTGATGAATTTGTTAATCTAAAGTTTGTTAACTTTGATGATGTTATCAAATGTGCACCCTAAAACAGTCACTACGATGAATATGTAATTAAGCATTATTATCTATAATTTATTCAGTTCATGTATTGATTGCAATTAAAAAAAGGAGAAACCAAAAATAGTCAGTAATATAAAATAAAGATTAAAGGGATAGTTCACCCAAAAATGAAAATTATCCCATGATTTACTCACCCTCAAGCCATCCTAGGTGTATATGACGATCTTCCTTCAGACAAACACAATCAGAGTTATATTAAAAAATATCCTGGCTCTTCCAAGCTTTATAATGGGAGTGAATGGGGCTTAAGATTTTAAAGCCCAAAAAAGTGAATCCATCCATCATAAAAGTAATCCATACGACTCCAGTGGGTTAATAAAGGCCTTCTGAAGTGAAGTGATGGGTTTTTGTAAGAAAAATATCCATATTTAAAACTTTATAAACTATACTAACTGACTTTCGGCAACAGCCGTACACTAGTCGAGTTCCAGCGGAAGAATAACTTCTGACCTGACCATCCATCCTGACGTATTGACGAACGTGGAAGCACAGAGGATAGAGCAAAACAAAACACTGGTCATGAATTAGAAGTCTAAAATGCAAATTTTTAAAGAGAAATATTAGAAGGTTTCAATATAAGAGAAGAGGAGCTTGAGTTTGTTGCTCAACCCTATTTGTTTGAACCGTGAGAGGCGTCTACTCTCACCTAAGCTTGCGTTATTCCTACATCAAATGTAGGGTCAGAGGTCAGTCTTCCGCCGAATATGGATATTTTTCTTACAAAAACTCATCGCTTCACTTCAGAAGGCCTTTATTAACCCCCTGTAGTCGTATGGATTACTTGATGGATTCACTTTTTTGCGCTTTAAAATCTCAAGCCCCATTCACTACCATTATAAAGCTTGGATATTTTTTAATAAAACTCCAATTGTGTTCATCTGAAAGAAGATAGTCTTATACACCTAGGATGGCTTGAGGGTGAGTAAATTATGGGATAATTTAAAGGGATAAAACTATCCCTTTAAATTGAAATGGAATTGTATGCAATCATTTTTTAAACAAATATGCACGATGTCTAGAATATGAGGTATGAAATTTTGAATGAACATTTAAAAAACACTTCATAGAGCAGCTTTAGCCAGAGATAGACCAATGGGGACTGTTCATCCTGTTAAAGACAAACTTTTCTCATTACTATTTCTATCGCATTTCGTTAGCTCAAAGCGTCATGAGGATCTACGCTTGTTTGCTATTTGTTATTTGTTTGGGTGTTTGTGAGGGTTTCAAAACCCAGCCCCGTGGCTGTCTGGGTGGTCGTCTAGACTGCCAAAGATGCCCCTTGAATGTTTGGATTCTGAGATTTATTTATTTGTATTCAGGATGAATATGCAAAATGGAAAGTGCAATCCTCTTTAGCACATCCTGCTAACAGCAGGTCGTTCATCCGTCCAGACTGTGGTTGGTCTGCTCAGACACTGGCTGGCATACATGGATGACCAAGGTGTGTTGGCACACCCCACCCACTCTCAGTTTAGTGGGCAAACATTTATTCGCCAATCCAAGTGTATAATCACCCTTTCTGAGCGCAGCACAAAAATATGCCGAAGATGTCAATAGTGTTTAATATTCAGAAAAAAAAAAAAGTTTTGCAGCTTAATAAATTTGTTTTTAATATGGTACATTGATGGCATCCAAAAATACTATGGTATTTGCATGTAGATGCATATGCATATGTATGTGAACTGCAAAAAATTTGTAGACTACACCTGTGACATATTTATATATGATGGGATTATTATGTTACATGTCCAACATGACGATTTTTGCAAGTTTAAATAGCCAATTATCATACTATAAACATGGAATTAATTGTTTCATAATTATTACAACTCCTATACTTAGCATATTTTTTAAATCTTTGAAAACTCAAGCAGCAATTCACATTGTCCATTACATGCTACTTCAGCCACACTGAATAGAGATTTGACCTGCTGTCAGGTTTAAAAAAAAAAAAAAAAAAAAAAAAACCTCTTCTCCACACTCGCTTTGTATTCAGTCTGCCGGGCTGCTACTCTAGTCATCTGGTACATATTACCTGCACACATGCTCCAGACAGCACCGGTTGACATTCAGGGTTAAACAAATCCAGCCAGCATACAGGCCATAGATCAGTCCAACACCAATGCGCTCACACTGGCTACTGTGTACATCCACTCTGCCTGTTTTTCTACAGCTGCAACGGACTGAACAGCATGTTCTAGTACAGATTTTGTTTTGTTACTTGTCATACTGGCATATTCTTCCAAGAGAACATTCAGTACATTAATTGGAAGGACAGTCTCTTAAGTAAACCCTGAGGCTAAGGAGTGAATTCTCTATATAGTTGTGCCAGTTTTATGAACAGGATTCCAGCACAAAAACCTGCGTCTTATTCTCTAACCACCTGCAAGCCAGTGCAATCTAATTTACATATTCCTATACAGCAAACTATTTGAACACAATAGACAGCGTGTGTGAGATCTTTACCTGGGATGGTTAGCATGGTCCAGTTAGCCCCTGCTGGTAGATGCCGTAACTACTACTCCTGTCCCCAAAAAATAATTTTAAAAGTAGTTGTGTATTTTGATCAAATACATTTATGCAAGCAAGATATATTAGTGCTGATGTTTCTCAAGTGACTTCTTAAAATTTAGAATTCATAACTGGCTCTCTTTCAGATCTATCTATCTATCCATCCATCTGTATTTCTGTCTGTCTGTACTGTCCATCCATCCATCTTCTGTATTTCTGTCTGTCTGTGCCGTCCGTCAGTCCGTCCATCCATCCATCCATCTTCTGTATTTCTGTCTGTACCATCCATCCATCCATCCATCCATCTATCCATCTTCTGTATTTCTGTCTGTACCATCCATCCATCCATCCATCTTCTGTATTTCTGTCTGTACCATCCATCCATCCATCCATCTTCTGTATTTCTGTCTGTACCATCCATCCATCCATCCATCTTCTGTATTTCCGTCTGTACCATCCATCCATCCATCCACCAAACATTACTTTAAACATTTTTACATCCACCCAAGTTCTGTACTTCTTTCTATCTGTACCATCCATCCATCCATCCATCCATCCATCTTCTGTATTTCTGTTCCATCCATCCATCCATCTTCTGTATTTCTGTACCATCCATCCATCTTCTGTATTTCTGTACCATCCATCCATCTTCTGTATTTTTGTACCATCCATCCATCCATCTTCTCTATTTCTGTCTGTCTGTGCCGTCCGTCTGTCAGTCCATCCATCCATCCATCTTCTGTATTTCTGTTCCATCCATCCATCCATCTTCTGTATTTCTGTTCCATCCATCCATCCATCCATCCATCCATCCATCCTCTGTATTTCTGTACCATCCATCCATCTTCTGTATTTCTGTACCATCCATCCATCCATCCATCCATCCATCTTCTGTATTTCTGTACCATCCATCCATCCATCCATCCATCTTCTGTATTTCTGTACCATCCATCCATCCATCCATCTTCTGTATTTTTGTAACATCCTTCCACCCATCTTCTCTATTTTTGTCTGTCTGTGCCGTCCGTCTGTCAGTCCATCCATCCATCCATCCATCCATCCTCTGTATTTCTGTCTGTACCATCCATCAAACATTACTTTAAACATTTTTACATCTACCCATGTTCTGTACTTTTCTGTCTGTACCATCCATCCATCCATCCATCCATCTTCTGTATTTCTGTTCCATCCATCCATCCATCCATCTTCTGTATTTCTGTTCCATCCATCCATCCATCCATCCATCCTCTGTATTTCTGTCTGTACCATCCATCAAACATTACTTTAAACATTTTTACATCTACCCATGTTCTGTACTTTTCTGTCTGTACCATCCATCCATCCATCCATCCATCTTCTGTATTTCTGTTCCATCCATCCATCCATCCATCTTCTGTATTTCTGTTCCATCCATCCATCCATCCATCCTCTGTATTTCTGTACCATCCATCCATCTTCTGTATTTCTGTACCATCCATCCATCCATCCATCCATCCATCTTCTGTATTTCTGTACCATCCATCCATCCATCCTTCAAACATTAGTTTGTTACCTCATTTATGGCTCAAACTACCTGGCATCAGTTCGCTGTTCGCATCAATTTCTAATCACGTACTCTCGAGGGTCCTGCACCAGCTGAGGAACTGCCATTGAGATGAATAGGAATGCTAACGGATAGCTCTTTCCAGGTATTACAGACCTTCTTGGATTGAACCTATAATCATATAATAGCCTGGGTTAGTGGTCAAATCACATATCATGATCTCTAATTATAAGTCTACAACCATAACTTTAAAAAACAGTTATTAATGATGTGTCATTTACTGAATGGAAATGGCAAAGAAATCAATGTTCTAGCAGATGTCATCTGTTAAATAGTGATTTATCAGCTTATGAAACAGGTCTTAAACAAGTAAGACAACTATCGTTTGCTCGTGAATATGGGATCCACACACGTACAGAAAGCTTGCAATCCTTTTAGTATTTACTCTCTGTCCGATTTCTCACTTCATCACATGGCAATTGGAACTGACAGCATAATTATCAGATCATCCAGAATTGATCTTCAGTGGGTCAGTTCCAAGAAAAGAGGGAGGGTGAAAAGGAATAAATAAAGGGGTGGAAGAAGAAGGGAAAAAAAAGCCATCCTCTTTGGAGAGCTGGCGATGGTTCAGTCTTGTCAGCGAGACACGTATGGTTACGGGGAGGCAGCATTTGGAGATTGCGTTGCGGGTGTTCCCTTGATGTACCCTGACAGGAACCAGATTCAGAGCCGAGCGGCGGCGTCTTAGCTCTTTGCTTTTTATTTGTCTGGCTCCTTTGGGTTTTTCCTGGCCCTGTAGGGCCGGTTCAGGGAGTCTAAGGCCATTTATGCAGCTTGCTAGCTTTAGTGGGAATAACAAATACAGGGAGAAAAAGTCTTAACCTTCTGTAACAGAAGAGGAAGAGACCACAATCATGCTATTGTTCACAATTTCAATTTAGAAAAAAAAAACAAGGTCCTCAAAGTTGGTGGTGTGTTTTTGTGACAGTTGTAAGCCTAAACAGATATCAACACATGCTACAAAACGGCATTCATATGTGGTTTGCATTTCTTATGAGAAAAAAAAAAAAATCAAATTATTCATGAAAATGTTAACCTACGGAGGCCTGCACATGACATGCAGGGAAAAAAAGTACGCTTACTAAGTCGTTTCCTCGATTTATATATCGTGCGCACAATTTACTTATTGGTTCCCTCGATTTACTAAATCATGTGCACGCTTTACTAAGTCGTTCCTTCGAATTACTATTTTGTTCTCTCGAGGTAACGAATTAGTAAGTCGTGCGTACGATATATATAAATCGAGGAAACGACCTAGTAAAGCGTGCGCATGATTTAGTAAATCGAGGGAATGAATAAGTAAATTGTGTGCACGATTTATAATTCGAGGGAACGACTTAGTAAAGCGTGCACACGATTTATTTTTTCCTGCATGTCATGTGCGGGGCTCCGTATTAATGCATTTATGCAGTACTTTTAAGATTGTGTTTGTTTTTACAAACTTTTAAAAATAACAAGCAGGAGTTTTACGTGCATGATCCTGGAATTATGATTGAAGTATTTATCAAACTTTATGTAATTTTTCTAAATTCATGGATAATTGTTTAAAATATAATAATAATAATGTTGCATTAAATTATTTTCGGTTCTTAGTCTAAGATTAGACTAAGAACCAATGTTGTCTAAGCTACTTTGCAATTTATTAATAATTTACAGTCTTTAACAATTTTGAAAAAAGTTTTTAGCTAAATGGCTAATAAAAAGTAGATTAAAAATTAATACCTTTTCAGTTTGGAGGTAGGCAACAGAATGTAACTACATGTTAATTTCTGTAAAATTATTTAAATAAATATTATAATATTATTTGTGTATCGTTGCAAAAACAAAACAAAACAAAAAAAAAAAAGCATAAAATGCTACATTAAACAATTCAGTGAATCGTTCATTTAAATGAAACATCCGAACAAGCGATTCATTAAAATGAATCAGACTTCCAAATGCTTCATATTTCAGTTGGGGGGTGGGCAGCAGAATGTAACAATTATTTTAGTTAATATAATTTAATTTAATTATTTTAATTAATATTACAATATTAAGAATTGCTGCTGCTGCTGCAAAAGACAAAATTCATTCATTGAACAAATGAGTGAATCGTTTCTCAAAACAAGCGATTCATTAAAATGACTCAGCCTTCCTAATGAGTGTGGAAATTTTAGAAGAATGCTTTCGATTTTAAGTAACATTTTGTGACGCTACACTAGGCAAAAGTAGCTCAAAATGTTCTGAGATACGGTTATGCTACTGGAAAATGTTATGTTCACTCAAATGAAAATTCTGTCATTATTAACTCACCATCATATTTTTCCCAACCTGCATGACTTCTGTGGAACACAAAAGATGATACTCTGAAAGTCAATGAGGTGCACAAAATATTGACTTTCGACTTTCTTTTTATGGACACATATCCTCAAAATATCTTCAAAATATCACTTTTGTGAAATATGCTGTCCTAAAACATCCTCTCTCTCTCATCTGAAGCTTTGGGAAGTTTGTTTGGCCACTTCATTTAAATGAACCAAAAAAAAAAGGAAAAAAAATCTCTGATTTATTCAGCATGATTCAGTGCATGCTTTGGGCTTTATCTTAATAGTCAGGTCATCTCATTACATCACTTACTCTGTGGAGAGCAGTGGTTTGGCTCTCTGTTCTGTTAATCTGTTTAACACAAAGAAGGTCCAGGCCGACAGTAATTAGACTACATAGCAACACAAACCAACGGGTTTCACTTAGAGTCAGTCCTAACCACCTCAACTCTGTGCTGCATTACGCGGTGCGGAACGGGGCCCGTCCTGTGCCAGATCCGTCCAGTTTCACACCGTTCTCAGACAGTTTTCCACCTCAAATGCCGACAGAAAAAAAACCATGGTCGTGGGTGGTTTACTGGGGTCAGTCCACCGACAGAGTGCGCATTTCATGAGAACGCAGCCACTTAATTCTGAACCATTCGTCAGATTTACTCATTTACATGAGGACAGCTATCATTTTGTGCGAACGCTGACATTGATAAATGAGGCGTTTCAGTTAATAAGCAATACAAACAAATGAGAGGTCTTGAGAGAGAAGATGGTCCTCATTTAACTCCTGTTTTTTGTCTTACTGGGGTTCATAAAGATTGCTTCCATATGATTGCTGCATTAATTCGAGCAGAATCTGGTCAGGACTCGTGATTTAAAAGCTGCTCCTTTGTGTGTCTTTAGTGTGATTCGGTTTTTATTGAGTGGAAAAACAAACCTTGTAGTTTGAAACTACCAAAACATGGAAAATTCCATTCGCATGTCAAAATATTGTTTGATATTTAACCAATAGGTTTGTGATTTTATCTGTGTAACAGTGCAGTGGACCCAAATATTTTTAGATCAGACTTACTGTATGTGTATGTGTATGTGTGTGTGTATTACCATAAAATATTCCCCATAAATTTATGTCAATTTGCACCCGTTTTGTATTTTCAGAGCGTGTTAAAATATTTTTAAATCAAATTAGCGACGCCATAAATGACCATCTGATTTCCAGCAGGGATCCGTGTCGTTGGGAAACGGAAAATTTAGATGTGCAATGAAAAATGATAAATTATTGAACGGAGACCAAAACATATCAGCACTCTGACTGAGCCTTTTTTCCCCCGTCCGAGTAAAAATATTAGCACAAAAAGTCCTTATTAAGGGTGGCGATGTTATTTTAACTAGTTTGAATCACCTTTGGTCTCGGTGAGTCCCTGAGAGCTTATAAGTTCTCTCAAGCAAAAGAAGCAGTGCATGAAAAGTTTTCTCCACTGGTTTAACGCAACACTAGCAGAGAACAAGCACTCCCGTCTTCTCTACTTGAGCGCAGTGAAGCCGTGTGAGATGGAAATGACACTTTCTTATGTTCTGTGAGGTCAGAGGAGGCTGCAGATCACAATGTGGCTCCTGAAAACCACCTGCACACAAATTGAGATAAACAGTTAGTCTAAAATAATTGCGAGTGTTTGTTCAAATTAAATTAGGTATAAAAGTCATTTAATTTAACCAGTTTATTCCCAATGGCATTTGAGGTGTTGGAAAGCTACTTTGAAACTTTATCTTGCCAAGTTACAAGTTTCACAAAATTTAAATTAGCTAAAACACAGTCAACCTTTGGAAAAGTTAGTTCACTACACTGCGAACTACTAACAAACAGCAGGTAACTAGCAGTGGGATATATCTTGTATATAGGCCTGCTATCATTTACAGTTTTTTTTCAACTGCTTACACACAAAAGTCACACAATTTCTGAAACCTGACACTCAAACACCAGAACCACACACCAAATCTGCAAAACCAAACACTAATTCTCAGCCTTCGACTCAGTTTTCAATGTCATAAAACACAACACACAATTCTCTATGTAACACACAAAAATCTAACAGGAAGTATCTTGATTTCCTTTTTCAAACACAGCCAATGTTTCTGTCCAACTACACACTGTTAATGTATTTCTTTTATTTCGTACTGTGTAATACTGTATTCACAACCACAAATGCTTACAGTAAAAAAAATAAATAGTTTGGTTTCAATCTTGCTTTTGTGTTTACCGTGAATTTTTCAACATCTCTCTGCCAATTACTTTCAATCTTGTACAGAAATGTACAATGGAGCTCATGAAAGAAGAGCTTTAGGTTTTGAATAACTGTGTGTATGTGATATATCCAAAAATAGAATATTATGGCAAAAGTGTTTGCAACATAAGACAAATGTTTGCTTTTGAGATGTGTTTGTGATATTTTGAATGCAGTGCTTCATTTTGCAAGAGGCATTTTGCATTTTGTATGTGAAATTTTTGGATTTGTGTGTAAAGTTTTGAAAAAAGGAGGCAAAATTTGAAAATGTGTGTAAGCAGTTCAAAAAAACAAAAACAAAAAAAAAAACTGTAATATAATCAGAGCTGTGTATTTTTGGGAGAAAAAAAAGTTTAAATGGATTAATCAGTAAATACATTAGGGAGAGAGCAATAAACTTAAAGATACACTAAATATAACTACAAAAAAATACAGCTGGAAAAGTAATGAACCATATATACTGTATTTAAGAGCTAAAATATTGTGTATATTATGGACTTTATTTGGTTTAGTTACATGAATTGTCCAAATGAACTGATTCACAAAAATTATCATTTTCTTTCATATACAGTACCAGTCTAAAGTTTGGAAACATTAAGTTTTTTTTTAATGTTTTTGAAAGAAGTCTCTTCTGCTCACCAAGGCTGCATTTATTTGAGCAAAAATACAGTAAAAGCAGTAATATTGTGAAATATTATTAACATTTAAAAGATTTTTTTTCTATGTGAATATATGTTAAAATGTAATTTATTCCTGTGATGAATTTTCAGCATCATTACTCCAGTCTTCAGTGTCACATAATCCTTCAGAGATCATTCTAAGATTATTTCTTATTATAATCAATGTTGAAAACTTTTTTTTTTTTTTGGAAATCATGATACACTGCCATTCAAAAGTTTGGGTTAAGTAAAAAAGAAAGAAATTGGGTTTTTTAAAAAAGAAAGAAATGGAGCTTGAGTGACCGAATGGAATTCAAGCGTAGTTCAGGCAGACCACTGATTGCTAACTACATCAGCTGACGCTCAGCTGATCAATTACTCCACCTACTCAACCGTATTTAAGCCCAGTCAAACGTACGCTCTTCAGTCTGTCGCACAGACATTTGCACCCACCACCACCCCTTCACCCCCTAGTACCATCTTCTTAGAACATACAACTATTTGTCAATCTTTTGTAACTGTTGTATCTCTTCTGCATTGTGTATAGCTAAGAAATATTTGGTTACTGTCAGGCTGGGGGATTTATGCCTAAGGATGTATCTTAACTGTCTAGTATGGCAGCTGAGCCCCTTGATGCCTAAGCCTTTCGCCAAATTCAGATTGTCAATAAATTTACTATTCTCAAAAGTGGTCCTGACTGAAATTAAATAATACTTTAGTTCAGCAAAGGTGCATTAAATAAATTCAGTTTCCACAAAAATGTGAAGCAGCACAACTGTTTTCCAACATTGATAATATTCAGAAATGTTTATTGAGCAGCAAATCAGCATATTAGAATGATTTCTGAAGGATCATGTGACGCTGAAGACTGGAGTAATGATGCTGAAAATTCAGCTTTGATCACAGGAATAAATTACAATTTAGCATATACAGTTAAACAGAAAAGAGTTCTTTTAAATGGTCATAATATTTCACAATATTACAGTTTTTTACTGTATTTTTGATCAAATAAATGCAGCCTTGGTGAGCAGAAGAGACTTCTTTCAAAAATATTAAAAAACCTTAATGTTTCCAAACGGTACTGTATATCGCACAGAAAGTCCAATAATCATATTATTGCCTAAGCTCACTTGTTGTCATTGGAAAAGTTGCATTTTTAAACCAATTAAACTACTGTCACGCAAAAAACATTTACTTAGCAGTGTCACTACTTTCAGTTAGTTACTCTCCAACAATGATCACGGTAGAAAAAGGGCTTTAATTTGGGAACTCGACTTTTGGGAAGTTGACATGTCCTGTGGTGTGACATACTAAACTCCATCTAAAGCTATATCAAATAGCATATTGCTTTTGCAGAGTTATAACAAACACTTTTCATTAATTGAGAGACTATGGAGTATTTGGACTTGTAAAATCCCATTTGTCACTCCACAGGCAGGCCATTTAAAACAAACTAAGAGGCAAAAAGGTGACTAAAATGATGACAACAGAACAGTTACAGAATTTAAAATATACTTACAGCATATACAAAATATACATTTTGACACGTTCATGCAAATTTTAACCTTAAATCTTAATGTTGATTTTAAAACAGCTCGTAGACCTGTTATGCATCAACTACACCTGTATTTAACAATAAAAGTACATAAGGTGTGAACTTTTATCGCTTGCTGTAATGATTTCCATATGAAATATGCACATCTGGTTTGCAAGTTTAGGTATATAACAACATAAAGGCCTTAAAAGATAAAAAAAAAAAGAAGAAAACTTTATGTTTTAAAGTTTTGGATATGGTTTGCATAGGCAACAAGTTGCCAAAAAGTATTTTTAATGTCTCGTTTTAATCTTTAAATCTTCATAAAAGTTATGGTTTGACATCTTCACACTGCACTAGCATGAAATGATCCATTCATTGACTTCCTGTTCGGTTATAATAGTTCTTCGATGCTGTCATTTACTTTACACTCGTACAAAACTAAACACGGTCTGACTGATTCTTAACAAAAGAAGAAAATGCACATTTTGAGCCCTGCTGAAATCGCAGAACAGGGTTTTGTTGCTAATTTCCCATGCCGAAACAAAAACAATACTTTCTGTGCGAGTTAGATTTCGCTGCGCAGTCATGCCCCTAAATGATGGCGGCGTACGTAATGACCTCAGCCAGGCCAAGGTAATTTTGGGTGCCACTTTCAATCAGCGGCATAACCACAAAACGTTACAGTGATGCAGAGTGATGCTTTTGGAAATAACATCCTTTGCTGTAAAATTATTATCAATGCACGCATCAGGAAAAAAAATGAGAACAGGTGGGAAAAACAACAAATACAAAAATGAAACCTCAAAGAGCCGATGACAGCTGGGACGTTTCATCTTAAACCACGCAAGAATGGATGATGGCAGCTGGATTACGGTGGCGCTCGGAGGATTGCACACCGCCCTTCTAATGCCCAGGAGCCTTTGAGTCTGTGCGTGGCTTCGGCCCCTCGGTAATAAGTAAGATACTGCATGCAGCCTCACAGCAAACGTCTGCAGCCGCTAAAATTAAATCCCTGAAACCAGATGAAATTCCCAAAAGAATAAACCTTCTTGACTTTATTATACAGAGCGCTTCCAAGTACATCGGCTGAAAGAAAAGCAGAAGAAGGGTAACCTAAGAAGTTAATTGACTTGTGTCTGGCAAGCGCATAGGGCATTGTGTTTCGTGCTCAAACAAGTGGTCCAAAATTGCGTGAAATCTGAAAGTGACACATTTGGCATCATCTGGATAAGTTCTTTTTTTGTCAATATACATATACTAGTCAATACTTGAATGATTTAATTTAGAACTTCCATGGAAAAATCATGTTTACAAAAGTGTCTCTAGTATGTTTGGGTTGGTGCTTGTAAGCCGATGCCAACTGTACTGCAAATCACCACACAGAAAATCCTACATTTTGAGAAATTAAATTAAATTTTGTGGGTAACAAACGGACAAAAAACAATAATAACCAAATGATGTAAAACACATGATACTGGTTTTCCTCAACTTTGCATTTAACATATTCATCATTTTTCATTTGATCTACTGAGTAAAAATCGGTCATATTAAATTAAATTTAGAGTGCTGTAACTTTGACGTGTGGGTTATATGATTATGTGAAGTAGATTTTTACATTTATTGCCCATGCAAAATTCACTGCTATGGTGCTAGGGTGTTCTGGGTAGTTTCCAGGGCATTGCTACGTATGCGGCTGCTAAGGTATTCTGGGTGGTTGCTAGGTGGTTACTTATTGGCCCAAGTCGAAAGAGCCTACAATGGCCTCCAAAAGTTTGGAAACACCCTGCATTTCAACATGGGGTTTTGGAAAATATTAGCATAAATCCTTATTTCTTGGTGTGCATATTATTTCTTTAATGCATTAAAGTATGTTGCAATTACCATTAAAGACCAGGAATAAAGATTTTCAGTTACACTTTATTTTAAGGTGCTCTTGATATATTGTAATTATACATTTAAGTACTGAATAATAGTAAATAACAACATGCACTTAGTATTTAATTAGGGTTAAGGTGATGATACTTGGGGCAACTTTTTGAGCAATGTTGCCGAGCAATGTTGCTTGGGCACTTTCCCATTGAGAATGAACAACAAATTTCTATCTGGATACTTTAGATAGGTTGTGGGCAATTTTTTGAGATCCTCCAATCAGAATGCTAGCAGCCGATCACTTGACCGGCTTGGAGATTTCAGAAAAATTCAAACAATATGGCGGCCTCTCAGCGGCAGTGGAGCGAAGAAAAGGAGCATGAACTCATATCTTTTTACGCTAGCAAGTTGTCATGTGTCAACTCAAAACAGGGAATTTACCTCATTTAATGCTTAAAATATCAACAGGTGTCCAATTTAATGTACGTAGGCTGTAATTTAGCCATAAAAAGTTTTCAGTTAAATACTAAACAGACGCATTCTGTTTAATGTCTGCAGTGGTGTAGGCCGTAGGGAGTGCACGTGAATGCGATCGACCCGGGTTCAAATCCGCCTTTTGCCAAACTCGCTCTTTTCCCTTTTCCTATCACAAATCAGATCGGAAAGGCATTTATATTTAATAAAAATGTAGAAAATATTTGAAAAGTTGAAATAAAGTGCCTAACAAGTGTTTAATAATAAAGTATTTATTGGGTTGGCAATAGATTTGCTCTTCTCTGATTGGTTGCTGCCAACTGTCCGTTGCCCTAATTAGTTGCCCTGTGTCTCACTAGGTTGCCCGCTGATGGCAACATTGCCCAGCAACACTGCTCAAAAAGTTGCCCCGTGTATCATCACCTTTAGGGTTTGGTTTAGGGTTAGTTGCATGTAATTATGCATAATTACTATAGTAAGTACATGTAATACATGTAACAGGGACACTAAATAAAGTGTTTTTTTAAATTATTGGCTCAACACATCTTTATAGCATTGCTGATTGATTGCTAATTAAAGTTAGTACACAAACAGATTAGGGGTCGACCGATTATCAGCGCCGATATTAAGCATTTTTATGGCTATCGGTATCCGCCATTTTCAAAACAGATTTGCCGATAAAATAATTTAATATTGAAATGCGCTATTCGGCTCTGATGCAGCCACCTCTGACGGAACTTATTCATTACTTGTTGTTGTTTACTTCTTTAAGTTTTACAAAATGTTTACAGAATGCTGCTAGGTGCTCCCTACACTTTTATTATTATTATTATTATTATTAATAATATTATTCATGTTATTATTATCAGTTCTCAGAATGTTTAAAAGTCAGAGCCCTTGTTATTCTTAATTTTGACATTAATTTTCATTTTTACACCAGACACACACACACATATATATATATACATATATATATATATATATATATTTTTTTTTTTTTTTTTCAAAACATCAGTTATCGGTCTACTTGAGCTGTAATAATCGGTATCAGCATCAGCCCTGAAAAACACATATCGGTCGACCCCTAAAACAGATATTGTCCACTTTATGCTGATATTGTCCACTTTTGCTTTGATTGTTTGGAGTGCACTGTATGTGATGCTTACTTTAAAAATAATTAATAAAAGCAAATTAATTCTAATGATAAATGAATAAAAGCAAATTCATACCTCACCGGAATGTGATGCTAGCTCTTTCAAAGAACATTGGGTCTGCTTTCTGAAAATGAAATAAATCTTTAGAGTTATAAGTAACACCAGACCAGGAATTTCCTTAAAAGCAGGAACTGGAAGTTTGAGTGGGAGTTTTAACAGCATGTGCAGTCTTTGTCCAGGTGGAAACACACACACACAGCTGGGCCTCACATGTTCATGGACGCGTTCCAATGACTGTAAGGACTTCCTCTCTGCTTACCTGTGCGCTTTTGGCAGCCGTGAGGGTCATGGAGACCCTGAGGGAGAGCTGACCTTCTGTCTGACCTGCTCAGGCCAGACACGGGAGTTCCTTTCACCCACATCAAAGCAGCCATTTGTCTTATGTAATAAATAGTGGTCTAATTCTGAGGGACGCCTACTCAAAGAGCTGGACGTTTGGCTTTAAATTATGACTGAATCAACAAAAGCAAGTGCAGGGCAGTGTCATGTCCACAGGCTGAAAAACCTCAAATGAATCATGAGGGAAATTAAGAAAAAATACATAAAAAAAATATATAAAAACATATTATTAGACAAAATCGTGTCACGTATATATAATAAATGGACAGAATGTGGTGTCAATGTCCTGGAGATTGTACAAAAGAAAAAGGTCTTAATAAAAGTGAAGAAATTTTGCTTTAAAATACAATATTTTTATATTTTGCCTGCCAAATCAAAGTCTATATACATATAAACTGTGTTTATGAAGACATACATATACATACATACACACACACACAGGCCTTCCGCCTCCCCAGTACCACCTGCCTAGATCTGCTACAAGATGTCACCCTCTCTCTAGCAGCAGCAGGAGCTTGTTTCCCTTAATTTTATGCAAAAGCATTTTCAGAGCATTTAGCAGAAACAACCATAGCTCAAGCGGCAGCAGCAGCAGCGTAGCAGCCTTCCTTCCACCGGAAAAAATAGTCCCTGACTATGAACAGCAACAGAAGTTACATTATTACGCCATTAGATGGCGGCAAAGACTGTCTTTATGAGTGTGTCAGTCAGTAGCGAAGACTTTTACATTGAAAAGACTGAATTGTTGTGAACACGGAACAAGACGCAACTGACAAATGCTTTGACTAGCGCTGTCAGTCACGGGAAAACCCCTTAACTGTTAAAAGGACAAGATAATACATCGGACATTTAAAAGATTTTTTATTATGAACATAGGACTGACCTGAAGGAAAACACTAAATCTGATGCAGGTAATAAACTCGCTCACTCAATCTCTTTCTCACAATACTCTTCTACATCTACGTTTTATCGTGAATAAAACACAGCTATTGACCAATCAGAATCAAGGACAGGAACTAACCGTTTTATAATGTGTGTGTGTGTGTATATATATATATATATATATGTATATATATATATATATATATATATTTCACACACACATATGTTTGTCATAACCCTTACAACCCAAGTGTAGTTTCCTCTATGTCCATTTGTGGGTGAAATTGTGTTGAACATGAATTTAGAAGGTGTCAAGATAAAATCTCTGAGTCTGTACATAAATGATCAGTTGACTCACCGACCCTTTGCTGGAAAGAGCAATTAAAGGCCAGAGACAACAATCTCAGACATTAAACTACCTAAAATAAATAAATCTACTGCCCAAGTTCTTCCTTCTATGTCAAACAAGACCTGTAAAAAGCAAAATACACAGTTCTATAACTGCACAGTTCTAATTCTACGGTTCATGGTGTGGTGCGGCATAGTGGTTAAGGGTCAGAGATGATAATTGGATGGTTGTTCGTTCAAAGGGGTCGTTTCACACTATTGTGTCCTTGACAAACAAACTTTATAGCTGACAGAAGTGCGCCATTCTATGAAGTTATATGGTGATAAATAGAAATACTGATTCTATAGTAATGTAACAAGAAATAGTAACAAGAAAAAGCAACTAACAATACAACCAAATCTAGTCGGCTAAAAAATAAAAAAAGTTAGAAGATGTTAGGCAAATTAAGTAAATGTCAACCAGGGTTTTTATCGTTAACTAAAACTAAAGCTAAAACTAAAATAAAAAATAAAAAAATCCAAACTTTCATTACTTGAAATAAAATAAACATTACCTGAAATATCATATATAAACTTATTGCATTTCAGCTACATCTCATTTTCGTTTAGTTTAAGTTGAAATACTAAAATAACTAAAACTTAGAACTTAAAAACTACTGAATATAGAGATATTTAAAATGAATAAAAAGACAAAAACAACAAACTTACTAAAACTAATTAAAAAAAATGAAAACAGAAAATATAAATATAAATATAAAATCTAATTCAAAATATTATCTACAATAACTACAATAGTAGTATATCAATGATACTAAAATAACACTGATGACAACATGAATGTGACATCATCAAAAAAACATTAGCAAAACTATACAAAGTAAAGAAAATACGACCCAGACTACAGAAGATGGGTTCATTTGTAAAGAGGATAAAGACGCCCAGCTATAGTGCCACAAAATCATTAATTAGAAAGTCTGTTCACTATTTCTACTATCTTTCCCAGAATTCACCTCTCAAGGTGTTTCCTGCTGTGCTAGCTGAGGTTCTCTTCTGTGGTCTCGTCTGCTCTCCAGATACTCATTATAAATTGGAGAGCCTTGAGTTTCTCTGGGTGGGGATAAATGACTGAATATGAGGCACATCTCGCTCGCTCTCTCCCACACCACGTGCGGCCATGTGGGGCAAGGAGAGCCGCTCTGGCCCCTGTGATCTCCAGCAGAGCCTGGATGAGCTCTCTCTGTCAGGAGCAGAACCTCCCCACCCTCCTGTGGCCCATCAATCACTGCTGTAGGCTCTCTCAGATCTCCACGCAAAACCCTTCATTTACTCACTGGCTCTGTGTGCTGCTTCACATGGGAACATTTAGGAAGGGAAAAAAAGGAAAAAAAGTCCCTTTGTCCCTGAGTTTTTGAGGAAGGGGGGCTGGATTTTCACTGATGCAATGTAGTGGATAATCATCTATTATTAAGGATCCAGCCCACATATATTTTAACAGATTTATAGCGGAATTACTTCTCTCAGACTTTGCAGTAAATCACAAAGGTTATGCAATTCAAGAGGAACCGCCCCATCTCCTCCTGAACAATTTAGGACTTTCTATCAGTCTAATGTGTTCCAAGTAGGATTGCTGAAGTTAATGTGCATTCATCTTTGAGATGAATTGTTTAACATTTATTATACTACGGGGCTGTTGAATGCTTGAATCTGAATGGCTGACAAACGTTCTAAGGTGTGCAATTATTTTCAGGGAAACGCACGGCTAAAGTAGTTCCAGGCAGGTCTTGACCGGATTACAGTTCCATATCACTTCATCAAATGATTTCAGTTATTTCAAAGGTCCCTACAGCCTACACCCGCAAAAGAACCAAAATCCACAATGACACTGAACAAGCAAATAAATATAGTAAACAATAGGATGAAAACGACAAATTATTTCCATGTTTTCTGCAACAAAATTACGTTTTATTATGTACAGAAAGCACATACTCACAAAACACATATCTCACACACTCACACAGAAACGTGTTGTCAGCGCTGCTGACAATTTTATCAGTAAAAAGTTTAGTAGCTTAAAAGCTACAGGACATTTCTGATAGCGAGGTAATGACGGACTGTTCTTGAAGCAGATAAACTTACAGTTTCGCTATTAGAGATGCTGCTGCTGAACACTGTTGAGAGACGCAGGTAATTCACACACGCTTAATCTCTCTCTCCCTCTCTCTCTCTAATAAGTGCATTAATAACTGCATTAGTCGGCTATCAATGGCTCAAGCCTCCGTTACTAGCTCTAAAATGACGTTTTGGAATTAGCAACAGAGGCGTGGGATGAGATGTGTAAGAAATTAGTCCTACAAACAAGCGTTTTAAAGGGTTAGTTCACTCAAAAATGAAAATTCTGTCATTAATTACTCACCCTCATGTCGTTCTACACCCGTAAGACCTTCGTTCATCTTCGAAATGCAAATTAAGATATTTTTGATAAAATCCGATGGCTCAGTGAGGCCTGCATTGACAGCAAGTTAATTTACACTTTCAAACGCCCTGAAAGGTATTAAAGATATATTTAAAACAGTTAATGTGACTACAGTGGTTCAACCTTAATGTTATGAAGCGATGAGAATACTTTTTGTGCGCCAAAAAAACAAAATAACGACTTCATTCAACAATATCTAGTGATGGGCGATTTCAAAACACTGCTTCACGAAGCTTCATGAATCTTTTGTTTCAAATCAGTGGTTCGGAACGTGTATCAAACTGCCAAAGTCACGTGAACCATTGAAATTTCGAAACACTTATGACGTAACGAAGCCTCGTTTACTGAAATCACGTGACTTTCACGCTCCGAACCACTGATTCAAAACAAAAGATTCGTAAAGCTTCATGAAGCAGTGTTTTGAAATCGCCCATCACTAGATATTGTTGAATAAAGTCGTTATTTTGTTTTTTGGGCGCACAAAAAGTATTCTTGTCGCTTAATAACATTAAGGTTGAACCACTGTAGTCACATGAACTGTTTTAAATATGTCTTTAGTACCTTTCTGGGCGTTTGAAAGTGTAAATTAACTTGGTGTCAATGCAGGTCTCACTGAGCCATCGGATTTTATCAAAAATATCTTAATTTGTGTTTCGAAGATGAACGAAGGTCTTACGGGTGTGTACGGGTATACGGGTACGAGTAATAAATGACAGAATTTTCATTTTTGGGTGAACTAACCCTTTAAGGACAAAAATCTGACAAATGTCTTGAAATACAACATCTAAACAGTGTCTTGAACTGTGGTAATGGTAGTATAAGCGGCTTAATTGATGACTGTTGAATTATTAGAACATAATGCACACCCGAGGTGGTAATGCGGCCACAACGTGAAGCGGAGCAATTTAATGGGCTCTTATTATTATATATTAATATAATATTAATATATTATATGACATCTTATGATGATGATTATATATTTATGTCAACCAATCACAGAAATGACTACAAAAATCCTAACTGACAGCTGTAGTTCTAGGTCTTGATCTTATTTACCACTTATTCGTCTATTTATGTATTTGCTTTGGGCTGTTTTGCACACCAAATTTTGGTTTGCATTTGGTATAAGAGAGTGGTAATAAGAGAGTAACTAAATAATGATTTGTCAAATGTAATTGCCCAGAGAAATGTAGAGAAAAAAAAAGGCATTAAAGAAAAATGGGCAAACGGACTCGCATATGGCAGCAATCTATGATTGAAAAGCAAGAGAGCTGTTATTTAGACATGAGAGTGAAGGGAAAATGCTTAGTCAACTGAATCATCCAAACAGCAAATAGCAGGAGTGACACAGAGCACTGAACTGAACCTGAGTGGGTGCTGTATGCCGTCTATTCTGAGCTGGCCAATGTTGACCTCATAACCCACTTACCAAACTAAAAGCCCTGTTTACTGGAAGCATGTCTCACAGCAGACAATAAAAGTCTAAGAGACAACCGTCATTCCCACAGGACCTCCTCTGACCTACTGATCCCACGCGTTTGACTGAGATCCAGGGGTCAGAGCATCGAAACACACTGATACCATGGAAAGAGTGACAAGTTGGAGAATCATCACTATAGATATCATGTGATCAAGCGATTATTAAACACGTGGCTCATGTCAGAGCGTGATGATAACTGAGTTTGATTACAGCATCACATCTCTATGTTTAGAGTGTTTACACTCGTATGAGAGGTGCTGACAATGGGCTCTTTGTACATGTTTGGTGAGCAATCCATACTACATAATAGTAATTATTTAGTCATCCGTTTATGTCAATGGTGTTGATCATCACGTGTGACATGAGAGCATGTTTACAGCAGGGTTGTGTGTCATTCAGAACTGAATTTGAATTAAATGTGAATTGAGTCAGCAAATGTAGTTCAGATTTGAATTTAAGTACAAGCAAAATTGAATGAAATTCATCAACTGTTTTTAAAACCACATTTCATTTTTTAGTATTAATTACCCATAAATATGTCATATATGTATGTACATATATTTATATATTTATGTGTATTGCATATATTTATCATATAAATATATTTACTATACAATTCATTTTATTTAATACATTGACTGTCATTATATGTATCAGGGTGAAGGAGCCTTAGTTTCCCAGAATTCCCAATTTGTTAAATAATTAATAGACTCAAATTTTATGACAATAATTATTTTCATACAGTGATCTGAAAGAAGACATCTTGTAGTGCTGTATGGCAAAATTAAAAACAGTTTTGTTTTGACAGTATTGAACTTAGTTTAAGTAGTAAAAATATGGAAAACGATCATGTATTCTACACATCAAGAAATAATAAAACATATATACATATCCTTAAATAAATAAGCACAAATAGTGAAAATTTATGTTATACACTGTACAATTTTTTTTAAAACAAATATTATTGGTGTATGTTTTACAAGAAAATACAATTTCAGTCTTTCTACTTCAAAATGTCATGTTTAATTCAGTGTTACTTGCAGTTTCTTTGTAATTAATTCTGAAGTTTACTAGCAATTACTGAGTAAAAATTGTTTCTACACCAATTTTTTTTTTAGTGTATGTTGGACTAGTGAAATTCTTCTCTTTTGCAACACCGCTGAATTAGTACATTTCACTCGCTGTCATACTGATTCAAATTCGAACTCAATTCAAATTCACAATACTTCAGTTCTCAATATTGCCCAACCCTGTTTAACGGTGTTTTAGATTCTGCACACTGAGTAATGTGATTGTCTTTTTATTATCCCTGCTCCCTTGTGTACTTCCTGTTGTAGACCTCAGAACCTTGTAGTGATGGGGGCTTAAAGTCCCCGCCCACATCAGAAAGATCCCCAACCCTTCCTGACCCCACAAGATGGCGGACACCCGCCTGCTGACTACACCCCCTCTGTTCGGGATGTAATGAAGGAGCCATCAAACAGCATTTATAATCTTGAAGCAGGACGTTTTTAAAGTGGTCAGCACCAGGAGAACTGGAATTGTTGAGCGCAATTTGTGGTCGCTGCATTTTCTTGTAAAAGAGCCACGTCCTGGCAGAGTTCAGTTTTTTTAGTGGATTTGGAAATGCAGAAGACATTTTATATCGTATAACCATCTCATGCTAATTTAAGATGAGGAAGAATCATTCATTTGGTTTTGAAATGGAAATGTCGGTATATTAATATGACAAAATGACGTAATCATACATTTTTTGTACCTGGAAAATGAAAACGATAGCTACTGCTGGAATTTCCACAGCTTCACTGAATCTAACCTGCAATTAGAAAAAAACACAAATAATGATAATTGTAATCATAATTTAATTGTCATTAGTAGTATCATCATTATTAAACAGGCTGTAATAGAAGTAGTATGTTTTACTACAGTATGTTTTACTGTCAGTGAAATAATTACACAATATGTTGGTTCAGTCACTCTGAGGTGGTCTTGAACATTATTGACTGAAGTACATCTAAATCTTGCTGACAACTTTAGAAACTAAAATCACGTTTCCCAGGCAGACTTTACAATTTTACAGCTCATAAATGTCCGTTCTTTATATATTATCTTCAGGTTGTATTGAGGTAAAACATCATGGCTTACATTTTGTTAAAGCGATTTTTGATGGACTCACTTTATGAATTTCAGGAAAAACTGGGGCTGCATCTGAAATCGCATACTTCTCTACTTTATAGTAGGCGAAAAAGAATATGTGACAAGAGTAGTCTGTCTGAATTAACAGTACTCATAAAAGAGCAGGCAGATGACCTACTACTTCCGGCGAGATTCTGAAGAGTGCATACCATGGACAATTTACTATCCCATGAAGCCACGGGAGAGGATTTGTGAATGGCAGTGAAGCGACGAAACTGACTCTGGTAGGTCACGTGATAGTGACAACATGGCAAATGTAGTACATCCAGATTACATTCATACTACACACATTCATAGAACATACTTTTTTAGCGCTCACAAAGTAAGCACTTATTGAAAATAAGTAACTACTCAAGAAAGTATGCGATTTCGGATGCAGTTTATTGTGCTGTCCTTTTTGTCCCCAATTCCTCCCCTAGTGATCGACATCGGTAGCACAAGTCACAAGCTGCATCCCAATTCGCCTACTTATACTACGCCCTAAAAGTATGCCCTGTTTTTGTGAAGAAAAAGTACATTCTTTTGAGTGTGTAGCAGAAGAGTATGCAAGCTTTGAGACATACTACTTCGTCATAATTGCATCTTTAACGGACGTTCTGTCGCTTAGTTACGCAACCTGTAACCATTTAAACTGCCCTGTCAATCATCTTGACACAGTTAAAATCCTCCAAATTTAATTTCCTACCGTTTCGGAGAGAAATGTAGTCGCACATTGATCTGCCAGTCATGGGTCTTTCATGTGGAGAACCCTCCTCATCTGATGCATTTAAAAGTTGATGACCAAACGCATCGTTATAAAAGTTCACAATGCTGTTGCAGATGAAATATAATGTGGATAACATTTAATAAATATCTTTTCGTCAGGTTAGATACTGATTATTAATCACTCAAACCCCTTCATCTTAACCGTCAGTCTCGCACATCTGTCATGTTTGTAGTTTTTTTTAACACTTTTTATTCGTATTTGTAGTTCTAAACGAATCCTCGTCCACAGTGCAATGGGTTGTGGGCGATGTTAGCCGTTAGAGTGTGCACGGATCTGCACTTCGGATTCTAACTGGAAAAAGTAGACCATCCGGGTATCTTTGGAATACTCATTTCAACATACCACGATTTGGGACATACTAATTCTAATTTCGAATACTATTTAGGATGGATAGTATGCGAATTGGGACGCACCGACGCAGCAACAGTATTTTTTTTATTTTATTTTTTTTGAAATGGAGAAAAAAAAAAAATGTATTATATATATATATATGGCATTTTATTTTACAAAAAAAAAAAAAAAAAAAAAAAGAGAATAATGTGGAAAATACACTAATGTTCAAAAGTTTGGAGTCGGTAAGATTTTTAAATATTTTTGAAATATTATGCTCACCAAGGCAGCATCTAGAGCAAAAACAGTAATATTGTAAAATATTGTTATAATTTAAAATAGCTCTTTTCCATGTTAATATACTTTAAAATGTAATTTATTCCAAAAATGGTGAAGCTGAATTTCAGCATCATTATTCCAGTCTTCAGTGTCACATGATCCTTCAGAAATCATTCTAATATGCTGATTTGCTGCTTAAGAAACACTTCTGATTATTATCAATTCTGAAAACAGTTGTGCTGATTAATATTTTAGTGGATACTGTGATACATTAAAAAAAAGGAAGGCAAAATATATTTTTTACCTTGCTTGTTTTCTCAACTGTTATGTAATTACATTCAAATAATATGGACTTTTTAAGTCTCAGCCTTTGCTCTGACTTCCTTTGGGTGGGTTCAAGCTTTAATTATTGAGGTCAGACCATTCTAATAGTCTAATACAAACTAAAAATGACCATACCTTCTCAATAAAAATACCAATTCTTTTGGAATTCACTGCTCTTTCTCCTTAATTAATGATGCACTTTTAAATGACAGATTAAACAAACTTTAAATCTCAGAACAGAGCGGCAGACAGCAGCAGTACCAGGACAGACAGCCTTTAGGGTGTCATGGGACGGTCCAAATTAGAGCATTGTCTGTACAGGAAGGAAACGATTCAATACACTGTGCTATTACTTCCTATTTAACATCCTTGTATTATAAACGAATAAAGGCAGGCTGGCTGGGATCTAAACACTGGCCTTTTTATTTATGTGTCTTGCCCTGGAAGTGGTCGGAAGCTGACGGCTGCCAGAATCCCTATAGATATTTGCCTCGTGTGCGCCGGAGGTTGTTATCAACATGGCTGTGATAAAGGATAAATGATGTCTTAAGAGGCTCGCCCGCCGAAAACTTCACATATGTGTACCAAGCTTAAAAATACAAGCCTTTGAATACAACCCCCTCACATATTGAGGGCTTCATAAATCACTCATACACACACCGGCCAGTGCACTCTTGGCACGTCATCAGACGGCCCTCTGGTGACTACTCCTACCTGTCATTCTAGAGAAGCCACGACTTAATTAATGTATAGCAATCGAATTCCTCTGCCTCAGAACGAACACACAGTCTCTGTATCTCGACTTCCCCGGGATTATTTTTCTTGGTCCTTGTTATGCTACGCCGCAGTGCACGTTTGGATATTTATGGATCTGTAAAAATGCACAAGGACAAATTAAAACTCAAGCTGCTGGGACAGCCCCTAAGTAAACAGGGGTGTTTATTCACATGATCTGGGGTTTGATGTGTTTTTGCTGGATGACAGATGAATTTATCAGCTTCACTTTTGTCACACAGCTCCATCATGCACTGTAAGGCTTTTCAAGGGAAGTCTGAAACCCCACTGTACAAATGTGAATATTTTATTTAATTCTGGAAAACATCCGGATATATCGAACATCCCATTCTGGTGTAGATATTCAAGGTCACGTCATATACATATCTACAGTACTGTAGATTCCGTATGCATCATTATGCTCATTTCAAGTTAGGGATTTGAAGCATATGAAACTTAACGATTTCAGATCTGATTCCTATGAATGATTTTGGTTCTTTAAAAGAACTAAAAGAATTGGAATTCCATTGCAAAATGATAAGATCATTTCAATATAATATAATATAATATAACAAATAAACATGAGGTAACGTCATTAATTCATTTTTATAAAATACTACTGACAAAACTCATAACGCACATCTTTAAAATGATGTAAGCCTTAAGTACAACATTTGTCATTTGTAAGCTAAAAATAAAGGTTGTTTATCGGCATTGATGGTTCCTCAAAGAACCTTTAACATCCATGGAACCTTTCCATTGCACAAAAGGTTCTTTATCATGGGAAAAAAAAAAAAAAAAAAGGTTATTTAGATTAAAATGGTTCACTTTTCACTGAAACGTTCTTTGGAGAACCAAGTACTTCTGTGGCATCGCTGTGAAACCCCCTTTTAGAACCTTTATTTACACAAAAGGGTTTTTCACACTGCGCTTAACCCTGGGTTATCGTCGTTCTAAACACCGCTTTTAAACCTGGGTAAAGAAGCGTTTCACACTTGTAATTTAGATGCGGGATTAGCACCGCTTTCTACCCGGGGTTATGAAACCCTGCTCTGGAGCCTTTACATAAAAAGGTCACGTGCTGTGTTTGTCCAGTCAGTGACAATGACACCGCAAATATGCAGATAAGGACTTTAACCCAGGGTTTAGGAATGTGCAATGTGAAATGGTAGCTTATGAATGCCCAGGATTAACTGTCACCCCTGGGTATAGTATGAGCAGTGTGAAACGTGAATAAAGATAACCCAGGATTCCGTTTACCAGGGGTTTAGAATGACCCAGGTTAACTATTTCAAGTGTGAAAAGCCCTATAGTGTATGTGTTTGCTTCACTATATTGAACCAGCTCAAAAGATTCATTTTTGATTCACTAAAAGAACAGGTTCATAAGAATCATACGTTCGAAAATTGGAACAAAGAGGTTGCGCTGTATGTTTTTGATTCGCTAATAAGAACCAGCTCATAATTTGTGCTCTGCACACACAGCAGTGAGTACTGAAAATGCACACACCGTGAACACACACCTGGAGCAGTGGGCAGCCATTTATTTGCTGCGGCACCCGGGGCGCAATTGGGGGTTAGGTGCCTAAATTGTCTATTTAGACACTGTTGTATATTATGTATGTTACAACTAAATCTTTATGCCATAGGACCCTTTCACACGAGCACAATGCATTGAACTCTATGGAGTAAACATCGGCTCCAGTGTAATCCCTGGCATGTTTCCATCCAAAGTCGCGAATTTAACTTGCTCGCAAAATTGGAATATCACATAAAACATCTGCGAATAAAGCAGCGTTTCCATCCCATGTGTTCAAGAGAACAAAATCGTCACTTCCTGGGAAATTGACAAAATATCTGTGATAAAAATGGAAGTTGCTGCAATTGGGGAAGCCACTGTGGCTCTTTTTTTCCTCCGTCATAAATGACTTGCGTCTCAGAGCTCGCAGACGAAATGCAATAAACGCTGTCATGTTATCTTGCGTTCCGATGCCTGATGTGTTTGGGAATGCAATCATGTGAGATACTTCTGTGAGGGAAGTAAACCAAATTATTTTGATGACAGACTTTGGCTCAGGCATTTCAGAATGATCAAACCAACATTGGAGATGCTGTGGGATACGTTTGGTCTGCTGGTTAATCCAGCTATCCAATCACATCCTCTGTTGAGACAAAATAATGTGAATTTTTTGTTGCGCATTGAGAGATTTATTCAGTAAATGTGTTTCCATCGTAATTTATGCACGTCGTCTTATTGGATAAAAAAAAAAAAATGTATCCACCTCAATTGAGCACAATTGAGATTTTTGATCATTTTTAGAATTTTTGAGCATCTTCACGTTTCTATCCAGCATTTTTTTTTTTTGTGCAATATCCCAAAATGCTCATAAAAATAACAATTTTAACTGTGACCACATTTGCTGCTGACCATTCAAGCCATTCATCGCCCCTTAATTACTGTAGAAGTTTTTACACATGATTTTGCCAAAGGTATTTTTTGGGGGGAGATAATTTTTTGTGGTTTTCACTTAAATTTCACTTGAAGAAGATCCAACGTTGCTGGGCACAAGTCTTGTGAAGGGGTCTTTACAAGCTTAAAGAAACCAGATAGCATGGGAGGTTTTATTCTCTCTCTTTTGTTTTCAACCAGGTGTAGATTAGATCTTTTTTATTGCTGTGTTGGAAAGAGAAAGCAGAGCTTCCAGTGTGTCCATAACGCAACTGTAAAAACAAACAGCTGCGGCCAGTGTTTGGAAAGAGTTAAATGAATCCCAGGTACTGCACTGTACACCCAACTGCCTTAAACCTGTTAAGACCTGTCAATCACAAATAAAGAAATCTATGGAGTTGGTAAAAAAGAAAAAAAAGAGAGAGATTGTGCTCTTCTCAACTCCTGAATCTGCAATTCTTGAATCTGGACTGGCTACAGAGTACTTGAATGCATTAAAATGTTATCAGTCAGTCATCATGATAAATGAAAAAATCCTGGGTAGACCTCAAACGCCATGAGTGTGTGTGTTTTTTCATCTCACACATCATTTTCATATCATTCTGTCCATTGTCAGTTTGGAACGGATTGTGCACTATAATCATGCTAAATGATGCGAACGTGCCTGTGCTAACATGTTATTTGCATTTTATGTCAATTACTGTGTTAAAGCACTCTGACACAGATTGTGATAGCTTATTACATTTACAGAAATGCTAATGATTGATTTACAGCTCATATACTGTTAGGAGTTATGTGTTTTTATTAGTCCTGTCAATCGATTAAAAATTACTAATTACATGACAAGATAACATGCAAATTACATTTAAAATCATTGAATTATGATTTTTTTTTAAATTTCATACGTTATACACACACATATATACAGTGTATATATATATACACACACACACACACACACATACACATATTTTATTAAAATAGACTATATACTGTATATGCTGTATATATGTATGTGTATATATATATATATATATATATATATTATGCATTAATTTTATTATATATAACCACTTAGTGTCTAATTTAATTATACATTAATTTACATTACATTAATAATAGTACATTTACAAAACACATTTTTATTAAATATGTAACCAAGTATACAAACTATATTATTAAATTGTATAATACATATATACTGTATACATAAATATATATTTACATATATGTGTATATTTGATGTCATACATTAATATTATATTATTGACTTCTAGTGTCTATATTTTATATATATATATATATATATATGTGGGTGTGTGTGTGTATGTATGTGTATATATATATATATATATATATATATATATATACACACACACACATACATACATATACACACACACACATAAATGCTGATGGTGTATCAATGTTGATTAGTAATTTTTTTTCCTTACATTTATGAGGATGTCATAATGTGCTAAGACAGAAAATATTAACTCTCCACTCCCACTCAACATCTGCACCAACGAATGTGTCATGTCATCTCCTAACTAGCTTTTAATTTTCTTAGGGTTCGGTTTTGCAAACAGGGTCTTCTCCCTACGAGTCAGCACGGCGAGAGCCTTCGCTCAGTAACAACACGCGGGTTCACAGCATCAACTGGGAATGACGGCCTCTCGTCAGCTAACACCCATGCCGGCGCCACAAGAACACGCCAAACCCTCCTGGAAAAAAACTTCACTGCTCTCTGGAGGGTCCTCGCTCGACTGTTCGCTCTTTTCCTGTCTATCTTGGGCTTGGATGAAGTCTGTGTTTTTAGGAAAATTCCTCTGGCGCGACCCCGTAGGCCCAGCGTCTTCCCTGCGATCATTAGAAGCAGACCCCCGTCTTGTGTTTGTCCTATGCAAACAGCTCAGCTACCACTTCATCCATCTCGTTTAGCCTGCCCTGAAACTTCATGCTGCTCCTAAATGACGTTTTTTTCCTATTTTTCCGACACAATCGCATGGGTTTTCCTCCCTGTGGTCTCGGACCTGTCTGCTGCACCTCCTTTAGCTCCCACTGACTGCTGCCACTGCATCAAATATTTATCAAGGAGTTTCAAACATATCCGTAAATCAGCAGTGCATGTCCGTGTACCCTACGGCCGCACAAACGCGCAGACATCCTTCCTTGTCACATAATTCATCTCCAATGCTATTGAAACAGCGGGAAGAGTGAAGACAGGACATTTAAAAGAGGAAATATTGAGTAAGACGGTCGCACACGTGTATGTTTGTGCAATGTCGCCATCTTTTGGTGATTTATAGGGAAGCGTTTTGTTGTAAGTCTACTCAAGTTCTGGAGCCAAAACCAAATACACTAAAATAACTCAGATAGTAAAAGGGTTTAAAAAAAAAAAGTGGCATAACTGACTAGTGAATTTCGCCTCTAATCTCTTACTGGCATTCAAGACAAGTATTCACCTTATATAAATAGGCTTAAGAATAATTTCCTCTGACAGATGCAAATGTCAGCATAATAGCACAGAAAGCATCACCATGTTCTCATCATTCTGCTCACACTTAGATGTTCCCAGAGGCCGTGTTAAGAGGTAATGATGATGAGGGCAGTCAAATGAGCTGGTCACCAGTGGGCCAGGCAGCTGAAATTTCATTATTGATGAAAAGACACATAGAGCGTTGATGGCGGCTGATTCAGAATGCAAAACACTATCCCACTGAGCCGTCACATCAGACACTCTCTATCCAGCACAAGTCTGTTGCACAAAAAGGGTGAAAGGAAAGGGACATGACAAATTCATATCTACAAAAACTGCTATATAATACATGATATATTAGACCAATATAAATTAGTTTTTAAATATGTTTATCCAAAGAAATTATAATAATAATAATTAATTGTAATTAATATAATGTAATATTTCTGGTATTTTATATATATATTTATATTTATTTATTAATTTATTTATTGATGTGTGTATCATATATTATATAAAACTGAATATAATATCTTTCAGATTTTATCATATTCACATTCATATGTAAAATTTAGTTCTAGCACACAATTTTTAAAGGTTTAAAGGTTTTACACTGATAAATATCTAATGCAAGGCTTTATATACCTTTAGAGACATACAAATGTTTATGAATCCTAAGTAGAGGTTCATAGAATACTGAATAAATGCATTGATTTTAGTGCACTTATAATTAATGAGATTAATTAAATGTTTAATGCTAGTAACTTTATTAAAACATTTAACCTGACTGACATCTTAAACCCGTAAGACTTTCATTCATCTTTGAAACACAAATGAAGATATTTTCAATGAAATCTGAGATTTCTGTCCCTTCATTGACAGTCTACGCAACTACCACTTTGACACTTCAAAAAGGTCATAAAGATATCATAAAACTATTCCATATGAATCTAGAGGTTTAGTCCAAGTTTTCTCAAGAGACCCGATCGCTTTATATGATGAACAGATTGAATTTAGGCTTTTATTCGCATATAAACATTTATCAACGAACATGGTAAACAGAAGCTTAAGCATGCTTTCTTGATGTGCGAGAACTAATGAGGTCCATTCTCTTGTGTTACACAGCACGTTTGAGCTTCCAGAAGAACCAATGAGGTTTGTTTTCACGTGTCAAGCAAGTACGGTTGAGCTTCTGTTTATGGGAGTTCAATATAAGTCTATGGGAGGTTTGCAAATCTGTTTTTCTGACTGTCGCTGGTGTCACCAGAAATTGCCAGCTCTCCATTGAAATGAATGGGATCATGTCACTTTGTAGCTGTAGTTGTGAACGGGGCTTTAGTATCTAAACATAAATGTACATGTATAAATACTACTAAGATGACATTCTGTAGGATAGGATAACAAGATACACACAAAATGTGTTTTGCCGTAACAGTTTGACCATAGATCTTAAACATTCCTTGCAAATGCATAAAACGTGGTAGATCAGTGCAAGGGAGAGCAGAGAAACGTGCAGCATTTGGATTCCATAACTCATTTACCTTTCACACCATCACACCTCAGTAGACGAGAGGAACTGGCAGCCTCAGCACTCTTGATATTGGCGACACAAGAGAGCTCTACCATCTCTCAGCTGCAGCCGATTTGGTTGCCTTGGAAGAACAGCGGCTAGAAAAAAAATGAAAAGGAGAGGATTGGGTGCGTTAAATCAGTTCCACTCTCTTGTAAATTACAACCCTGCATTTTTAATTTCCTCTCCACATACAATGTTATTCATTGGTGTCCAAGGCAAACACGGGCCGGCAGCCTTTGCTGCGCGCGAGAACAAACCGTCCTCTTTTGCGCTGTCAAAAACATGATGAAATGCACACATTCCTTATGTCAAGCTGAAAAGTTTAGAGCCTGTAGATCAACAGTAAAACAAAAGGGGCTGTTGGGAATGAAAGTGACTGCGGGATGTGACTGACGGGGTCCTGCCTCAGAATCAACCTCATTCCTGCAAGAACAAAACTGTGTGAGGAGTTTGTTCTATTACAGTCTTGTAGGTATATTGTGTATACGCTTATTTCATGCCAATGATGCAGCAATTAGAGACCAGTGTGTTCGTAATGTGCCTGAAGATATTGTCTTGGCAGTACAAACCACAAGATCAAATGCTGGGAAAAGCTGTCATAATATTGTGTTTTATATCGCAGGCTTTATCTTAATTCCATCTGAAAACCGTGAACCCTTCAATCATATAATCATTTAACATGCTAGAGGAGATTCCTTCAGTTATTTAGGGTTTTTTTCCCCAAATGGTTGCCATTTATAGATTTTATGGATTACATACACTGGAAAAAAATTGGTGTAGGATTTACTCAGAAATTGCTAGTAAATTTCACTAATAACTGCAAAGAAACAGCAAGTAACACATTGAATTTGAAGTAGAAAGACTGAAATAGTATTTTCTAGTAAAACATACTCCAATATTCCTTGTTTTATTTACAACAACTTAAAATCAATTTACAGTGTACATTTTTATGACTATTATTTATTTAAAAAATATATTTTCACTCATCAAATTCAAAATTCAGCAGATATGCTGATTTGTAGCTACTAGCTGCCATCTGAACAGTTTCAATGAATGCAGATCAGCTAGATACTTGGAGTCAAGAGTCACTTGGCTGTCCTCCCTTTGCCTTGTATAAATACATCACCACAGGTTGGCAAACGTTCACATCACACCAAGAGTGATCAAGCAGAAGTGCAACTGAGATTTGAGAGCTACTGTGGAGGGAAAGATTTCAATGAAACTACAGTGGAAAAACATACAACATGAGGGTGAATGAACAACGACATGGTAGGCCACAGTTGTACACAAGGAATTGTATCTGAGGTAAAGTCATATTGCTGATGGATATGTTATGTTCTAGTATCATAAATAATAGTAAATAATCTTTCTTTATTTCCGTCATTTAAAGTTATATCTAAAAAAATAAATAAATAAATAAAAAGAAAGCTAAAATCTAATAGAACGTAGCAGGTCTAGCACTAGAGATTTAAATGTTCTTGTCCTAAATGAGATGTTCCATTCCAAAATCTTTCCTTTGGATCACAGGGTAGCAGTTTGACCTGGAAAAATCTGCTCTTACGGCGGCAAACTACAGCAGCTCAGTCATGACAATCAGCAATCACCATCTGAACATTATACACACTTTCCTGCAACACTATATTTAATTAATTAGTTATGGGGAAAAATAACACGTTAAAATTAACGTATTTAACACACCCGTCCCACCCCAGACATATGTAGTTCATCTTGGTGACGAATATGAAGCAGGGCAACAACTCACTGCGTGATGAAGCCTAAAGAGTGAAGTTCTAATGACCCTAAAATTCAAGATATTAGGTGTAAAATGCCTCTGTGTGAGTCTCATATTTATATCATGATACAGTTAAGCAATATCACACGACACGAGAAACGAGCGCAATATCACACAAGTGCTCTTTCTGTCCCGAATAGCACAAGTGTGATAATTGATTTTATACAACAGTTCAAAAAATAAGAAGTTAATATTGTGTTATATTTTAGACACTAATATTGTCTGCTTTTGCTCAGTTTTGCCAGCAAAAATATTACCTGTAAAGCCAGAGCAGAACTGTGTTGTGCATCTCTGAACACACAACGTTTCGCTTCTGAATGAATCTGCATTTTAATCGAATCAATCGAGTGAACCAATGATTCAATGGCTCATTCATAAAAAGAGCTATTTACTTAATTTCTGAATGAATCAGCCGTTTGAACGAATGACTCAATGAAATGACTTACTCGTTTAGACATTTACCGCCACCTACTGGCAGTTTTAGTTTCTTATTTAGAGCATCATATCATTAAAAAAAATGATTTCATATTTCCACATGAATAAAAAACCCATGTTAAATCAAAAAATTCTAAAGCTTCTTTTTGTAATGTCTATTTGATGCTTTTCTCATTTAACACAATAACGACTTTAAATTGTCTTTTGAGGGTACTTTCTCAGACAAATTAGATGTGTAATTACACTTCGTGTAATTACATTAAAAATTTTAAATCGCTTCACAGCCCTAATTTCAAAATTTATTCCTGTAATGGCAAAACTAAATTTTCTTCATCATTACTCTAGTCTTCAGTGTCACATGATGATTTGATTTTCTGCTCAAGAAACATTTCTTTTATTATCATTTATTATCAATTTTCATACACTGATGAACAGAGAGTTCAAAAGAAGATTTATTTGAAATAGATTTTTTTGTAACAATTGTTTTACTGTCACTGTTGATCAATTAAATTAATCCTTGCTGAATAAAAGTATTTCTTTAAAAAAACAAAACAAAAAAAAAACATTATATATATAGCCTACATTAAACCATAATATAATTGACTCATTATGCAAAAATATGACCCTTGAGCCTGATTTTTGAATCTGATATGGCAATGAATACAAGTTAGCTGTGTTTTTCCTAGATCGCATTGTAGATTTGAGGGGTACTGAGGGTCTGTGGCTGTGTGGATGAGGAGGTTGGCGGTAACCATAACTAAAATTCACTGTTCGGAAGGAAACCCAGACATTTAACAAACACATTTTATGCTTGGACTCCTTTCTGAGGCCCTCCATTGTCATTTTCACTTGGGACCAGCTCTCGTCAGAAAAAACCTCAATGCTTTGGATGTCTTAGCTGAGGCGGGAGAGCTCAAATGTCCCGTACTTTGTGTTTACACATTATTATGTTTTGGTTTGATTTCACGACAAGCCCAGTCTAAACCTGTGAATGAGAGGCGTAATAGTTCTGCTTATTTCATCCAATCGTGGAAAGAAAAAAGCACAGCACAAGCGCTCCAGTACGGAGACCAGATGTTTTCACTTGGGCATGTGTTTTGTTTTGCTTTCACAATGTTAGCGCCACTGCACTGGCAGCTCCAAAACACTTCAGCTGCCCGAACCGCTGTTTCAGTCCAACATGCTAATCAGATCAATGGATCCGAATGTGCCAAAACATCCCAGTAAGAGCAATAAACTGCAACACATTAAACAACCGACTACCACGTTGCATATTTCAAACAGATTTTGATAGTGAATCTGAACATTTTACATATGAAAATATTATGAATGTCAATTACAATAACATTAATTTCGGTACTATTCTCAGTTACATGACCTCCTAAGTAAACCAACCTTAAAAGAATTAGCCGTTCATGCATATCACAGCGAGGTATGTAATTCCAGGCCTTACGATTATGTCTTGGCAACTTCGCAACCATCACAGTTTAGTCAGGTATGCACCATTGGACTCATAAATAATTTTGCCTTCCTCAGAAGAATGACAAGTGACGCCAGACAGGCGCGTTCACTATAGCAGTCAGGCGAAAGAAACCCTTAATTATCCATTGGCTTGTGGGTCAAACAAAGTCTTAATGATTTGGAATGACAACAGAAGAATAAAAGTTTCCTCCAACCACTTCCGTCCCCCCATCGATAACCAGCAGACCTCAAGCTCTTGATGGCTTCTCCAGAAGGATACAAAGTCCATTCAACTGTGGTTGCTGTTTGAAATAAAGTGACAACTTTTTATGAGCTCTGAAACCTCAGAAACTTTTAGCGTCATGCCAAAACTGATCCTGGCAGATCCCTTTCACGGCGGCCTCTTATAAAATAAGGGATGCCTAAACGGAAATAATTCCCTGTAATTGCTGCCATCGTAGGCGACGGATGCTTCAGAGTAATGGTTCATTTAGCTGACTTAACAGAGCCTACGTTAATCTGGATTTCTCCCTTTCAATCAATTATATATTTATAAAAAAACATTTAAATACTTTTTTTCTTAATATATAATCTTACCAATGATTGATTGACTAACATACAGTACATACACTGATCAGGCATAACATTATGACCACCTTCCTAATATTCCCCTGAAGGTGTGCTGTGGTATCTGGCACCAAGATGTTAGCAGCAGATCCTTTAAGTCCTGTAAGTTGCGAGGTGGGGCCTCCATGGTTTGGACTTGTTTGTTCAGCACATCCCACAGATTCTCAATTGGATTGAGATCTGGGGAATTTGGAGGCCAAGTCAACACCACAAACTCGTTGTTGTGCTCTTCAAACCATTCCTGAACTATTTTTGCTTTGTGGCAGGGCGCATTATCCTGCTGAAAGAGGTCACAGCCACCAGGGAATACCGTTTTCATGAAAGAGTGTACGTGGTCTGCAACAATGCTGAGGTAGGTGGTACGTGTCAAAGTAACATCCACATGGATGGCAGGACCCAAGGTTTCCCAGCAGAACATTGCCCAAAGCATCACACTGCCTATGCCGGCTTGCCTTCTTCCCATAGTGCATCCTGGTGCCATGTGTTTCCCAGGTAAGCGACGCACACGCACCCGGCCATCCACGTGATATAAAAGAAAATGTGATTCATCAGACCAGGTCACCTTCTTCCTTTGCTCCATGGTCCAGTTCTGATGCTCACTAGCGAGGTAATAACGGCACTGTTCTTAAAGCAGATAAACTTACAGTTTCGCTATCAGTAGAGACACTACTGACGAACACTGTTGAGAGACGCACAGACTCAGGTAATTCACACACGCTTCATATCTCTCTCTCTCTCTCTCTCTCTCTAATAACTGCATTAATATAAAAATTAGTTTAACATTAAAATTAGTTTGCTATCAATGACTCAAGCCTCCGTTACTAGCTCTAAAATGACGTTTTGGAATTAGCAACGGAGGTGTGGGATGAGATGCGTAAGAAATTAGTCCTACAAACAAGAGTGTTTTAAGGACCTGACAAATGTCTTGAAATACAACATCTGAACAGTGTCTTGAGGTGTGGTAACCATAGTACTGTAAATATACACAGTGAAAATACTGATATGTCTATCACTTTAAGCTACAACTTCCCTCACCAACAATTACATATGACATTATTATATATTATATTATATATTATTAAATTATTACATATAATCTTAATAGTCATTATTAAGTTTGATGTGGTTTTGAATTGGTAAAATGTGTTTAGAAAAAATATATGATCAGAAAATTAAAATTGACTAATTATCACTGAACGTGCTTTTTTTGTTTTGTAAATTTTCTGAATATTTTAACAAATATTTCAGCCATTGAAAGAAAATGTGTTACACAGATTCCTCAGAATCTCCACTACGATTTCTAGATGTTGATTTTGGGATGCCAGTTGAGTGACTCCTGAAGCCAGCATTTGCTGAAAACATGTTTAGAAATTGGGTGTAGGTTGACATTTTCTCCATTTTCTGTCACACTCGATGTCCAACTCCACTGGACTTTCCTCTGAATGGGGCGGAGAGAAGGAAATCTCTATTTGGTTTGTAAGTGTGTCAGGATTCAAAAGCAAACAGGAAATGCAATTACTGTTCATTTGGTCTTGTGACCAGGCCCAATTTCACAGCAATTTCTGCGAGACACCATCTAGTAAGTAGTCCTAATTAGGACTTTCATCTCTTGCACAGTGTAAAGCACCCATTTGTGGTTTCATTCCACTGGAATTCAATACTCCTAATTTTCTACAAGCTGTTTATACTGTACACTCTCAGTGTGGACACATACGAGGACCTGGAACAAGCCGAGGCCTGTGTTTGTGGAACGCCACCATTAATAAACGGCCAACAAGGATTCAGTTACTATTTGACATTTTTGGGGCCAAAGGTTTCCTATTAGTCCAGGCTGGAGCTAAAATATATACTATTTTCATAACCTGGGTGGCAAATTAAAGATCATGTGTAGCTGGTTATACATACAGTATAAATTCAACATGTCTAGGGTCCTTGCAGTGAAACACACAAGGTTATGTTGCAGCAAAGACACCAAATTTAAAAACAAGTCATGAAATGTAAATACTGTAATCTTAATAAAGCTATTTTTAGGATTACAAATTTTAAACATTTTTAAAATTGGTAACTGGCAATAAATATATCCTATATATTTTTTTTCTTTCTTTTGCATTTGTGACTATTAAAAGGAATCTCGCCTCAACTTTCTTCCATGGGACACAAAATATCCATGCTACTTTTCACACAACAAAGGACAAAAAAAAGCATAAATGCATCACTACAGTTTTATATATCACAATATGCTTTTATTCTATAGAAACGAGCAGCTCAGGGATTCTTAAAAACATCTTATTTTGTGTTCCACAGAAGGAAAGTCAAACCGGATTGGTGAAAGGATGACAGAATTTTGGGGTAAATTATTCCTTATCCAACTTTAAGTCATCTATGACATGAAGCATGATATGACTGGAAATATATACATTAAACACACTAAATACATTTGGAAAAATAAGACCTCGTCAGCTTGTGATTTAAATTTTTCCTCCTGCTTTAAACTTCTTACCAGTCATGATTATCCCTGGCAAGAGCTTATAAAAAACATATCATCTGTAATTTAATTGCTGAAACACCCACAATTAGTGGGGTAAGTTGTATTACATAGTCGTGGAGAATGTTTTCGGTCATCCAAGCCCTTTGCTACCTATGCCAAGACACTGAGCCCAGCGGCACTTTTGCTGGACCACCCAAACTCCATGGAGGAAAAACCAACAAGGGTTTCTGCCACAGACTTAGCATAATCTCAGCCTCCTCTTAAAAACCTTTGACAAAGGACTGTTCCCCCTTCATTAACTCACAGGCACATACTGATTGAAGGTTTCAGTTTTCCATGACTGGACAGTTTTGCAATAGGCTTCGTAAGTGAAGCAGGCTGCCCAGAGCTGCCACTAGACTGAGTAGTAGCCTTTGGCATTCACTTCAAACATGGACACGGTCTTCAGGAACATATTACTAAAACTAAATCCACTGTGCCAAAGAATGATGTTTTAAACCATTCATCTCACAGAGAATCATTATATTATGTTTCATTCTGATATGTTTTAATCAGAATGACCAATCATTTTATTGGTCATTCTGGTTTATGTAGCCTTGAAGAAACTTGAATGCAGGGTTTTTGTAAAGTAGCTAAATCATGAAATCTTTCTCCATCTGGTTGTGCAATACTGCTCTCTCTTGGTAGAGACTTCAAAAGTAATTTGTCTCAGCCTGAAGCTGAAAAATAAATATGTAAAGTAAAAATCAAGTTTAACATCATTATATTTAACCAATTTTATTTCATATACATTTAATTTATATACACTACCGTTCAAAAGTTTGGGATTGGTAAGATTTAATGTTTTTAAAAGAATCTCTTATGCTCACCAAGGCTGCACTTATTTGATTTAAAATTCAGTAAAACAGTAATATTGTGAAATATTATTATAATTTAAAATAACTGTTTTCTATTTCAATATATTTTAAAATGTAATTTATTTCTGTGATGCAAAGCTGAATTTTCAGCATCATCACCCCAGTCTTCAGTGTCACATGATCCTTCAGAGATCATTCTAATATACTGATTGGGTCCTCAAGAAACATTTCTGATTATTACCAATGTTGAAAATAGAAATAGAATAGAAAGGTCAAAAGAACAGCATGAAACTCAACATCTTCAGTGGCGCAGCAGTAGTGAGAAAGGCTTGTAGAACAAGCATTTAAAGCAATCGACGTGGGTTCGAATCTGCCTTTTGCCAAGCTCGCTCTTCTCCATTTTCCCATCACATATCATCAGAAAGGCATTTATTTTCAATAAAAAATAAAAAGTTCTAAAAGTGGAAATAAACTGCCTAACAAGTGTTTAACAGTATTAAAAGTGTTTATTAGGTAGGGTTAGGGGTAGGTAGGGAGGGGTTTTATTCTCCCAATAATTCAATCCATTTAATAATTTTAATAAATATCATTATTTTACACTATGATATTATTGCATCCTGTTGTACAAAAATACTGAGGTGCAAATAGTATCTGCCAATACAGTCAGATAGCATCCAATTACTATTTACACTTATTGCAAAGAACTGCTACTTTTACATGGTGTAAATAGAATCTATCGCTATTTTCACCTAGTGTAAATAGCATATCACTAAGAAAAATAGCGTCTAATTGCAAATAGCATCTACAGCTATTTGCAATTAGTGTAAATAGCATCTATCACTAAGAAAATATGCTATTTTCACTTAGTGTAAATAGCATCTACAGTAATTGCTATTTACACAGTGTAAATAGCATCTATTGCTATTTGCACCTAGTGCAAATAGCCACTGCCTTAAAAAAAAATGAGTTTAACATTCTAGAAGGCAGCAAATAGTATCTGCCAATATAAGTAGCCTACAGTCAGATAGCATCCAATTACTATTTACACTTATTGCAAAGAACTGCTACTTTTACATGGTGTAAATAGAATCTATCGCTATTTTCACCTAGTGTAAATAGCATATTGCTAAGAAAAATAGCGTCTAATTGCAAATAGCATCTACAGCTATTTGCAATTAGTGTAAATAGCATCTATCACTAAGAAAATATGCTATTTTCACTTAGTGTAAACAGCATCTACAGTAATTGCTATTTACACAGTGTAAATAGCATCTATTGCTATTTGCACCTAGTGCAAATAGCCACTGCCTTAAAAAAAATGAGAGTTTAACATTCTAGAAGGCAGCCACTTACATAACAAGAAATAAATATCCATACTGGAGGGCACTAGTCCAGTAATGCTGTCTGTCTTCAACAAGTGATGTAGAGCTCTTGATTTAATATTGTGTATTAATACATAACAAACACCCTGATGAACACCACAGTAACATGAACAAGCTCAATAGATGCAGATGGAGAATCTCTTTTTAGTATAAATTTAAAGAACTATTATTTACCTGAGTGGGAAAAATACCTTGAAAAATGAATGCTAATAATTTGTAAATGAAATATGTATAAATGAAAGCATAATTTGCAAATGCATTTGTTATTTAGGGCAAATCCCTGGCTTGAATATAAATCTTGTTGTGTAAGAGCATGACTGTGAATTGCTGCATTATTAACAGGAAGATTTTTATTAAATGAAGAACGTTCTCCTTTAATGTTTCCTCCTGATTAAAACATGAACACAATTAAAAGATTTCAAGCAAATTAAAAGTCCCCATTAAATATGCAGCAAAAGGAATGCTCTAATTGGAAAAGGAAGGCATAATTTATGAATCTGGTAAACTTTATACTATATTATAATGAAATTTTAGTATAATATACAAGTTCAGACAAAAAAAGAAAAAGATGGTGTAGTTACAGCTTCCACCAGCAGGGGCCATTCTAACCTTCTGAACCCTGACCCCATGTTCATTCACTACCATGGCAGTTGTTTGCTGTTGTTTAGCCACTAGATGTTTACTCTATTTATTATAGGTGCTTGTACCCTAGCTAATCTGTTTGTGACTCTTTTGTCTTCTATCTCACCATCTCAGTGCATGTGAAGCTAACAGGAGACCTGTCTCCCCTGAAAGCCTGTAAATCCTGTGCTCAATAGCGCAGCAATTGGACTGACAGCATAAGACTCTTACAGCTGCGCTCTGCCCGACCTCATTCATAATATGAAAGACATCTAAAACACACAGACAGATCTGGCATATTTTTAAAAAAAAAAGGAAAAAAAAGAAGACGACGCAGCTTTGCAGGTTTCACAGGCAAGCCACACAACTTGATGTCACTTTAAACTCTGCTTCTGTGCGGTTCGTCTAAATGATTCTCAGCAGGCTGGATATGATTCTAAGATGCTCTTTTTGGGTCTTGTTAAATTAATTAGATGTTTTAGTTTAAAATTAATGTAGGCTGATTTTTTATGGGACTGTTAGGGAAAGGTTTTAAATCATTTAAGAAACATCTGGGGAGCTTATGTTCTGACTTTAAAGAAAAACGGCGGAAAATATCCTTGAGAGACTGCATTTCTGCAAGTCAACCTCCTCTATTTAATCATAAATACACTAAAAAGCTTAAAATAATTAAGATTTTTTAAATGTTTTTGAAAAAAGTCAAGCATTCAGTAAAAACAGTAATATTGTGAAATATTATTATGATTTAAAATAACTATTTTCTATTTGAATGTATTTTAAGATGCAATTTTTTCCTGTTACCCAAAGCTGAATTTTCAGCATCAGCCTTCAGTGTCACATGATCCTTCAGAAATCATTCTAATATGCTGATTTGCTGCTCAAGAACATTTATTATTATTATCAATGTTGAAAGTAAAAGCTGCTTAATATTTGTGGAAACTGTGATACACTATTATTCAAATTTTTAATATTTTTATTAAGCAAGGATGCATTACATTGATCAAAAGTAACAGTAAAGACATTTATAATGTTTCAAAATATTTACATTTCAAATAAATGCGGTTCTGAAGGATTATGTGACGCTGAAATTTAAAATATATTCAAATAGAAAATAGTTCTTTTAAATTGTAATAATAATTCACAATATTACTGTTTTTACTGGATTTTTTTATCAAATAAATGCAGCCTTGATGAACATAAGAGACTTCTTTATTAAAAAAAATATATACATCTCAATTATTCCAAACTTTTGACTGGTAGTGTATGTTATTGGTATCTATCTACTTTATAATCATTATCTATTGTAATGATTAGTAAAGTTTTTAGCTCAGTGAATGAACACTTTAAGAGTCTACTATTATACATTCTTAAAATCTCACTAGGTTTGAAGCTGACAGCCTTTAAAATAAAATGGTGCTTAAAGAAACTAAAGGTTGTAAGGTGACAGCAAGTTCCAAAGGACCACAGCTGCCATTGATCCCTCTGTAATTACATACATTTCCTAGAATCTGTTTAGCATCGGTTAATCTGTTTCAACACCGTGCTGAACTAAGTCACTAATGCATCTACAAATGAAACCCAAAAGCCTCTGGAAAGTCCCGGCACTCATCTCTATTGATCACAGGCGATGGTTCAAAGACCACTCTCACAATCAATTGACTGGGACTATTGAGAAAAGACTTTATGCTGAAGAACAATAAAGGTAAATACTTGATTAACTGAGGTTTGTGCACTTACAGTTGTGCATGCTGTTCAAGAGAAGGGTTTCTTAAGAACTGCAAGACACTGAAGGCACAAATTTTGTTGCAGTTTGACGGCGTGTGTCCCCTGAAATGGAGCGTTTATTCATTCCTATGGAAGTTGAAAACGCTCGCTCTTCTCCGGTTGCTCCGTGCCAGTTTTTTTGACCTGAGGGAGGGGTTCTAGCAGACCAATCACAGCGCTTGCGGTCCGCGTAGAATTGACGTGTTGTTATATTTTTGAAGAGGTGCACGTCAGGCTACGCTGTAGGCTACTGTACTCTACCAACTAGGGGACTAAATGCTGTCATTTGCACTACTGTCTGTTCAAAACAAATGAAAAGAAACCTGGCATTGGGGATTTGTTGCTTTTTCAGGTAACACTTTAGTTTAGGGTCCTGTTCTCACTATTAACTAGTTGCTTATTAGTATTCATATTTCTAGGATATTAGTACTTATAAAGCACATATCAATGCCTTATTCTACATCCCTTAATCCTACCCAAAACCTAAACTTAAACTTACTAACTAATAAGCAGTTATTAGGGGTTTGAGGCAGAAGTTAATAAAGTTAGTTAATAGTGAGGATTGGACCCTAAAACTAAAGTGTGACCATTTTTTCAAACCGTGACCCTAAAACCGAGGTACGAACCATTACTTCTGTGTACCGTTACACCCCTAATACACACACTCACATACACCTTTTCAGCAACAGAAATAACCTAATGTTAAATAACCTGATATAAACTCTGTAGGTTTTGACCAACCAGGGCGTGACCTAGAAAGTAAAATGTTACTCAGTCTTTGTGGTGTAAAGGATCACATGCCTGTTCCCAATTTGTGTCATCACGTTGTTTGAGAAGGGTTTTCTAAATCACTAGTAGCCTAGCCAACCATTAATCAAAAGCAAACTGCAGTACATTTTACAACAGCTGCACTTTCATCCATTTTGACATTCTGAAAGGACTTCCTGCAAGAAACGAACAATGAAAAAGCACAGTGAGGGCTGAAAACCTATATTCACTGGTTCAGTAATTTGCTTTCAATAGATGACGCACGGTCTGACAGCCTCAGGAGAATGTTCAAGTTTGTCGGTAAAATGCACATAAAAGATAAAAAATATATATTTTTGCCATATTAGAGCTCGAACATTGCCAATGAACAAAACAAAGATTTCAACCCACTGACAGCTATCAGGAACCACATCCAAAAAGGACAAAATGTCCTTTGAAATTATGAACAGCAAATGATGACATGAATAATGGAAGCGAATGATAGTGAACAAACTTTATAAAAAATGTCTGAGCAAGCCACTCTTTTGAATCTTTTACATTAATGCATCTTTTGTGTGCATCAGTGAAATTATGATAAGAACTCGCATACATGAATATGAATCAGGAAGATTTGATTCCTGTTGGCTTAAAGGTCAGGTATGAAGCTAACTAAGTCCTTCAGTGAGCTGCATTGGTGGTTTAATAGTCGGTGGTGTTGACTGTGTTGAATACTGCATCAAAACCTCTAGAAATTACTGCTGGATAATGAAGAAAAGCAGTGACATTTGCTTGGAATAGAGAATGTGAAAGATCAATGGTGAGGTAAAAAAAAAAAAAATGTAGGTGCTATAAAATTCAGTGTGTGATTCTTATGGCAGGGAGCAATAACCCATGACATACTCATGCCTATAGTCCAATGATCCTACATTGTGAATATGTCATCTTCAAATAGTTTAGTTTAATACAGTCACACAAATGTTCTACCTCATAGAGTGCTGCAGGAAATGAGTTCTTAAACCTGGAAACAAATTAGCAGAACTTACAGTCCCATCATCCCAAAGACAATGGGTTTTTTGAGTGGGTTTTTGATTAAATGTCTGAAATAAGGTCTGTGGTTAACACAATCTCAAGATATTTGCATGTTTTATTCTATAACAAAAATACATCAGTAATACCCTATGAGTTATATGGTCTTATTGTCATTATTTATATTATTGTTATTTTTGTATGCCATTTCTGAAGCATTTACTGTTTCAGATTGAAGTCATTGAACAAAATGAAAACCCGGAACAAAGTAATTTATAAGAACAGGGAGATACACAAAACCTGGAATGGACGATATGGTTACATTATGACATTACGCTCAGGATTTTATGTTTTTATGCATCTTGAAAAAGACACTTAATTGCTAAAAAGAGGTAAAATGGGACTAAATGGGAGAGGTTGTTGGGGACATTAAATGTCATTAACACCGAACGGGTAAACTAGTGTACTTACTAGTGTTCTTTTAAAGCCTTGTTGTGTTTATACTCGCACTCTTGCAAGTGCACTCGCAACTCAAATCTTGTAAATTTAATAAAAAAGGTTTAGTTATTGGACGTCACACGACCATGGTGGTTCATTTGTGGCCTAATTTTAGCTTTTTACTTCTGGCAAATATTTATTTAGGCTTCAAAATTCATAATAGTAGTGTTTATTTGTGTGAAGATTATTTTGATGAGCAAAATTTATAAGAATCCTAAACTTGTCAGTAGCTAACCCAACACTGCTTGTCAGTCACAAAGCTTATTTTCTGCAATAATCCAAAAGCCAATGAAAAAATCATATTGATATCAAAAAACCTAGCTTTTTTTAAACATAGCTTATAGTTTTTTAAAAAACAATATAGCTTTAAATACCAAGACAATGCTTCAAAAGAACAGTTCGCAGAAAACTACAGGAGTCTGAAATAAAATTACATGACTGTTGTGCGATCCACTGATGTTTCTGTAGGTTTGTAGACTATTTCTGTCTTTAAAAATGAAATAATATCTTGCAGTACCATATAAATTCACCCTCTGATGTTAAATTTCAAGAGAAATTCTGGAATTTAATAATGCAAAATGCAAATGGTGATTGAATATTAAATATGCACACTGAATATATAAAATTTCATCAAATAGACAGAGAACAGCTTTCTGTTAATACAAAATAGTATACTTTATTTTTTTCAAGCAGTAGCCAACATTTGCTACTTAGCATCCTAATGCAATACTGTTTAATGTACTCACATAACATTGAGTTTTATGCTCATGTCTTCTGCATATATAAAAGGGTGTGAACAGATGCCCCTTTGTGATAAGTTTGCAATATAGTGACATCCCTGAATTCGATCCTGACTCATTTTCTTGGCATTATCTTCCTACACTGTAGCTTCAGAAAGCAAGAGAATTTGTATGAAATGAGGTGGACGGTTTAGACGCTACGGACTGTCACGTTGTCACACCAGTGACAGTTGCAATCCTAATCAACAGGATGGGTCTCTATGATTCCTATGCAAGCTCACACGGCTGAATGAGTTTTTGGAGGTTGTCTATGTATGAAGAGGGATTACTCTGAATGAAAAGGTGGGGGAAAAAATTATGTGTGCGGTGCTAATGATTATGATTACAGGACGTCAAATTGGAGTGTTTTTCCTTGCAAAGTAGAGGTGAAATTGAAAATCGCAGGATGATGTTCACAGACAATTCGGACTGAGAAGCTGGAATGGATCAATACACCTCTAAACTGTCTCCTGCTGTTGATTATGGTGCGGGGACGTTCTTGCTGGTGGTTGGTAAGCGCTGCTTTTTCATAATACTATTGAAATATAAGTGAGGTTTTACATTTTTAATATTAATGACAACCCTCTGAATTATACCCATGTATGAAGAAAGTGAGTGACAAAAAGTTGCATAACCTTCTTCCAGGTTCTTTTTAAAATATTAATGATTGTCACTGGTTAAAAATATATTCTGGAGGTATCCGAATAATATGCATTTATTTTAAGTGAGACTTGAATGAGAAATCATTCACACAAAGCATATGCATTTTATCCTTGTAGTTGTTTGATCTATAATATCTACAGTCAAACCAAACATTATTCAGACATTTTTGATATATTTTTAGTAGTGGGTGCAGGACACTATAGTTCATTTATGTAAGTGAGGATAGCAAAATAAAGTAAACTGTGACATATTATACCCAAAAATTCTTCATACAGTGGACTACCAGTAAAATTGATAAAAATTTGGAACCAAAAATTATTCAGACACTTTGACCTGACCATGTTTTGCTAAAGTGTTATCTGACATAATTAAGATTATTTTTTTCTGACACAGTTTAACTCTGAGATCTTGTCATATATTATTACTATTTTTTTAAACTATAGTGAATAAACTGTATTAATGAATGAAATGTTCAAGGTGTCTGAATAAATTTTGGTTTGACTGTATATACTTTTTTTTTTGTAATCTTACATTAAACTGTGTACATAATTTCTGTCTGGTATGGCGATTTTTATACGCAAGGAATTGGCACAAATATCACGTTTCATTTTTCTTTACCCCAGAGCCACAGTGTGATACCACTGTTATCACTAGAAACTAGTAATTTCTTTCTCCATTATTTAGTCACAACATTGAGGGCGCATGCCAGCAAATCACAGCCTACTGTATGACTGTCTGGCCTGAAATACAGCAATCATAACACAAATTTATTACAGTTTTTTAGTCTAAGATGGAACAAACATTGATCACCTCATGGCAACAAAATTTACTTTCATACCAGACACTGTGTGCTATGTAAAGGTCCTTGCACACAGTCCAAAATTTTCATATTCGTTTTTTCGTATTCGTCATTCTAAAAATTCGTCATGCACAGAAACCTTGAGTAAGATACACTAAGAAAGAAGCTTATTAATTAATCTGTTATATAAAACAATACAAAATGGAGTCTTCAAGCAGATGAATATGTTGTCCTCTCTCTTCTTAAAGAGAGAAAAAGAAAGAGGAAATATTGGGTCAATCCAATCCTGGGATTGCATAGAGAGGAGGGAGAGTTCCACCTCTTTATCAAAGAGCTGTGGGATTATCCCGAGCAATTAAAAGTTTACTTCAGGATGTCGGGGCAGAGTTTGATGCTTTGCTAGCACACTTTGTTTGTCATACAGTGCTTTGTGCTGCGAGACAAAGTGTATCAACTTGTCAGACGCCATTCTGGATTTTGGCGTTCGCTTGTACGGTGGCTCTGAATTGTTAAAACACCTCTCAAAATGCTTGCTACAGATGCGAAAAACGCAGAAAATTGAACCCGATCCGAAATTTTTTTATGACGGACGAAAGTTTCAGAGGCAGTGTGTAAATGTGATTGACAACGTGAGGTCGTATTTATTTTTTAACGTGCAAAAATGAAGCGTCTGTCCTAGGTCGCATTCAGATTTTTTATTCGTTAAATCTAGATGGAGGTTGTGTCATTGGTATATTATGTCATTCACCATTATTAGCAGCAATGTACAGGGAGAAATGTCAGAGAGCCATGGAAACCAAAGTCTATTTTTATAGATCCATGAATTATTGTGGACAAGTTACATAAATTCCCAGGCATTTAACTGTATAGGCTAGGTGTTGAAAGCCACTATGCAATGGAGTTAATGAATCACTTCAGAGATGAACTCAGCAACCAGCACTCCTACTGCATGCAAATATAGTCACAACAACATGCTCTAAAAGATGTGCTTCTCATCTTCAATTCGACATACGTTCACTGTCACTAGCTCAATAACATAACAAGAGATATGAATAGGACCATTTCATGCACTTTACAACATAAAATACTCTGCAAGACCTCTCGTCACAACATACTAATAACTGTGAGAAAAATCACAAAAGATCTCTGTAATCTCAAATGTTTCTCCTACACCGCAATATTAAATGCTGACCCTTGCTTCTAAGATGTTTCTTCTGAGGAAAAAATACCTAGTAATCTTCAGAAGAGATCTCAACAATTTCAACCAAAGTTTGAAATCAGAGATATCAGTATAAACTCATCAAATTCCTCCAAGTACGCCTACATTCCTACTGTACACCACTAGGAAAGCTAAAAAAAAAAAAAAAAAAAAAGAAAAAATCCCAATAAACTGTAATTTATGTCTATAATTTAAGGATTAATAGATTGTTTGCTGTGACAATGGTATCATACCACTGATACATTATTTAAAATATTATTTATTACTTCAAAAGGTGGTGAAATGGGCAACAACACAATCTGTATTTGAATTGATTCCATGTTAACTGCAACAACCTCAAGGATTGTGTTGTAATGACTTTTTAACCATGTATAGCACAACACAGCTGAAAAAGAATTACAAATATGCCTACTGAAAGCCATTACAGACCTGTATAAGTCTAGAAGTTCAGCGCTCACTCTGTATATATGCTTTGATGTTTATCTGCAGTTTCACTGTCTCATGTTATATAGAACACAAATGTGAAAAAAAAAAAAATCGTAGATTTATATTCTGAGAATCAATTCATGTATAATACCTGCAGATACACATACAACTCTGGGGAAAAAACTGTACATGTTTTCATACCAGGATAAAATGAAAGTGAATTAGATCATTGTGAAGCTGTAGAAATGCTCTTTCTATCTCATTTGAAGGTCAGAGGAATGAGGTCATTGAACACGTTTCTCCTACGCCCTCTGGGAAGGTTAGACGTACAGTACTTGCACACAAAGTAACCTGGCTTCTGTAAACACAATATGAGCATTACAGTATATGTGCTCTCTGAATGTCCAAATGCAACAGCTTCAAATGTTTATTTATCTGTAAGTAAGTGGCACTGCATTTACATGAGATCTCTAGCAGTCCACACAATCATTGCAGATGCTTTGCATTTGTGATGGTGGTGAGAATGAGAGAACATGGCTGTGTCTAAAACTTATGATAGTTGCATCGCTTAACATCCAGTATTTGAGTAAAAAGGCACCGCTTAAGGTCTCAAACAGGTTTCAGCAGCACCTTAATGCCTTGTCTAATGATCTAGAACAAGCCTTTAAAAAGAAACACTTAGACATCCAAATGATCTCAGTACAAAAAATAAATAAAAAATAACTAAAAATCTAACAAAGATTAGATAAAATCTAATGTTAGGGATGCATGATACGGCAGTACCTTATCAATTATTGGCTGATATTAGTGTTTTTTATCATTATTTGTCAATATTGGATATTTATTTGTGCATGCTCATTCAAAACACTAATAATTTAAGAACACTTAAATGTAGCAAATCTCAAAATTAATATGCATTTTTCATGCTGTACATGCTGCCTAAATTCACTTGAAGCATTTAAAACATTTTATTTTAGTTTTTAGTGTTTTATTTTTAATATATTTAGTCAAAATTGTACAGAATTTTGAATACTGGACACTTTTAATGCTACAGCTGACAAGTCTAAAATTATTATCAAGCATCTTTATTGAAACAGCTAGAAATGTCATGAATATTATACACAGATATCACTTTCATGGACATTTGTTTGAAAAGATCTAGAACAAATTCAATTTCAGTTTCAGTGACTGAATATTTCAAGAAATAAACTGAAAACAAAAAAACAAAAAAAACATTTACATTACTTTTATTAACTTTTTCATTGTTATACACTCCATATTTTATGGATGCTTGTTTCCGTCACTGAATAAAAAAGTAAAAAAGGTAATAGCGAAACTCACAATTGCGAGTTATAAAGTCAGAATTGTGTGATAAAGTCAGAATTGCATGTTATAAAGTCAGAATTGTAAGATATAAAGTTTTTATCATGTAATTCTGACTTTATATCTCACAATTCTGACTTTTTTCTCAGAATTGCAAGATATAAACTCACAATTGCAAGTTGTGATATAAAGTCAGAATTGCGTGATATAAACTGGCAATTGCATCTTATAAAGTAAGAATTGCGAGATATAAACTCGCAATTCTGACTTTTCTCAGAATTGCGCGTTTATATCTCGCAATTGGACAACACACAATTGCCATTTTTTATCTCACAATTCTGACTTTATAACTCACAATACTGAATTTATATCATGCAATTCTGACTTTATATCACACAATTGCAAAAAAAAAAATGTCAGTATTGTGAGATAAAAAGTCGCAATTAACTTTGTTTTTTATTTAATGGCGGAAACAGGATTTACTTTCTCTCAGAAATTGCTAGTAAATAATTACAAAGAAACTGCAAGTAACACATTGAATTAAATGTGAAATTTTTGAAGTAGAAAGACTGAGATAGTATTTTCTAAAATGTACTCCAATAATCTGCTGTTTTATTTAACTTTGAAAAACATTTTTACAGTGTGCATCTAGGTAAAAACGGAACACACTAAGGCATTTTAATAGATAGGATGTGATATAAACACTAGACTTCAGCATGCATAAAGCCCTCCTATTGATGGCAGCATTTTTCAGCTTTGGGACACAGTGCGTGCAGAGTGGAGGACAGACCAGCGCCCACCTGATGTGCTCAAGAGAATGTGACTTTGCGCTCCACTGAGCTGTAGAAAGGAAATCTGATGAACGTCTTTGTAACAGACAGCTCACTTGACTGTGTTTACAGCTTACACCAGATCCATGAAAATCCCTAAGAATGCATCAAGAAATATCTGACAGTGATTTATGAATTTGCCCCATTTCTGTCTGACATACAGTTGCAGGAGCACAACAAAATGTGCAGCGCTTTAGAAGTAGCATTAAATCTTATCTTAAAACCTAGTTATGTAAACAGTTTAACTGCTTAGTACACTATTAAACACCAATTTAATGCTTTTCTGCCAAAGACGCAATGCCACGTCAGGCGCTTTGTTTGATTAGAGTGAGATTAAACAGAGGATAGGAAGCGATATTGTTCTTTTGTTTAATTACTTTTTGGCACCTCAATGGAGACTGAGCGTCTGAAAAATCAGATTGCAGAAAAAAAAAAACATGCTGTAATTATTTTTCTAATTAGCAGTTGCCTGCGTTTTTTCACTGCTATCAATCCAAGAGCATTGAAATGACATACTCATGTCAGAGTGCATCTGTTGTCATGCGACAGCTTCAAAGAATACCTGTTAGGCTTTTCTGAGAATCTGTTTTAACCCTGTCATAAGGTTAATGTCCCTGTTTGTATTTATGCATCTATTTATGAACCTGACATGAACAGATGTTGACATAGGTAAATGTCAGTGATGGCAAGATACCCCAGGTGAATAGGGTAAAAAAAAAAAACTAATAGATATCACCATACTTCCCCAGCTGACTGATTACATTAAGAATTGCAAACATTTTTTGTATTACAAGTTTTCTGAAATTTTATGTTTAAATATGCAAATGAGGCATTATCTAATTAAATATGCACAAATTTGCAAAGAACAAAGATCTGAATATTGGATGAAGTCAGGTTCAAAATTCTTGTTTCATTTATTTGACATATTAGAGTCAAAGGTTTTTGCAGAGGGGATTTTGGATATCTCTTTTTAATCACTCCATAAATTAAAAAATACTATCAACAGCCAGAAAAAATAGGAATAAAATGTTGTATAAAATCAGGCAAATTGTATATCAACAAACACCCTTTGTAAAAACCTTCAGAATATAGATAGGAATAAAACTGTAAAGTTTGGTGTATGTAAGTTCTGCTGAAGTGGAGATTTCTGACTCAGAGCAGGAGAAAAAACTCATTTTGAGAAAATGGCCTTTAAAGGGCACCTATTATGCCTCTTTTTACAAGATTTAATATAAGTCTAAGGTGTCCCCAGAGTGTGTCTGTAAAGTTTCAGCTCAAAATACCCTACAGATCATTTATTATACCATGTTGAAAATGCCAATTTTTGAGTGAGAGAAAAATTAGATGTTTTTTGTGTGTCTCTTTAAATGCAAATGAGCTGCTGCTCCCCATCCCAGAGGGCGGAGCCAATAGCTCGTGCATTCTCTACTAAAAACTAAAACATGATATCTGTTTGGTTTTAATGATCATCTCTATCGCGGACACGCTCACATGACATTGCAATTCTTCATCATCATCATGAAAGTTTATCATCTGCATGCGTTTTAAAGCCATATCAGTCTAAACTTCTGATATAAGTTCACTGAGTTTTTGAAATAACCTTGTGTGTATTTGACAGTTTAATCGCAATAACACATGAAAGACAACTTAGTTTAATACTCACGGAATGCCCCGTCTGACATCCAGCTCTCTGAGCGCATGCGTCGGGTGTAATATTGGGCAAGCTATTAATTGCCGGCGTAACTAGCTTGTCGAATTGAGGATGTGCTTCATTTGCATTACATAATGGGCTGCAACCAATAAAATCAATCGTGCATCTGCCTACATTTTTGCAAAACTCCCCTAATGTACCTATACATACAATTAGCAGAATATCGACTTATTTTCACACGGTTCCTTGCAAAAAACTGCAGTGTTATGACCTCAAAACACTTTTACCACAGTGTGACTTTTACCTCCTTTTTTTTTTTTTTTTTCGCATCAGGCACCATGACTGGAGCTGCTGGGAACTGAATAACATAAATTGAATGTTAGCAGGCCTACTGCTGATCTACAAGAGCAGATACCATCTCTCAAATGACAAGTTTTCTTAAGAACATTTCTAAGAACTCTGTTGACCACACAAGAGCCCTGCTTTCTTACTGCCGTCGGCTAGATTGACATGAAATGCCTTGCTGTTCAACCCAGGGTCTGCGAAATTGATCTTTGGATGAATTTTCATCCCAGCATAGATGATGTATGAGCACATCTTTTCAGTTGAAGAGTCACCATGATTGCTTAGTGACATTTAGATTTTTCAAATATAGGCTAGTGGTCTTCCAGGTTTTTTTTACTGTACCACAATAGCTACAGGCCTACAACCTATTTGCGAATGACACATAATTCAAGAGTCTGACCCTATAGTTAAGGGTTGAACCCCAACAAAGAAAGTCAAAATAAAAGGTTGGGATATTATACATCTTCAAAATATGTATTCACAAGTAGGCCAACTATATACACGTTTCAACAGCATCTTCAAACAACGTTTCAGCAACTGGGTCAATGACGTGACGGGTCATTTTTTTGTCCAAAGGCCTTAATAATAATAAAAAAAAACAAAGATATGACATCCAAAGTATGTAAGGTAGTACAACTTGATCTCTTTTATTGAATCCAAAAGGTTTTAATTATATTTTCCTACATATAAAGGTATTTTAAAGATTTTGAAGTGTCAAAAGGTCATTCGGTTTAACCGTCCAAAGGCCAATACAGCCATTTCATTAGTGATTAAAATATCTTAAAATGTAATAAATGTATATATTTTTTATTCTGGCATGACTTTATAACATCATATTTCAACATAATGCAAAATGATATTAAAATTATGTGTAGAAGTCGTTGCTTTGTTATGAGAAAGAATGTCCGGAAAAATGAATTTCAAGTCATTTGAAGTAACCAATATAAAGGGACCATTTTGGATCAAATCATGTGACATCATTCAGACACCTGCAAATGACCACATGGTCATGAAGCAAAGTAACTAACTATTTGAAAAATTCATGTTTTCACTTGCTCATATGCATGTCCCGAAACAGGTCATTTGGTACAACCGCTATAAAACATGGAAAATGCTGTAATATTTTAAAAACTTGTACTAAATTTAAAAGGTTTGAATGTCCTTTTGTTATCTAGCTAGCAAGCTAACTAGCAAGATATCAGCATGTTAGCATTGTTTGAAAATTTTGGCATTTGGTATAACCAAAAGTGTCATTCAGTAAAACTGAAATTTTGGTTAAACCAAATGACTTTTTTGGTGACAGATTTTGTCCATCTTGTAAAAAATGACAAAAGCAGTGTTAATTGATTATAAAAACCACATAATCTCATTGTTAACACTGAATAAAACTTCAAAATTAATTATATCTCCATTATGTTTTTTTACACTTTTAAAAACCTTATTCGTTAATGACCCAACTACAAAAAGTTAGCTAGATCAGAATTGCAAAAAAAAGTAGCCAAGACACGTGGCTAAAAAGTACATCGACAAGGCATACATACTGTAATTATTTATCAGTTTATTACTGATTTGTTTTAGATTTAAAACGTTTACAAGAGTTTGCCTGTAAAATAACTGTTCTAGGGCCGACAAAAGACTAACGGTTTCCGCGATACAGATGAGAATGAGTAAAACGTATCACATATCTGTACATAACCCAAAGATTATAGGAAGCCGCTGATATGAGTGAATAAAAATCTTACCTTATGATGCTTTTGATGGAATGTAAACAAAAATCCGAAAATAATCCATAACCCAGTAAAATAGCTAATCCAAGGTGAAACGCGATCTGTCGAATATATTAAGTCTAATTACCATAAATGTATAAACATTGTGAAACCATGAGTAGTTGGCTTCAAAACCATGAAATGAACGAATTAAATGCGAATATACTTTTCTATGTACATATATTTTAAATACATCATCTTGAAAAGATGATTTTTATGTCGTGATGATTTTACATTCACCTGTTCTGGCCTGCAGAATGCACGTGCCTCCTAACGTAACCACGCTGGCACGTAGTATGCGTGCGCGCGTGCTGAAATAATTAGCTTTTTTGTTTTCTGCTAATGTTTTAATAACTAATAATAATAATAATAATTAGTTCGATTTAAAGTTAATTCAAATCATTTAAAATTCGATTATTTTGTTACTTAAAGGAACACTCCACTTTTTTTGAAAATAGGCTCATTTTCCAACTCCCCTAGAGTTAAACAGTTAAGTTTTACCGTTTTCGAATCCATTCAGCCGATCTCCGGGTCTGGCGGTACCACTTTTAGCATAGCTTAGCATAGTTCATTGAATCCGATTAGACCGTTAGCATCTCGCTCAAAAATGACCAAAGAATTTTGATATTTTTCCTATTTAAAACTTGACTCTTCTGTAGTTACATCGTGTACTAAGACCGACGGAAAATGAAAAGTTGCGATTTTCTAGCCTGATAAGGCTAGGAACTATACTCTCATTCCGGCGTAATAATCAAGGAACTTTGCTGCCGTACCATGGGTGCAGCAGGCGCAATGATATTACGCAGCGCCTGTGACCATAGACATTATAATAATGTATAATAACATTATAATAATGTTTATTTTAATGTCTATGCCTGTGACCCCCTGCAACCATGCGTGCCTTGCAACCATGGAGACATTTGTGAGAGACACTGCGTAATATCATTGCGCCTGCTGCACCCATGGTACGGCAGCAAAGTTCCTTGCTTATTACACTGGAATGAGAGTATAGTTCCTAACCATATCAGCCTAGAAAATCGCAACTTTTCATTTTCCGTTGGTCTTAGTACACGATGTAACTACAGAAGAGTCAAGTTTTAAATAGGAAAAATATCGAAACTCTTTGGTCATTTTTGAGCGAGATGCTAACGGTCTAATCGGATTCAATGAACTATGCTAAGCTATGCTAAAAGTGGTACCGCCAGACCCGGAGATCGGCTGAATGGATTCGAAAACGGTAAAACTCAACTGTTTAACTCTAGGGGAGTTGGAAAATGAGCCTATTTTCAAAAAAAAGTGGAGTGTTCCTCATTCTTTGGCATTGGTGGTGGATGAATGTAATGTTATATCATCATAGAGTACAAGTCAGGATAATTCAGCCAGAAGGATAAACAGAGACTTTAGAAATATCAAGACGGTGCACTATATTACAATGAACGAGAGAAATTGCAACCCTGAAAAATGTTTTAACACTATTTGAGCAAGTAACAACATTTATGGGACGGTTTATGTCAGTTTGTTGTTGCTGATTTGAAATATACTTATGTAAATGCGAGTGTGGCAAGCATTTTTTAAGATTTCAGGATTTCCCACTTCAAATAGATTGGACTTGGTCTTGGATGCCCGAATAGCTGTCCTGAGGTGCTGCAAATATGGCCACCAAGTGAACGGATGTTCCTTAAAAGGGACTTTGTCATAAATCAAACATGGTTAGTTGATTGATAAGTGAAATGTAATCATCTGGAATTTGATTTTTACTTTGTTTATCCCTAATTTTTCTCTAGCCTTCCTCTCCATCCTGGGCAACGCAGCCGTCCTGGTTGCAGCCGCTTGGCGTCACAGTGTTCTGAAAGCTCCTGAGCTCCTCACGGTCAATCTGGCCGTGACTGACATTGGTATGGCTCTCAGCATGTACCCACTCTCAATCGCCTCTGCCTTCAACCACACCTGGATTGGAGGTGACCTTTCCTGCCTGTACTATGGCCTGATGGGTATGATCTTCAGCGTGGCCAGCATCATGACTCTGGCCGCCATGGGGTTAGTGAGATACCTGGTGACCGGAAACCCTCCAAAATCAGGTACTGTGCTGATCACATTAGGTCCCAAGTGAGATTCAAACAGCATCTTAGAAAATTTTGAAACATTGATTGCTTTATTGATACAATATGTCATTTCATTTTGTTGCATCCAAGCACAAAAAGTCAAAGTATTTTTAATGAACTGTTGTTGTTTTATCCTGGGCAATAACAGTGGAAATGTTCAATAGCTTTTAGTAGCCAAGATTTTAAGATTTGAGAAATATTCACTGTAAAAAGTTCCGGAAAAAGTTTGTTCTTGTTCGTTATTCAGGTTCAGTTGAGCTTCTGCTTATGTTCGCTGATCAATGTTTACATGCGAGTAAAAGCCTAAATTAAAGGGTACCCAAAAATGAAATTTCTGTCACCCTCATGTCGTTCCAAACAAGAGTTTCCCAGTTAAAAATTGCACATGAACGCCCTTTCTGTCATTTTTTGGTGCGCGAGATTGTCCTGTTTGGTTGTTGTTTTATCCTGGGCAATAACAGTGGAAATGTTCAATAGCTTTTAGTAGCCAAGATTTTAAGATTTGAGAAATATTCACTGTAAAAAGTGTGACAACTAGCCCTAGTCACACAGCAGAATTTGAAAAACCATATGATGTACAATCATACAATGCAATCACAGTAAAATAAGAAGCAGAATTATCACAAATGGCAGGAAGCCACAAATAATACATTGTCAAATGCCAGGAAGTCACAGAACATAAAGGGCTCCACTGTGCTATGCAATTTTGTTAAATTTTCAATGGTTGATGAAAAAGAAAATGCTGCAAAAAGAAGCAATATTTTCTTCTACATCTGATTGAAATGGATTATTGAAAATATGTTGGGTGGGGACTTTCTTTCCATTGGTTGTTGATGGATGCAGATCTGAATGTGAGCTTGCAATCAATATTAAGACTAATGACTGAAGTCTATTGTTTCACCAGAAGATTGAGTTATGACATTTATGCATTTAGAAAATATATACACGGTAAGAAAAATTTTGTACAAAAATGGAAAAGGTAACTTTCTGCCAGGACATTATCCATTAAAAGACATTCCCTTTAACCCTTAAACACAATGCAGTCCGTAATTCAAATACTGGTAAAACACCTGTGAAAAAATCAATGCTGAAATGTCCATCATTAGCATATTGGGCCCTGTTTTTAGTTCCAAGAAATATATGCTCTTGTAATAAATAGTAATTTTTAGTTTAATATATTCATATTAACAACACTATGTAAACTTTCCAGAAATTTTTTTGCTTGTCTGTGAAAGTTACTTGCATTTAATTCTGTCATTTTTAAGCTTTCGTAGATTTACAATACAGTACTAGACAAGCTCAGCCAAATGTGATCCATTTTTATATATGACTGTATGATTCATCATCCAAAATGAGCTTTTAAAATGTTCTGTATGTACTATGTAGACTCTTAAATATATGTACTTTTTAATGGGGTCATTAATTTGTACCATAAACATGAAACACAAGCCCAGCAATTATCCTTGAAATCTTGAATAATGCATGAAAAGGTCATTGGGGAATATAGTCAGGCATAATGACAGTTAATCTGTGATTTTCTAATTAGAGAGTTTCTGTTTCCTTTTCAAATTTACCAACCTAATTACCTTCAAATTTTCTCTGCATTTACAAAGAAACTCTAAATGAGGAAAAATAGATTATTGGCATTGGGATTTGCTACCTTGTTAAATCTTGACTTAATGCTTAAAAAAATCCTCTCAATTATCTTTCCTTTAGTGAAGAACAGCCTCAAATAATTTTTTGTCCATGTGTTCCAGGAAGCAAGTTTCGGAGAAAAACTATAAGTATATTGATTGGTGTCATCTGGCTTTATTCACTGCTGTGGGCAGTGTTTCCTCTTCTGGGATGGGGCGGATACGGGCCGGAACCCTACGGTTTGGCCTGTTCTGTGGACTGGGCCGGGTACCAGCACTCCTTAAACGGCTCTTCGTTCATTATGTCTTTGGCCATCCTGTGCACCCTGATCCCATGTGGAGTCATACTGTTCTCCTACGCTGGCATCGCCTGGAAGCTCCACAAGGCTTATCAGTCCATCCAGAGCAATGATAACCTGCCCAACTCAGGGGCCGTTGAGAGAAAAGTAACTATGGTAAGAGGCCATAAAAGAGCCATTTACTTTGAAAGCTTGTCTTTTTGATTTGAAAAGGTGTTTGAACACCAATGTGTGTCTGCAGTGCATGTAAAGAACCAGCCTATGATTTTAAAAATCCACTCACTCCTTTTTTTTATATATAATTCCCATAAATCAGAAGCAGCAGAAACAATAATTGCGTCATTGTAGGGAGAAGCCCCGCCCACAGCCGGTGACGATCTGCCCTATTAGCATAGACACAGCCCTGAGTGAGAAGCACAGAGTCCTCGCTGTAGCAGCTGGAGTTTTACAATGTCAGCGCCAAAGAGGCATTACAATTGCTGTTTTGGGATGTACCAATGAACATAAGAGTCTCCATAGACTCCCGCCATCTTGAGTCACTGAGGACATTGTGGTTAAATTTCAATTTTGAAGGAAATGTCCCAAAGAAAGTAGGTAAAGTCTTGCGGCAATCATTTTAAACGAATAATGCTACCTATCATATTGTGCTACCAACACTATATTGTTTTAAGGGTAGGTTTAGAGTAGGGGTAGGTATGGACATTAAAGGGTTAGTTCACCCCAAAATGAATGAATGACGCTTCAAAAAGTTCATAAAGAGATTTGAAAACTAATCCATATGAATCGAGGGGTTTAGTCCAAATTTTCTGAAGAGAATCGATCGCTTGTTATGATGAACAGATTTAAAAGGTTCACCCAAAAATGAAATTTCTGTCATTAATTACTCACCCTCATGTCGTTCCAAACCCGCAAGACCTTCGTTCATCTTCGGAATGCAAATTAAGATATTTTTGATGAAATCGAGAGGTTTTTTATCTCCAGTAGAAAGCAATGAAATTACCACATTTAAGGTCCAGAGAAGTAGTAAAGACATTGTTAAAATAGTCGACGTGACTGCAGTGGTTCAACCTTAATGTTATGAAGTGACGAGAATACTTTTTGTGCGCAAAAACAAAACAAAAATAATGACTTTATTCAACAAAATTTCCTCTTCCCTTCCCAAAAATGAAATTTCTGCCACGCTCATGTCGTTCCAAACAAAAGTTTCCCAGTTAAAAATTGCACATGGACGCCCTTTCTGTCATTTTTTGGTGCGCAAGATTGTCCTGTTTTGTTGTTGCTGGTATGCCGGAGCATGAGTTCTTGAAACTCCGCCCTCTTCTGGAAAGAAGGCCGGGAGCAACAGCTCATTTGCATTTAAGGGGACACTCAAAAATGGACACTCAAAACATGGCATTTTAACGCTATAATAAATTATATGTGTGGTATTTTGAGCTAAAACTTCACATACACACTCTGGGTACACCAGAGACTTAGGCCCTGTCCCAAATGGCACCCTAAACACTTGTGGTCTTCCTTCTTCCGCACTTTCATGACATAACGCTGCTTTGACTGTTGGGAAGAAGTCTGCTGCGGAGCTCGCACCAGTGCGGGCTCAGCAAAAGTGCTCATCGAGGGTGCATATCAACCGCAAAGGGGGCACTCGCAAGCACCCTTCTGAAACCTAAAATGGACTTAACAGACAAGCGTACGCAAGTGCATATGAAGTGTGCCTTTTGGGACAGGGCCTTATTTTACATCTTGTAAAAAGGGGCATAATAGGTCCCCTTTAAGCTTCCAGCAGATGTGTGAAGCTCCAGCGTTTGCACGTACAGTGACCCTGCATGTTGTTAAACATTTGAAGGACAATGTTGCAGATTTTCAATCAGCTTTGTATTGTTACAGTGTCGGTAGTATATATAAATGAACAATGTGTACTCTTTCTCCATTGTAACAACACAAAGCTGGTTGAAAACCAGCAAACTTGTCTTTTAAGTGTTTCACAACATCCAGGGTCACTGTATGTGCAAACCCTGGAGCATTCACACATCTGCTGGAAGCTTAACAGTTTTCCTGCTACAGCGACAGACATCGATTCACACCCCTGCTCCATCTTCTGTTTTTTTTTTTTGTTTTTGTTTTTTTTGCTCCGCTGGTTTTAAATCTAAAATCATAAACCTAAGGGAAACATTTTTGCTGTTTGTCTCCCAAATCATAAAAGTGGGTAAAGGTCAAGCTCAAATCCCTCCTCAAAGGTCACTAATGGAAGTCAACAGATTCCAAGAAATAGCCCCATGTGTGCTTGTCATTTTCCAGGAACTTGCATTTAAAACTTAAAAGTGTTTTGTAAGTGTATTGTTAGGGCTGTCCTTCCTGGAGGTAAGGGCAAAATGGTAATCGGGTATTTCTGAAAACTTTTCCCTGAACCTGCCAGCTATGATATTTAAGAACAATGTTGTTCATAAACTTTAATTATTAAATGGTGCATGTGGAACCATCACTCTAAATTAATGCATTAGTGCCCTTTCCCCCAGACCACAACAGCGGTAGCCTGTCTAACATGAATCACTTTTAACTGCTTTCTGGTGTCAGTTCATGTTTCCCTACTGTGTTTCAGATGGGCATCCTGATCAGTGCTGGCTTTATTGTGTCCTGGACGCCCTATGTGTTCATCAGTCTCTGGACCATGTTTCACTCCGAGGGCAAAGACAGCGTGGCGCCCATTGTCAGCTTGCTACCCTGCCTCTTCGCAAAATGCTCAACGGTGTACAACCCTTTTGTCTACTACGTTTTCCGCAAATCTTTCCGCAGAGAACTACGGCAGATCCGGATGTGTTGTTACCAAGGCTGTTGTGATGCTGTGAGCAAAATTACAGGAGGAGAACGCTCAGAGGAAAATAGTGGGGCACAAAAGACAGCAGAAGAGTGAAAGCACAAAAGTAGAGGTCACCACTAAAAATATATAGAGAGGTGAGGAGAGGAGCTCCAATGAATAAAAAAAAAAGGGTTGGAGAATGCTTTGTAGCCTGGTCTTGATGTGCTAATGCATCTTCAAGAGCGTCAAGTCTGTGTCTACAGAAGAGCATTGCATGAATGTAGGACACACAAAGAAAAAATATTTTAAACTATTGGAAATATTTCATATGGCTACATTCCTGTATACAGGCCAGATATTCTCTGGATATTCTCTGTCTCAAAGGCTGCCGGTATGCAGATATTCCCTTGTGTTCTCTGTTCACTGACAATCCCATGTTTATTTGTTTGAGTAATGTCTTATTCTTTTGTCCTTTTATCTAATCTTTTATTGCTGTCAGACCTTTTCGCTTTCATCAGATTATTGTGAGATAAAAGCTATTGAAATCCTTTAAAAGATGAATGCTTTATGAAGAAGATAGAATGGTTGTTTGATTGATTTATCAATCATCATCAAGATTTTTTGCAAAACTTTCTTGCAATGATTTTATGTCTTAGAATGTTCCTTTCAGTTTTCCATTGAACCTGTTTTTCATTAAAAACCATTTTTCACACTGTGTTGTTATATTTCCTCCTGTGTTCTTTGTTCTTCACTAACTGTTGTGAATCTTTCTTTAAAAGTACCATATTAATGCATCCGAAGCTGCAATTACTAGTGAAAGGGGCTGATCATCGGGTGACAAAGACTGAAAGAAGGATCCTGTTGATGGATGCTTGCATGACTCCTTCAATACAAACACCCCATTGAGACTTGATTTTAAAAAGTCATGCTCATCATGACAAGCTACAAGGCACAGATAGTACCTTACTGTTTAATAGATTTGAAAACTATTCACAGGAATCATATTACCAACCAGAATCGTCTGATGTTTGTCAGTTCCTTTTAAAGCAGAATTAGGTGTTTTCTTCAACTATGGTCACATTTGTCAACTTATTAAAACTTTTCATCTTGTATTTGTGTATACTTTGCAAATGCCTTTTATGTACAGATTTTATTAGCCTTGTCCCAGACTTTCAATTTTAAAATCACAATCACAAATATTATATATAATATAATATATAACTTGAAGGTAAGTTAATGATGATAAAAATCTTTTTGGTTCTTCCCCAACCATGGCTTTTTATGACACCAGCTTCACTGCAGAGAAACTCTCTGTGGGATTTCTGATTTGTCGGCAAGAGTGTCTTAATGAATCAGGGAGCAGATCAAAGTGAAGAGGGCTGACCAGGACACATAGAACACATGTCCCAGCAGCTTTCTATTCCCATCATTATTTTACTAATATCAGAGAAGCACAAATGGATAAAACAAGTAGTTGGATGTAGGATAATGTTCATTATATATCTGAACATAATTATGCTCAGTTTCCCCAAAGTGCAGTGTCTTTAATTGCATGTTATGTCAAAGCAATTCGTTCATTCTTACCTAAACACCATCATCACAAATTTTTTTTTTTTTTATCAAAATATATTTATGTATTTTTTATCAAAATACATTTATTTGTGTTAATTAGTTATTTAAAATTTCAACAGCCTTGATGCAATAGGCATTCAAATGGACTGAAATAAAGTCAGAGGATGGGAAGGATTTGAGTGCATTTTCATTGTTCCTGGTCACTTTTCACAACGAAATAGAGGACAATGAATATATAGATGAGTTGGATTATTATCTTAAAGGGGTCATATAATGCCACTTTTACAAGATGTAAAATAAGTCTCTGATGTCCCCAGAGTGTGTATGTGAAGTTTTAGCTCAAAATACCCCACAGATTATTTTTATAGCATGTTAAATTTATCACTTTTTGAGGGTGAGCAAAAATGCTCAGTTTTTCTGTGTCCCTTTAAATGCAAATGAGCTGCTGCTCCCAAGAAGATGGTGGAGTTTCAAGAGTTTGTGTTATCAGCAGCTCCGATTACCTCACGCAGACTCACTGAAAACTATTCAAACTTTTATGTTCAAACCAGAGTCGGACAATGATGGAGAGACTCAAGAAGGAGTGACAACATGTAGAATGCAACAGAATGGTTAGTTGATGAATTTATGTAGCTGATGTGAAGTTAACTATCTTAAAGTCATTTATTAGCATATTCTGTCATGATAATCTATAAATCGCTCGTGTGGGAACTGTTGTAAGATCATACAGAGCCAGAGAATATATGCTGCATGAAGATAGAACAGGTATAGTTTAGTTTAATTACGGTTATAAATTGTCATGTTGCCATCTTGCTTTTATGACATGCTATTGCATTTGTGTTACGTACTGTATTGCAATAACGGCCTCACCCACTTTGTTGCGTGTTCTCAAAGGAAAGGTTTATGTAAATTTTAGGGTTAGTGATGTCACCAACCCAGGAAGAAGCTCATTGTAGTCCTTAGACAGAGAATTCTTTAAAAGAAAATATCTCCCTTTGCTTTGAACTTTGAGCGTCGTAACTTTGCAGATGTTGTTTAACTCCAACGGCAACATTATACACTAACTAAAGTTAAAAAAGTGAAATCATAATCAACCACCCCTTTAAAACTGCCCTACAAGTTGTGCGAAAGATGGAGAGCCCATGCTTATGAGTGTGAGGAGCACAACAGGAGAAACAACCTTCTCATCAATATGACATTCCAGAAAAGTATATTGTTATGCGGGCTAAATCAATTGGCTGACTTCAGTGTGCCAAGATGTATAAAACCAGTTGACTTTGGAGTTTCAAATTCCACACAACTACATCACTTCTCAGACGCTAGCGAAGTGGGATATGGAGTTGTCTCATACCTCAGATTGTTAAACGCTAATGGACTTGCAGATTGTGCCTTCATGATGGGGAAGTCTCGAGTAGCGCCATTAAAGCAGATCACTATTCCGCGTATGGAGCTGGCTGTTGCAGTTGTTGCAGTTAACTCAGACAAAATGCTGAAAGATGAACTGGAACAAGAAGTGCTTGAAACTGTTTTTTATCACTATTTTGAGATACAGTATAATGACCATGAAGGTCTTCATTTCAAAACGTTTGTTGCCAACAGGATTGCCATTATAAGAGAGTCTACCAGACCACAGCAGTGAAGGTACATCAATACCTCCATAAACCCAGCTGATTGTGCATCCAGGGGACTTACTTTCATGAAATGTGAGCTGGATCAATGGTCCTTTTCTTAAAGAACCAGAGAGCAGGTGGCCCCTTTCACTGGTAATTGTAGCTTTGAAATCATAACCTATTAAAAGTGAGGTTAAACACTCAGCGTCAGTGTATCTTGTGTGTGCAGTGGATGGCGCAAATGCTGTGAACAAATTGATCAATTATCACTCCGATTGGTAAGAGAGCCATGGCATGAATCCTTCTTTTTAAGGACATGGTTATACAGCGCAGCAAATCAAAGAACAGCCAAAGACAGAAAAGTTCAGAGTTGTAAAACAAAATCCACAGCAGAAAACTGCAAAGCTCTAACAATGCAGGATTTAACAAGGGCTGAAAATGAGATCAAGTCAAAGTTTCACAGAAGAAATTTCTATGTTGCAAAAAGGTAATTCATCTGTTAAAAAGAACAGTTGCCTTGCTAAACTGGATCCAATACTTCAGAATAATACCATATCAACCACCCTTTACCAATGCTGAGGTAGACTTTCAACCCAACTTCTGGATCTCATTTCGGTGGAGTGTGAGAAAGACAGATAAGGTCCAAAAAAGTCTAGAAAAATCCGGAGATCTGAGCTGAAGGAACAAACACTTACTGATGAGAGCTTGCATACATTCAACTTACTTACTGGTCTTTGGAAGAATCATGAAAGTGTTCCAGATAAAAAGGGACTGGTTAAAACTAAGACCAATACCTTGGGCCCTGTTGACAAGTTGTGACTTATCTGTGAAATGGACTGTTAACTACTCCTCAAATATCAAGGAGTGTTCCTCTGCCATAAAAAGAATATGGACATTTCAGAAAATAGATAACAGACACTTAATGTCTCTGAAGTGATGCATAATGTAAATATTACACCAGTATGGTATACCATTGTTTTTGTTGAAAAGGAAATTGTCAGTCTGCCAGCCTGTCAATTAGGGGACTGAAAAGTTAAGGTGATGATACACGAGGCAACTTTTTGAGCAATGTTGCCGGGCAATGTTGCTTGGGCACTTTCCCATTAAGAATGAGCAACATATTTCTATCTGGATACTTTAGATCGGTCGTGGGCAAATTTTCTGAGATCCTCCAATCAGAATGCTAGAAGCTGATCATGTGACCGGCTTGGAGATTTCAGAAAAAATTCAAACAAGATGGCGGCCTCTCAACAGCAGTGGAGCGAAGAAAAGGAGAGTGAACTTATATCTTTTTACGCTGGTAAGTTGTCATGTGTCAACTCAAAACAGGGAATATACCTCATTTAATGCTTAAAATACCAACAATAAATAATTTAGCCATCAAATGTTTTCAGTTAAATACTAAAAAGACGTGTTCTGTTTAATGTCTGTAGTGACATAGGCTGTAGGGAGTATGGCACGTGAAAGTACTCTGGTTCGAATCCGCCTTTTGCCAAACTCACTCTTCTCCCTTTTCCTATCACAAATCAGATCAGAAAGGCATTAATATTTAATAAAAATGAAGAAAATATTTGAAAAGTTGTTAGTGCCTAACAAGTGTTTATAATAAAGTATTTATTGGGTTGGCAATAGATTTGCTCCTCTCTGATTGGTTGCTGCCAACTATCCGTTGCCCTAATTAGTTGCCCTGTGTCTCACCAGGTTGCCTGTTGATGGCAACATTGCCCAGCAACACTGCTCAAAAAGTTGCCCCGTGTATCATCACCTTAAGAGCCATATTTCATACTTCAGAATTTATATTTTCATTATGTAAATTTAGTATAATTATTTTTAATTAGTCATTTACTGTTGAATACATTTCTTTGGTTTAATACTGCGCATGTTCAGTGACGTCATTTTTGTAGTGCACGTGAAAAGATATTGATCAGATGCACAGTGGGAGAACACAAACCTTTTGACTGTGTATAGTAAGATAGCAGAAGTGGTTATTAAGTATGGTATCTCAACAACCAAGTTGTTAAGAGAAGATGTTGTTGCACAAGAGGCTTATGATGAAAGAAGAGAAGACTGAATGAAATGTGATTTTGGAAAATAAATCATGACAAAGGAAATTATGGACTGCTAGTCAAGAATACAAGATGAGAAGATACACATCAAAACCTGTGGAATAACTAAGACAATTACACGTTCCTTACAGAGCGTTTCACACGTCCTTTGCCCTTTGTGAAGGGCTCAATCTTCTAGAGCTGCATCTTCTACAGATGAAGGTTCAAAGAGAATAGAAAGACATTCCTCCTTCAGAAACCAGCATGGATGATAGGTAGCATCTAACAGACTTAAAAGTTAAAGGTGAAGTGTCATACAGAATTGCAGAAATAATAAATTGGTTGAGCTAGAAGTTGACATGTTGGACAGCTCAAATAAACAATACAAACATATTAAAACTGGATTAAGTATTTCATTTCACCTATAAATTTACTTTGAGTGCATCAATTACATTACATCAATTACACACATCGTATGCATACAGTGGTATTTTTTTTTTTTTTTTGATCAATTATTTTATTATCTCTTTGGATCAATGACGATCTGTTGAAACATGACTGACAAATCCCACCTACACAGACAATATTCACTTTAAATTGCTGTTCCCACTGAAGAATTGACTGGCTAGACTGCCACCTTTAAGATTCTTTATATTAACTTTAGGCCTACACTTCATTTGATCCATTTTTATCCATTTAGTGGACACTTTTGTCCAGAGCGTTAAGAGAGAAGTGTGTAACAAAAGCAATTCATCATGAAGCACCCAATCATGTCAGAAGTGCTGTAATTCAGTGTTCCAAGGTTGATCTGAACAGACATGTCTTTGCAGAATATTAGTTACTTTTTACCTTTCCGACTCTGAAGGCTAAAAACTCATATTCTGCAAAGACATGCGTGCAAACAAAGGTATAACAGCAACACGGAGTCATGAGCTGTCAGTGCTGCTCACCAGATTTCTATTTTCATCACCTTTATAGCTTATGCAACTAACCTTCTTTACATGAATCATACACATAAACATATGCTACATGATGGATTTTGAAAGCAAAAATGGTTTAGTTTTTAAACATTTTGTGTCATTTGATGAAGATCAGCCATGAAGCTAGACAGAAAATACAATTTTTCTTGTTCGTGATGAAACATGGGACCAAACATTTATCATCATTCTCTGGAGCAGCACAAATGCACAATTAAACATTGATTATCCATCCAACATTTTGCTAACATTCCAATTAATATTTTAAAAAAATTATTTCTGAATGTTCAAAATTGTTTCGTGGTTATATGAACTTTAAGGGAACATTCCATTTTATCATTTAACAAACATTATGGGAACATTACTTTTGAATGTTCTCTAAGTCTAAACATTCTGAAACGTTTAAAAGAGTTAAATGAACATTTAACTAAAACATTGATGAACATTCCATTAATGTTGTAGAAATAAAGTTATAAAACGGATAGTTGCGGCCCTTGATTCTGATTGGTTGAGCCGTGTTCGAAGCCGTTGTAAAAATCCCGACCAAATACAGCTGACCACATTACATAAGTATCGCTGCGTCTGTCTTAGCAACGTAAACATATGTTTGTTCTCAATTTATTTTGTTCATTGAAGCTTACTGCATTATGTAGAAGAGTATTGTGAGAGAGATATCGAGTGAGCGAGTTTATTACCTGCATTCAGATTTAGCATTTTCCTTCAGGTCAGTCCTATGTTCATAATAAAAAATCTGTTTGAATGTCCGCTGCGATCTTGTCCTTTTAACATTTAATGGGTTTCCCGTGTCCTGCTGACACTGACAGCGCTAGTCAAAGCATTTGTCATTTGCGTCCATGTTCACAAGTTTCAATATAAAAGTCTTTGCGACTGAGTGACTCGCTCATAAAGACAATCTTTGCCGTCTAATGGCATAATAAATGTAACTTCTGTTGCTGCTCACGGTCAGGGACTATTTTTTCCAGAGGAAGGAAGACTATTAGTGTTTTTACTTCATGAAAGTTGCATTGATACATATTTTTCGGCTTTAATATTTGAATTGTGTGGTAACCGTTTTATAAAAGCAATAAGCCCCGTGAAGCCGTGGTTTACAGTGAATTTATAACAGCTAAGGGGGTTTTAGGCACTCTGCTCCACGTCATTCCTAACTTCGCCCCTTAGCTGTTATAAATTCACTGTAAACCACGGCTTCTTGAGGCTTATTGCTTTATTTTGTGCAACATTTTTAGAACATTATTAAAGACCAGATAAATTTGAATGAACATTCTATTTACGTTTCTGGAATAATGTTTGTTCATAACTTTAAAAGTTAGCCAAAGTCCTGAGAACGTTCCCTGTTAGCTGGGATTGCTCCCTATTTTAATGACATATTGGATGCAGCATGTCCAAACTTATTTTGAATCATTTCAGGTTTTCTTAAGACTCATAATTAGTTTAGTGTTTTATGTCTTCATTAAAGAAATAAACAACCCACACATAAACAAACATGTATTGTATACATACATAACACCACATGAAAGATGCTAAATCCTACTAATTAGTTACAAATGAATTCAAAGATAAGAGTTATGAATAATTCAGTGGTATTGACGACTCTAAATGAGCAATGCAAATGTGTTATTAGGAAGGAAAAACCACATAAGGACATGCAAAGGAGGATTTTTAAGTGTCCTTTGAGGTGGTAGTGACTGCATATATGAAGATGCATGTGTTTCACACATATGTGAAAACACATGCTGATCTTGTCAAGAGATCCTACAACTCCTCTTGAACAGGAAGAGAAATGTGGTTAATACCTCCCCAACAGTAAAGGAGGACCCCTCGAGGACCATCACGGATGAGTTTAGATTGTAACAGGTTGTTGAGTCCATGGCAAAAGAAGTTAATCAAAGCCAAGTCTGGGAGGTCATTTATATTAGCAAATGTCCAAAAAGTCTCTGATGTGGTCCTCGAGTGAGTGAGTTCCTTGCCGTAGTTGGACTAGGGTGACTGCTGGATCCATCTGTGGTCTGGTGTTCTGTTATGAGGCAGTTCTGAAGTGACAGAGAGGAGGATCAAAATGCAGTGACTGTTTTATTAAAACAAAACAACAAAAGTAAATCCAGACAACAAACAGGAGATACCAACCATGAGATAAATAGAGCACACATAACATCCATGAAGGACAACACCAGACAAAGAACATGAGAAACACTGTGCTACATATACACAAGGGGTGATTGGTAAACAAGACACACCTGGCAACAATCAGAGAACTAATTATCAAGAAAAACTACAAAGGAATAAAAACTTGGCACTAGGACAGGAAATACAACAAAAGTCCACATAAGACAGAAAAAAGAAATTAGGGTTTTTGAGGAAAACATTCCAGGATTTTTCTCCATATAGTGGACTTCAGTGGGGTCCAAATTGCAGTTTCAATGCAGCTTCAAAGGGCTCTACATGATCCCAGATGAGGAATAAGAGTCTTATCTAGCGAAACGATCAGTCATTTTAAAAAAAATTATATACTTTTTAACCACAAATCCTTGTCTTGCACTAGCTCTGCGATGCGCCACGCATTACGTTGAAAGGTAACGCGTGACGTAGGCTGAAGAACCGTGGTAGGGCGAAAAACTTCATCTAATTTTTTCCTCCAATTTCAAAATCGTCCGATATCATTTGTTTTACCCTTTTTTTTTTTTTGTAAAGGGCATTTGGCTTAATCTTTGCACATTCGCCTTGTATACACTGGATCGGTACTTCCGCCTACATCACGCATGACCTTTGTAATGTGATTACATCATGCATGCGGATCGCAGAGCTACGTTTTTATTTTTTTTTTTAGAAAATTTTGCTAGATAAGACCCTTATTCCTCGTCTGGGATCGTGTAGAGCCCTTTGAAGCTGCAATTTGAACCTTCCACTCAGTGAACCCCACTGAAGTCCACTATATGGAGAATGCAACTGTCAAAGATGCCAGATGCTCAACCCACCAGCATTCACGCTTTGTCTTTCCTACATCACCTTGTCTTAACCAAGGAGGTCTAAAATACCTGAAGAAAGCTATTTGCTAGCTTCCATTACATCTATGCAGATGTTTTTATCCAAAGAAACTTGCAGTGCATTGAAGGTACAATTTATCAGTTCATGCATTCCATTGGAATTGAATCAGTTCTGGTATTCCCCTGCATGCTAAACATCCTAAATAACATAGTTAGAACAGAATTAGTGTGTCCTTAATCAAAGTATATTAAAAGCAGTGAGTCTAAGTTGCCAGAATGTTACTCCGTATTTTTGACATGTGCATGAACACACTCCAAAAAGTACATATTTTCCATGCAAATAAGCATATGAATTGGGACACAGCACAATTCCTTCATTAACACCCACAGTTATCTACTGTAAAACAACCAGCTGAAGAAATCAACATGAGATTGCAGATGAAAATACAACTTTAACTGTGAATTGCCAAACAAATTCCTCAGAGCATTGTGCTTTTATTACATAATTTGTCTCATTTCTACTCTGCACACAAACCTTATGTGCTGAACCTCAGATATCTCACTCTCACAGCTTGACATTTCTTGATGGATTTAAATGTAACGTAAATGCAATTTTCATTCAGCGACATCAAAGAGAGCAGAACATAATAGTCTTAGTGCACTTTACTTTAAAAAGGCTCCCGTTTTGTTAATGCAGTAAAGTAAATTATTCATTTTTCACTTAGGGAGAAAGTCTCAGTTTGTTTCATTAAATTTAATTTAGGTTGGGGAATTCTACTGTTTAAAAAAAATGTGCAGATAAAGCTTGATGATTTGATTTGATTTCCTCTATGTGTAAGAAGAATCAACTACATGTTTCTTTCATACAGTGTTTTCCTTGTTTCTGTAATCAAGTGTGTTTTTGTGGAGAGTGCATGATTGCAATTTAAGGCTATACAGTGACAAGAATGCTCTTTGTTGTCTGAGAGATGACCTTGAATCTCCAAAACAAACATATTTTACTGCTTAGAGAGTAACATAAATTTATCCAGGGCCGCTGTTGGCCAAATGTGTGCCCTAAGCAGAATTGTATTGTTGTGTATAGCTAAAATGATCATAGAAGTACTGGAATAATAGTTTATAGTTAGTTAAACACTTGATGTCTACTGTATACAGAGCCCCGCACATGACATGCAGGGGGAAAAAAGTCAATCGTGCGCACAATTTATAAATCGAGGGAACGACTTAGTAAAGTGTGCGCACAATTTAGCCTACTATTTTTTTCCTGCATGTCATGTGCAGGGCTCCATAAAGGTAGCTATAAAAATGAGGAAATAAACCTTATGAAAGTAACGTGACCCTTCAAATAAATATTATATATTGATTACATCGTTACACCAGTAGGTGGCGACAAGTGTATTTATCGTTGAATCATTAAATTCAAGAGATTCGTTCAAATATCTGATTCATCCTGTAGCCTAATGAAGTGAAGTTATGATTCATTTTTTTTAATAATTCATTTAAATTAATTAGGCTAGATATTTTTAAATAGACTGAAGCAATTAACATACATGTTATTTTGTTTGGATGTCTGTTCAGAACACCACACCATGGATGTAAAAATATATATTTACCATATATTTACCACAAATATCTTTACCATGGTTCAAACAGCAATACAGAGCATATAAAAAAAATTGAAGTTTTATGACTCGGCTACATTAGCCTAGTATCAAATCAGGCAAATGCGTTGAATACGTTTAAATACGTTTAATTAATCTCACCCATTATCTTCAATGGCCAAAATATAACTTTTCACAGGTTTGTGAGCATACCTGAAAGTGATGCACGAAATTCATCTTCATTTTTTTCATATTCGCTTCTCAGCAACAGACTGCTGTTTTCTCTTCCCGGCAACATGAGGTGGGGGCGGGCGGATACGTTAAAGGGTTAGTTCACCCAAAAATGAAAATAATGTCATTTATTACTCACCCTCATGTCGTTCTACACCCGTAAGACCTTCAATCATCTTCGGAACACAAATTAAGATATTTTGATTAAATCCGATGGCTCAGTGAGGCCTGCATTCAAAGCAATGACATTTCCTCTCTCAAGATCCATAAAGGTACTAAAAACATATTTAAAACAGTTCACGTGAGTTCAGTGGTTCTACCTTAATATTATAAAGCGACGAGAATACTTTTTGTGCGCCAAAAAAATAAAATAACGAACTCCAAATCAGTGATTCGGATATCATATCAAACGGCTAAACTGCTGAAATCACGTGACTTTGGCGCTCCGAGTCACTGATTCGATTCGTAAAGCTCCGAAGCACGTGTTTTGAAATCGGCCCATCACTATATTGTTGAAAAATCGTTATTTTGTTTTTTTGGCGCACAAAAAGTATTCTCGTCGCTTTATAATATTAAGGCAGAACCACTGAACTCACATGAACTGTTTTAAATATGTTTTTAGTAACTTTATGGATCTTGAGAGAGGAAATGTCATTGCTTTGAATGCAGGCCTCACCATCGGATTTAATCAAAATATCTTAATTTGTGTTCCAAAGATAAATGTAGATCTTACGGGTGTAGAACGACATGAGGGTGAGTAATAAATTACATTATTTTCATTTCTGGGTGAACTAACCCTTTAATGGCGTGCAGCGCAGTGTTGCCAAGTCCGGGTTTTCCCGCGGAATTGGGCTACTTTTACACAGTTCCCGCGAGTCTTTTTTCATGTCCGCGGGTTAAAGAGGCCCCAAATAACATGATGTTTAGCCTCTGGAATGCTAATTTTACCAGTGGAACCCCGCCAAAAACATGGATTCTCCCCCCCCCCCCCAATGAGATTTTTATCGGGGGAGCCCCCCTGAAACGTGATTGGGCTAGTTTTGAGTAGCAACTGGGCGGATTTTCTTGTGAAAACCTGTCAACCCTGGTGCAGCGTGTGCTTTGCGCGTTCACTGTAAAATGCTCTTTTTTTTTTTTTTTTTTTTAATGTTTATGTTTATGTTGATATTAATATAGAATAAAAGTGTTTTTAGCAACAGAGATTAGATGAGTCTGTCTATTATTTATTTATTTATTTATTTATTTATTTATATTAACCCTTCTTAGAAAGGTTCAAAAATATCTATCTATCTATCTATCTATCTATCTGGACTAAAGTGTGGTCCAGTCATTATGAAGCCCCTCCTGTTGCCTGTTGAGGACTTGACTGAAGTGGACCCTTGTAGAGATGTGACGCGTTGCAGTTCAGACGCGCTGGATTGAGGGTTTCCAACGCGCACCACTAACCGCTCATGGCGTGTTCTTCTGTTTTACAAGTTATTGAGCAAAGACAGCTGCATCGCTTCATTCTCTCGGTCTGTTAGTGTGGTGGCGGCTTCATTTTACCTCATTCTTTATCCCTCTTGGACAATACATGTTTCTGACACATGATAGCAGTGTGTATATTTTCTGTAACTTTTTCTAAATTGCACTCATCCATGTCGAGCGCGTTCATTTCTGGGAATTAACATCATCTCGTCCCGCTGAAGAGCACACCTCAATTGTCCTCATGGATATTTATTCGTCTAAACTATCACCCGTAGTGGATTATGGAGTTGGTGCGTTCCTGCTGCTCATTGGTAAGATTGACTTTCTGGATCTCCAACTTTTTTGGTAACCGATTCTGGTGCGAGTCCGCTTGTTTCCAAACGGATTACTGAAATTCACTTATTACATAATTGACTCAAAAGGGATTTGTTATTCTGAAAACGTAGTGTTTTATAGAGAAGATTTTTAATCGATGCTTTGGTACTTTTTATTTAGGAGAAACAGGGGTTAGTTGTCACACGCGAGTAGTTCTCATGAGAGTTAAATATATCTCAGCAACTACAGTGTTTTTTTAAAAAAAACAAAACAAAACTACACTAGTTCAACTACACATTTGCCTTTTTTCTCTAGTATTGGCTTTGTTGTCAAACAGCATTAAATTAGCATAATTTTTGTGAATTGTGTACTAAACCACCAAAATCACCACACTTTTTGGGTATACAAATATACAAGTACTGTATTACAAAGGCAGATTTATTAGGGATGTCAAATTAATTTATATTTTAAGTACTAATCTAAATCTAATCCAAATGTATGCATTTTTAACTAATTATTTATTGTCCAAAACAATGGATATAGTGATTTTTTGTATGTTAAATTTACATTTTTGCTTGTTTTGCTCTTTTATATTTTCTTATAGGCTTGTGCAGGTTCCGTTGTGACAACATGCCCCGATATATGGTGTGTTCAATGAACTTTCTTTTTTTTATTGAGCAATAATGGTTGCTCAATAGCTTTTTTTGTGGCTAAGACTTCAAAGTATGTTTCTATGCAGAAATTGGCTAAATATTTGCTATAAAAAGTGTCTCACCTATTTGTGAACTGATAAATGCCTGCATCCTCTCCTTCTCTCCCATCTTTTGCCATCATCATTTAATTCACTCATTTAGTATTTATATAGAAAATCTGAGTCATGTCATGAATTTCGAGAGGCAAGAAAAAATTAATCAATTATGAAATTACTTCAATTTCAGAAGTAAAGCAGCTCTACAGAAGACTGTCAGCTCAATTTAATGTCGATTCAAATTAGTTTAGTAACAGTGTTATTGCTGCAAAGTTAATCAGTTATGACATCAATTCAGCTATAAAACAGCTCTGCAGGCAGTAGTATCATTGTTCATTATTCAATTTAGTTCAATGCTAATTTAATTCTCCTCAATTACAAGATAGCAGATTTGACTGTCAGGTCTTCAAGGCAGATTTAATTTGCCTAACACACAAGTCTTGAGTCTTTTTTAGTTTTCTATGCCTCAAAGTCCACACGCTTCAGAAAATTGCGTTGTAAATGTCATGATATATAGAAATCCAGGTGCTTTCACACTGATTCGGCTGCTTTGAGGAATGCCTGTGGATGTTGACAGTAGTTTTGCCCCATGTCATTTTAGGTCTTTGCAACTGGGGACATTTAATCTCCTCAATACATGTCACAGCAAACTGCAGGTGTTTAGTAAATCCTTGAAGCATTGAACCTATTGACAAGCTGAGGATAATGGGTAAAGCTTACTTTACCCATAAGGATCTGTTGAATGAAGGTCCTATGTTCTGTTCCCTGGACAGACTGTTTGTTGCTTGCACAGGAAGCTGTTGTTAATTTTGCTGGAGCAGATGTAGATATTCTGTTTTTTCGCTGCAGGGAGATCTGTTATTTTATCCTAGAGTCTTGCGTGAAATTCTTTTAACCGTATGACTACAGATGGCTCGTATTAAATGTAATCCACATACTCAGCGGTCAACCTGGATGTAGGATTTCACTAGCACAGCACAGATCAAACAGATCACTGTTCTGCGATGCGGCACGCATTACATAATCACGTTGGAAAGGTCACGCGTGATGTAGGCGGAAGTAGGTTACCGCGGTAGGGTGAAAAACTCTCATGTCAACATCTAATTTTCTTTTCCAACTTCAAAATTGTCAGACATCGTTGTTTTACCTTTTTTTTTGTAAAGGGCATTTAACTTAGTCTTTGCACGTTTGCTTTGTAAATACTTCTGCCTACGTCACGTGTGACCTTTCCAACATGATTACGTAATGCGTGGCGCATCGCAGAGCAGTGCAAGACGAGCATTTGTGGTTAAAAAGTATATCATTTTTATTTATTTTTTTAGAAAATGGCCAGTCATTTCACTAGATAAAGACCCTTATTCCTCATCTGGGATTGTGTAGAGCCCTTTGAAGCTGCACTGAAACTGCAATTTGGACCTTCAAACCATTGGTAGCTGTTGAAGTCCACTATATGGAGAAAAATCCTGGAATGTTTTCCTCAAAAACCATAATTTCTTTTCAACTGAAGAAAGAAAGACATAATCATCTTGGATGACATGGGGGTGAGAAAATTATCAGGAAATTTTAATTCTGAGGTGAGCTAATCCTTAAGACTGTCAAAATACATGTCATTTTTTTCAGATTTTTTTTTATTTTTTTTTTTATGAAAAATGTAATTAGGTTATTCATTTCTTTAAGGAAAAAAAAATTATTATTTTTTTGATGTGAAATATGTTCCTCACATTTTACGGGACATTCACCCCATTAGATCTTGATTAATTGTAACAACATGCTCTAATTTGTCTCTGTAGCTTCAACTGTAGAGCAGGTGCAAGCAACTCCATGGTCATCCATAGGGTTCAATTCCCTGGGAATGCATGAAGTGATTACAATATATGCCTTGAATGCAATAAAAGTTGCTTTGTATAAAGTGTCTGTCAGATGCATAAAGTAAATCCCGGTGTGAAACTGTACATGACTGAAGGGCAAAACAAGAAGGTTATCAAAGAGTCAAGATAACACAAAGAAAGGACACAAGAGACTGTTTGAAGATGGAGTTACATAAGACTCCAGAACAATTCGTCTGTGATTTGGATATCATGTTGCTATATATACACCTAATTCTTTTTTATGTATTTTTCCCTGTTATCTTTCACATGCAGCAATTCTTTCCATTGTGGGGAATTTGATGGTTCTTGTGATGGCGTATAAGCGGTCAAACCACATGAAGCCCCCGGAGCTTCTAAGCGTGAATCTTGCTGTGACAGATCTGGGAGCGGCCGTCACAATGTACCCGCTGGCTGTAGCCTCAGCTTGGAACCACCGTTGGATAGGGGGAGACGTCACCTGCGTGTACTATGGCCTTATGGGATTTTTCTTTGGAGCAGCTAGCATGATGACCCTGACAATTATGGCTATTGTTCGCTTCATCGTGTCTTTAACGCTCCAATCACCCAGTGAGTTCCTCAGGGGTCTATCCTTAGACCTATTTCTATTCTGACTTCAGCATGGATTCCTAATGAGTTGTACAACCTCAGGGCTCCTTAGATGAAGTTAAATTGCCTTTTCTTACCATGTTAATGTTCTGTTCAGAATGACGATGCATGTTTCAGAATAGCAGTAGTTCACTTTTTTCATATATGTTAATCTGAGCTAATCAAACTCAGCTACAGATATTATTGAAGCCATTTCACTCTGTTTTTGCCACAAAGTAGTCATGCGCTTTTTAGAAATGTGACATATCCATTCTAGTAACTTCTGTTTGGGGTCAGTTTGATCCTTGCAAAAGCATATTGCAGATTAACACAATAAAAGAAATCAAGGAATCTTAGAATTGCAGGCCTCCATAAGACTCAATACATAGCCAAAATTTTCATGGAAGATGATTGATGCATGTTATCTGCTGCCATTTTGTTTATAATCTGTTCTCATAAGATTATAAAAAAAAATCCTGTAAATATCTATAGGCCTAAGTATTAAACGAATATTCCAAGTTCAGTACAATTTAACAGCACTCAACAGCATTTGAGATAATTATTATTATTATATTACAATTTCCAATTAAAATCTGCGTTTCAGAGCTGCACTTACACTGGAATATAAATGTTAAAATGATCACTGTTTCAACAGTATAGACACAAGACAAACAATATGTGATTTTATTTTGAAAACTTTACTTTACTTTGATATCTTTTTCTCTGTAGAGTTATGTACAATTTTACAACTTTGTTGCCATGAAAACCATAAACTCTAAAACCCTGTAAAAATGATTTAAACAGCTTTACACCTCAAATAATCCACAATTTTTGTAGTTGTGAGCTTCACATTTCTGCTTTTAAATTCTCCAGAAATTAGCCCCATTCACTTCCTCTACATTTTTGCTTTTATTTTTAAAGAAAAGAAGAAAAGTTTTTAAAGAAATTAACATTATTCCACAAATGCTGTCAAATGAGCTTAACTTGTAACAAACCTGGAATATTCATTTGACCATACTTTTCATGCTATTAAAATGAGCTTTGAGGTCTCTAAGACCCAAACAGAATTAAATATATAAATTATACATCAAATTTATAGTCTTGAATAAAAAGAGGGAGGGAGATTTAGTAGTAACCTATACAAACTTAAAAAAAAATAAATTATGATAAGTCTCAAGCATATTTAAATAATAAATATTTATTTCAGTTATGATAACTTGACAAACTTCCCTCCTACAGTTTCAACAGTCCAGCAAAGAAAGCAAATGAGATCACTACTAAGAGAGCGTTTTTTCTTCACTAAGATGTAAAATGATATCTCACATCTGACATCCTCCAAATAGGGTGTAAACAGCCAATCATTTCTGATTTATTCCTCTATAACAGCAAAACAAGGTTTTGATATCCAGGAATGGTTTGACAGATGGAGTGATTCGGTTTCCTCTCTGTAAGGGGTCATGTTCGCGCTGAGAGCTGCTGGGGAGTTCTGTTACTGCAGATAGTTGTCATTTACACACAAACTCAGCATGACAGTTCAGAAAGCTAACTTAATAGAGTTTTTTTTTTTGGCTGTCTCATGCTAGGAGGCAAACACTGAATTACTGAAAAGAAACTTGGCAAGGGAAAAACTGCTGTGTAGAGAAATAAATGGATCTCTCTTTTGTGCAGACAAATCCTGATAAAAGAGCTGAAAGAGATACAACCCCAGAAGAACTCATTACGTAGGCTGTTGAGTTAAGCAACCACCCAGAACACTTTAACATCACAATGGCTAGTGTTGCATGAACAAGCACTACTCATGCTTTCATTAAATCAAACAATCTAGACTAATCTGTTTGTGTTAGTTTAGTGGCAGATGTCATATTCGGCTTATTTGTGCATCTGTAATCTGGAAAACCACACATTCCCCGGTTTTCTGGGAAAAGACTCAGTATGCACAGCTCTGTGTCTGTCTTAAATGAAGCATACAAACGCATGGCAGTGGTAACAAACCACTCTCTCAGCCACAGATTCAGTTCAGGCACATCTAGACTAGGGACACAGTTGCCCATATTTTTGTGGAATTAAGTGTGCATTAAGCTTAATATGAGGGCAGTTATCCAGGTCAGCTTGTACAATTCCCCTTACATTAGTGTTCTGGGTGATGCTTGTAGGCAAAAGAATCCTACCTGCCTACCATCTACAGTACAGTATGCGTAAAAAGGTATTATGTTTATTAAGCAAGTCTGTAACCACCTATATCATAGATGGAATAGACAATTTACAGCCAATTCAGGCAATATTTAGAATCTTTAGAATCATATGTCACGTGCTCACCAAAAGTTTTTGTTTAGGAATTACAGGGTTTTGGGTGCATTTAGCCATGCCCATTTTTAAAATTAACCTGTTATAGCTATCTGAATGCCAAAGTTCAACTCTTTTTTTGATAATTATTGACCTAGAGAGTCAAGAGAATTGTGCTGCGGTGGTTTTATCAAGGTTTAGTGAAAAACCTTGGACTAGTTCGCGAAGTAGGTTTTTCAAATAATCTCAAATATTTAACGAACGATCCGATTGACACCAGTGGTCCTAGAGGCAAAGTTATTCAGAATGAGGAATTCTGTCATATGGTATGAATATTGTGTGTATGCATGGAAACCTTCCCCCCTCTTTAGAATTTCTCACAGGCCATTAGGGTTTCTCAAACTTCATTGGCCGACAGCGGCCATGTTTTTCAAGATCTGCGAAAGACCTCATAGACAATCATGGCACCTTGGACTGAAACACCGCATGCCAGTTTTCGAATCAGTCAGACTGACTGTCGCGTAGCTATAGTCGTTTTCTTTTCCATTTTATAGCACTACCAAGTGGCCAGTCGCCGTGTCATTTTTCATACAACCACAGATTGAGCCCGTACATAGCTGGACCAAGTTTGATAAACTTATCTCATTCCATTCAAGAGTGATAGATGTTTTAGTAAAAATGCCCACACCCCACTACGAACGTTTTGGTGTCCCTTCATGGATGTGAATCGAAATGTCTACTTTTTTTTTTAATACTTGCTGACAGTCAGACTCCAGAGAATCTTTTTTCACTGGATTGGTTCTGATCAGGCGAAAAACCTAGGACTAGTTCGTAAAATTATGTTTTTCAAAAAATCCAAAATTTGTCGGGTGACAATCGAATCCAAGACGTGCGTTTTGTTCATCTTGAGCCAAGGATTCCAATGAAACACTTGAGTCTACGAATAATGGTTCAGGAGTTATGAGCGATTTCATACTTTTGATCGCTGTAGCACCTATATACTTATCCTAATAAGTACAACAAGCTTTCAGCGCCATGCCCTTGAACCCCAAATTAAAATAAAATAAAATAATAAGTGGGACATACTGAATCAGAGAAAAAAGGATTTTCTTTGTTCTTTTAAAATAAATGAATTCAGTGTGGATCATCTGGCCAAATGCATACATTTATTAAAAATATATATGCATGAGCACAAAAATTATTGTTAAATTATTATATTATTTGCAAAATAGAGGGATTTGAATAAAATTTGAAATATTATTTAATTATTTACATTGTATTATATTTATATTTACTGTACCTAACACTGTAGCCTTAACCAACCCATACAGGTTCATTCAATTGCTGAAGATACACAAAAACATGGCCACTTCACGAGCAAATTGGAAGTTCATTACAGGGGCAGGCAATTGCGACAGTGAAAAAGCAGCTTAAAAATCATAGGATGAAAATGGTCATATAGAACTAAATGATACATAAAAGAAAAAAAGGCTTTTTTCATTTAAATCCCCTTTTCTGTCTGTCTCTGTCCATAGAAGAGAAAATCAGCAAAAGGAACGCACAAATCCTTGTGGTAACAACATGGCTGTACGCGCTACTCTGGGCTATATTTCCTCTGATTGGATGGGGAAAATACGGCCCAGAGCCTTTCGGCCTGTCCTGTACTCTGGCTTGGAGGGAGATGAAGGAACACAGCCAGTCTTTTGTCATCACCATCTTCCTCATGAACCTCATCTTCCCAGCCATCATCATCATGTCGTGCTACTCTGGTATCGCTCTGAAACTATATGTCACCTACAAGTCTATGGACGACAGTAACCACATACCCAGCATGATAAAGATGCAGCGGCGGCTCATGGTGGTGAGTGTGTTTGATTTACAGCATGTATCAGCTGCTATTATGAAAGACAAATGCAGACGCAATTTTCAAAGTTAATCTATTTTAACTAATGTAGTTTAGGTCACAGTAGTCAGATATCAATTGAACAGTTCATGTTATTTAAGTCACAGTGGCCAGAAATCAATTGGACATTTCTCTAAATATTTCTTTACATGTTAAAAAACAACTGTACACACACACACACACACACAAACACACACACACACACACATATATATATATATATATATATATATTTATTACTTAAAATAAAATATAAATAAACATTTTATTTCAGCTAGTAAACAAGGCAACATTTTTCATTTTGGTTTAGTTTTAATACATTTTTGAAGTACTAAAATAAAACAAAAACTAAAAAACTAAAACCTTAAAAACTATGTAGACATATTTTATAAAATAATAATAAAAATGACAAAAACTACAGAAAATTACTAAAACTTAAACTAAAATTAAAATAAAATCTAATTCTAATATTTTAATGACAAAATATTAACAAAAACTATAATAGTGATACTAAAATAAGACTGTTGCACACTAATGAGAGTTCCTGTGAACAATGTAAAAAAACTAATTCTAGTTTGTTCTGCTCTCAAAGCTGTCGTATGGCTTCAGAAGAGTTAGAATATAGGTGAATCAGTTGTATGGACTACTTTATAGCTTGACTGCTTCCCTTGTCTGTTGTCAGTGTATGAAAAAGGGAAGCCTTGACAAGCAGAAGAAAAATTAATACTGTATATGGGGTTCAAACCGGCAACCTTTCAGTTACCAATCCTTACATCACACAACTCTGATTCTTTCAGCAATGTCAACCTGAATACATCTCCCTGTAGAATGAATTGGATTTTTCATAACAGATGAACATAACTCATTCAAAATTGAGCTCTATTCATCCCTAATGCCCTTGAGTTTCGAAAGCAACAGTTATTCCAAAAAACTGTAAGTTATTAAATTATCACCAGCTTTCTTTTCCCATGTTCTTATTTGTGAATTTTCTTCCCACATGAGACCATTTCAAAGCTTCTGCAGGCAGAAGCTTCACATCACCTGAAGGTTGTTTATAGACACATTTAGCATTCATATTTTGCGCTGTAAAATGTAGTTCCATGTCGGCCCTATCTGAATTAGCCCCAGTATGGGCCCTAAATGGGTTTGTCGATGGGTTCCATGTCGGCCCTGTCTGAATTAGCCCCAGTATGGGCCCTAAATGGGTTTGTCGATGGGTTCCATGTCGGCCCTGTCTGAATTAGCCCCAGTATGGGCCCTAAATGGGTTTGTCGATGGGTTCCATGTCGGCCCTGTCTGAATTAGCCCCAGTATGGGCCCTAAATGGGTTTGTCGATGGGTTCCATGTCGGCCCTGTCTGAATTAGCCCCAGTATGGGCCCTAAATGGGTTTGTCGATGGGTTCCATGTCGGCCCTATCTGAATTAGCCCCAGTACGGGCCCTAAATGGGTTTGTCGATGGGTTCCATGTCGGCCCTATCTGAATTAGCCCCAGTACGGGCCCTAAATGGGTTTGTCGATGGGTTCCATGTCGGCCCTATCTGAATTAGCCCCAGTACGGGGCCCTAAATGGGTTTGTCGATGGGTTCCACGTCGGCCCTCTCTGAATTAGCCCCAGTACGGGGCCCTAAATGGGTTTGTCGATGGGTTCCACGTCGGCCCTATCTGAATTAGCCCCAGTATGGGCCCTAAATGGGTTTGTCGATGGGATCCATGTCGGCCCTATCTGAATTAGCCCCAGTATGGGCCCTAAATGGGTTTGTCGATGGGTTCCATGTCGGCCCTCTCTGAATTAGCCCCCAGTATGGGCCCTAAATGGGTTTGTCGATGGGTTCCATGTCGGCCCTATCTGAATTAGCCCCAGTACGGGGCCCTAAATGGGTTTGTCGATGGGTTCCATGTCGGCCCTATCTGAATTAGCCCCAGTACGGGCCCTAAATGGGTTTGTCGATGGGTTCCATGTCGGCCCTATCTGAATTAGCCCCAGTACGGGGCCCTAAATGGGTTTGTCGATGGGTTCCATGTCGGCCCTATCTGAATTAGCCCCAGTACGGGCCCTAAATGGGTTTGTCGATGGGTTCCATGTCGGCCCTATCTGAATTAGCCCATACTGGGTCAACCTGGAACCCATGGACAAACCCATGTAGGGCCATATCTCAAGCCCATATCATGCCTACATTGGCCCCACCATGTAATGTTGGCCAGGAATAAACACGAAAACAGATCTCAATGTGTTATTCTTTGTTTTTACAGATCGCTGTGTTGATCAGCATTGGGTTTGTCGGCAGCTGGGCGCCGTATGGCATCGTTAGCCTGTGGTCCATCTACCGGCCTGGTGATTCAATCCCCCCTGAGGTCAGCATGCTACCTTGTCTGTTCGCCAAGACATCCACTGTATACAACCCGTTCATCTACTATATCTTCAGCAAGACCTTCAAACGAGAAGTCAACCAGTTGGGCCACCTCTGCGGGAGATCCAACATCTGCTGTACATCTGATGCCAAAAACAGCCCGGAGAATACTATCTACCTGGTGTGCGACGCGAACAAGTCCAAACCTGGAGCAGTGGAACAATCGTTAGAGAAGTGCAGGGAGAATGAGACTCAACTGATGACGAATCAGCAGGATCTGTGATTTGCGCTCTTATGAGCGAATCTGTACAAAACATTGTTGGCGTAAATTTCTATCTATTTTGCCTGGTTAAAGTTACCATGAAATCAAAATGGACAATTCTTGTTTTTTTTTTGTTTTTGCTTTTTTATGGAATATTGCAATATTTATTATAAATGATTTTTCCGTGCACATCATTATTATATTTTTTTAATTCATGTGCTCTTGTAATCTTCAATCAAAATAACCTCTCCTCCCTCTTGCAGCGACGTCTCTTCTCTGATGATGCGTGTATCGGCGTGAGAACAGGACAAGCTGTCACTCGAGATCCACCAATAGCAAACCCCAACCATCCAATCAATTCCCCATGCTGAAAATCAAGTCCTGCCCTAAATTCCTTCTTGTTCAAGAAGCCATTTAACTCAGATATACATTACATAGGGACATGGAGTGGTCCATGTACTTTTAAATGAACTTTTGTGTATTTTTTTTATTCCACAAGCAGCAATACCGATACATATCATCACTATGTATGGCATAGCACATTACTGTGTGCAACCCTATTGGCAGGGGTTTTAGGTGAACAGGGGGTTTTGATGAACAGTTTGAATTTAGGCTTTTATTATAAACATTCATCAACACACATCAGTTGTGGTAAACAGATGCTCAAGCATTTTCACTTGACGTGCGAGAACCAATGAGGTTAATTCTCATGTGTTACGCAGCACGTTTGAGCTTCTGGAAGAGGTTTGTTCTTGCATGTCAAGCAGGTTCCGTTGAGCTTCTGTTCATGTTCACTGATCAATGTTTATATGTAAATAAAAGCCTAAGTCTCTTCAGAAAATTTGGACTAAGCCACTTAATTCATATGGATTAGTTTTATGATCTCTTTATAAACTTTTTGAAGCGTCAAAGTGGTAGTTGTGTAGCTGTCTATGGAGGGACAGAAAGCTCTTAGATTTTATCAAAAATATCTTAATTTGTGTTCCGAAGATGAATGAAAGTCTTACGGGTTTGGAACAACATGAGGGTGAGTAATTAATGACAGAATTTTTCATTTTTTGGCTGAGCTATCCCTTTAAAAGAACCATTTTTTTTTCTTAGTAAAAAGAATATTTTAATAGTCTCAAGAACCTTTTTCCACTCTAAAGAAACTTTTGTGCAATGGAAAGATTCCATGGATGTTAAATGTTCTTTATGGAACCATTGATGCCAATAAAAAAAACATTGCTGGATCAACATCTTTGTTGATCCTGGAACAACATTCCAAGCAACCAATCAGATTTGAGGGACAAGTTTAAAGTTTATGCTTATAATCAGGATTAGGCGCTTCTACATCAGTGTTATTCACCTTTCGTTTCCCTCTAATTTTAGGGAGATGTTATGGGTAGGTTTAGGTTTAGGGGTAGGGATATAGTTAGGACTAAATTTTCAGACACAAATGTTGTTCCAGGATCAACAAAATATGTTGATCCAGGAACATGTCTTACTTGGCAAAATCATATATTGGCCCATATTTATTTTCAGTGTTTCTGCATCATCCTCATTTTGTCATGTTAGATGAAAACGTGTTCAATTGTTATTTGAACCTGTTTGATTGATTTTGGTGGCAAGTTTAGAAAGCTGTCGAAACACAGCACAACTAAACCGTCCTCAGGAAAGACCAAAAAAACCCATCGAGTCAAAGAACATGTGGAGGCTTTGATTCTTTCGCTTGAATGACTCCACTGTGGCCATAACTGGGTTGTTTGTATCTTGAGATGTCGTATGAGACTGCAATCATTTATATCATCAGTGGGAAAGAACAGGCACTTTGTTGTAGGATATGCAGGTTGTTTCCCAGCATTGATGAGTGCCATTGATGAGGCAGGCTGAAGCACATGATATCCTGTTATCAAAAGATGTTTTCATTGAGTTAACACTTGGGGAGGAACATAAAAATATGTAATAATTAAAATTTATATAAAGTCCCCCTTTGGTGAAAATCAAGTTTTTAATGTTGTTTAAATGTCTATGTGGTGTCTTTAATATGCTTTAAGACAAACCATGTGCAAATTCATTTGTCAACACCACTGCTGAGTATTTTCTGTTTAAAACTGCAGTGAAAAAAACACAGTCTCAAACCCGCGGTTTGAAATTGCTGGTGTTTGTGACGTCACAAACTACCTTGTAACCAATCATGTCAACGTGCTGGCGGGCTTTAGCATATCATTAACAGCAAACTAGCAGGGGAGTCTTGAGAGAAGCCAGGTTATATTTTTCTGATATGAAAAATGATGTACATTTAGCAATATGGCGGGAGTATGATGTATATTACGATGTTATGATGAACTATATGCCTTTCTCCACCGACGTTCTGAGTTGTTCAAAGCGTTTGTAAGGATACTGATTGTTAGAAAGCAGCTGTCTGACTCTGACATGGCGAAAGCGAACATGGTTTGTGTAACATTAGCAAAACATTATTAGCAGCTGTTTGATAACGTAGTCAAGCAAAAGGCTAATCATATTAATTACAGTCATGTGTCCAACATTGTAAAAAGTGATACCATTGTGCAGCGTTTACCTCAGTAAGTTGACCAAGTGAATCTCTGAGCTGGCGTGAGTGAGTGGAGGCGGGGCTAATTTGCATATTCATTGATCCACGTGTATTTAAATATGCCATTTTGGTGATCAAAGATGAGTTTGAAGGGATCAAATTATTGACTACAGGGGGACTTTAATGAATTGCTTAAGACATTAAGACTTAAATTTCATGTTTTTCTTTAAAATATTGTATTTTAAAATATTCAATCTTACAGTTTATTCACTGTAAAATAGTGAAATGCTTCTTAAACTGCAAATCAGCATATTAGAATGATTTCTAAAGGATCATGTGACACTAAAGACTGGACTAATGATGCTGAAAATTCAGCTTTGTCATCACTGGAATAAATTACATTTCAAAATGTATTCAAAGAGAAAACAGTTATTTTAAATTGTAATAATATTTCACAATATGACTATTTTTGATCAAATAAATGCAGCCTTGGTGAGCAGAAGAGACTTTTTTTAAAAAACATTAAAAAATCTTACCGACCCCAAACCTTTGAACGGTAGTGTATCTCTTATGATATGAATAAAATACAAATATTAATCTTAAACTCAGGCCCTGATTACACTTGTTCGTTTTCGTTTTAAAATGAAAATGATCCTCGTCTAAACTGGCATTTCCACAGCGTTTCAGAAATGATCTCCGTCTACACTACATGAACGAAAACGCATGTCACATGACCGTTCATGTACAAGTGTAAACAGTTGCCTCTTGCACATGTAACTGCACAATGGCTGCTAAAAATGACAACAAAGCCAACAAAGATTGCAGTTCAGTCTCCATGTTACTGTTTACACGGTCATCAAGGATACGCGGAGCGAACGTGGGCAGCCACGCCATTGTCTCCATTTTGGTCCGTTTATACTGAAACGCAACCCCGGCGTTTTCAAACTAAAACGGGGTCTGCAGCGTTTTCGAAAGTCTCCGTTTTCGAGATTCGAAAACGTTGGCGTAGTGTAAACGACAGGCGTAACTGAACAAAGGCTGTTGATGCCAGATTCAGGTACCACACTTTCAATATTAAAGGGTTAATATCAGAGCTAAACATGAATATTTGATTTGTTACGTCAGATACGCGATACACATGATACCAACACATGCTTTTAAACTTGCTGTCTCATAGACTGTTTCTATTTTGGACTGTTTTGAGATGAACATGCATAATTCATAGGAGTTAAAACCCAGTGAAACGTCCCAGTTGCAGCACCGCTTGTCCTGACACATCAAGTCTTTGTGTGGAAACTCGCTGCTCTAAAAAATGTTCACCAAAACCTTTCCTAATAAACAGTACATCATGGAATATTGTTTTTTCCCTGATAAAACAATAATTCATTAGTTTAGAAAAGCAATAAAATCTGATTTGGATATCAGCCACAGATGGATTTACCAGAGGTTGATAATGTGTTTGGTGGAATTGTGGGAAGAAGCTAATTCTTCATTGGACCACCTCAAAACAGAGCTTAGAGTGAAAAGAGCTTGGATTTAGCCCAATCCTGAGGGCAAGAAGAAAGTAGAAATGCTTTAAGTGCAAAGCTTACCAAGAACAATTCAAATTTGCCATCACAGGAATAAATTACATTTTAATATATTCAAATAGAAAACAGTTCTTTTAAATTGTAAAAATATTTCACAATATTACAGTAGGCCTACATAAATGCAGCCTTGGAGAGCGTGAGAGACTTCTTTCAAAAACTTCTTTACAAAACTGACCCCAAACATTTGAACGGTAGTGTACGTGTTTTGGGGACTGCAAATAGTGTCATACTAAAAAGCAAAGTCATGGTCCATTTTCATTCTGTCTTTTTTTCTCTTGTCTAAACTGTTTGAGCGCCTTCAGGGATTCATTCTTACGTTGTACTTGCCTATAAACTTTATTATTCACTTAGAACGATGAAAAGATAAGAGGATCCGGATCAAGAGAAAGATTGTGATTTTCATCGTAAAACCGTTAAAGTATTTTTTTTTATTATTGATGTGTGATATCAAAGGACTGATGAAATGTGGTTTAACTGTTCCAGTTAGGATCATTTTGTTGTAAATCTTTCAGATCCATTTTTTTGGACTTTTAATGAATTGTTCCTGTTATGAAATAACTTTAGATCTCAGAGCAATTGCTCATACTCACCGATGCTTGTGCCAAAAATTATGTCACTTCCTACAGAAATAATTAATGACGTTTTTTTTTTTTTTAAAGGATTGTACACAAGACTTACAGGATGGAAAGTAGCTATTAAAAACATTAAATTGGCAGGTTACAAATTAAAACAACATAATCTCAAGAAAATGTTATTTGTTTGAAACATTTTAACAAAATATTGAGGAAATATTAAGATGCAAAAAGGCAACATCCACTCAAACCAAAACAGTAAAATTATTAAAAATAAATTAATAAATTGATCAAAATTGAAATGACTGATTTTTTAAAAATGCTATCCAATATATTAAGACATATATCATGGATAATGACAATGTACTGCATAACAGGAATGACTTTTGGAATTCAAACAAAAAATGACTGATGTTTGTGTTCATGTCACTACTGCCAATGTTTTTGTTTTTTTTTTTGGTTTTTTTTGTATTTACTGAAGACAAATTCAGTTGGTTTGTTCTGTGCACTGTGTTTGCTCAAGATCATTGCAGTTTACTGTGAGAATAAATGCAGATAGTGCAAATGAAAATACTCCTCTGGTGAGAAGAAAAATGGACAAATGAGCTCAAATATTGTTCAGAAGTATTTTGGCTAAAATGCTGTCAGAAAATGAATGTGAAAGTATACATTTAAAATATTGCAGGTGAGAAAAAAAATGTTTCATTAAAAACATACTGCAAGCTTTAATGTTTGTTTTTATTATTATTACTCAATATAAATGAGAACACCCCCTCTGAAAGTTAACAAATTCAGCAATTACTCTTTACAAAGACATGTCTGCTTGATCAGTTGACCCTTCGCTGGGAGTTTGATCGACAAGCGATCTAACCAATCATAACGCCGAATCCGCCATTTTGTCCGACAAAGCAGTCAGGAGTTAGAAGATTAACCCTGGTGGACTTGAATTTGAAAAATGGTGTGTACTGACGTCTTTCCGCATTTGAAAGAACTTTCCTTCTCATGTTCATTCATATTTATTTGATGCTATAAATGAACTAGTAGGAAGAGATAATCGGTTTACGAGCCGCTTGAGCTGAGGCGCTACAGCAATCTGTCACGATACAATTTGAAAGCTGGGACTTTGTTTAATATCATAAGTAACCTGCTCTGTCTTGTCTGTCGACATGTTGTCAGTGTCCTCTTTGCTCCGCTATATATTTTTCACTCTGTGTAGCGTGACAGCGCCATGGTTTGTCGGACAAAGCAACAGTAACTAAGGGGGGCGGGTCTTTGCGAAGGGTCAATCAGGAAAATAAGATTTTCTTAGCAACGTAATAAAATGTTGTGTTGCATGAGTACACACTTCTGAAAATTACAAAGTAAAACTAGATGTTAACGTTGGAAAGGTCGGTAGGGCGAAAAACTCCATCTCATTTTCTCATCCAACTTCAAAATCGTCCGACATCATTGTTTTACCTTTTTTTGTAAAGGGCGTTTGACTTAAGCCGGGTGCACACTGTGCGATTTTTAATAGTCCTTTACGATTGTTGCTTGTCAGACTGTACGAACATCCTCATGACACACTGTGGGATCTCAGCTGTCCTATATGTCAGACTGTACAACAGTCAAGACGCGTTAAAAAAACGGACGCGCGCTTGAAAACTTGTCCGGAGTTTTACATCATCAACCCACGCACATTCGGTGACAGTGATCTGCATTAAACTGAAATGGTGGCTAACAAAGACATCTCTAGCGTTAAATTTGATCACGGCTTATCTTGAAAAACTAAGACAATTTGATGTTTGTCGTAGAAGTCACACTGCAGGTCTGTGTGCCAAATCTTCTGACACTGCCAGAATTTCGTCGGAGGTAAAATTTGATCGCAACGGTCATTAATCGGCTGTCGGTGAACATGTCAATCTAGCGATCAAAGACTACAGATTTTTGGATTATAGGAATCTTTTAGGATTCTCAAAATATGTCTCAGATGACCAAGTCGTGGCCGAAATCGCACAGTCTGCACCCGCCTTTAGTCTTTGCACGTTCGGTTTGTAGACAATGGATTGGTACTTCCGCCTACGTCACGCGCGACCTTTCCAACGTGATTACATAATAAATGTCACATCGCAGAGCAGTGCAAGATGAGCATTTGGTTAAAAAGTATATAATTTTTTTTTTTTTTTTAAGAAAATGGCCGCTCGTTTTGCTAGATAAGACCCTTATTCCTCGTCTGGGATTGGACCTTTGGACCTTCAACTCGTACCACAGTGAAGTCCACTCTATGGTGGAAAATCCTGGAATGTTTTCCTCAAAAACCTTAATTTCTTTTCAACTAAAGAAAGAAATACATGAACATCTTGGATGACATGAGGGTGAGTAAATTATCAGGAAATTTTAATTCTGAAGTGAACTAATCCTTTAACAACAAGCACCATGGACTAATGTGAACATGAACATTTTTATTTACTAACATTAATAAATGCTATAAGAATATATTGCTCATTGTTAGTTTGTGTTAGTTAATGCATTAACTAATGTTAACAAATGAGACCTTATTGTAAAGTGTTCCCAAAAAGGGAAGATGTTTTCATAAATAAACTATATTGGCAGTGCATTAACATATGCAAGATGAGGACTACAGCAAGCCTTCAGTCACGTCTGAGGAGTCCAGTCCAGCTACTGTTTGTCTTTGGTCTCAGTAATTTCAGTCACAGCATGTAAGAGGAAATATGAGAAAAACCATGGTTACACCGTGGCTGATAAGATTTTTTTATTTTATAGTGACCTGGATCTGTCGGTGCAATTCCACAACAGTTTCACACCACTATTCCCACCCTCCTCACGCCGCATGATGTTTTGATTACACTCTCTTTAATATTAGCCACTGGGCTCCAACACATCACACCTCATTTCTTCTGAACGGGCCCAGTGCTTTAAATACATCCTGTGTTCATTATGCTACACTTTTCCTTTCCTGACTTGCATTTCAATCAAGTGCTTATAAAACAGAAAAGTGTATTGCATTTTTCATAGATCTAATACTCCTGATAATATAACAATCTAATAAAACTAATATATATATATATATATATATACACACAGTCAAACCAAAAATTATTCAGACATTTTTGATATTTGTTTACTAGTGGGTGCAGGACACTATAGTACTGCAGATAGCAAAATAAAGTAAACTGTGACATATTATACCCAAAAATTCTTCATACAGTGGACTACCAGTAAAATTGATAAAAATTTGGAACCAAAAATTATTCAGACACTTTGACCTGACCATGTTTTAAGTGTTATCTGACATAATTAAGATTAATTTTTTCTGACAGTTTAACTGAGATCTTGTCATATTTTATTACCATTTTTTTAAACTATAATGAATAAACTGTATTAATGAATGAAACGTTCAAGGTGTCTGAATAAATTTTTGTTTGACTCATATATATATATATATATACTCTATAGAAAATCATCATACCCCTTTGAAATAGTTACTTTATTGGTCGTACAGCCTGAAATTAAAACCCATTTCAAAACCCCCAAAAAAAACCTTTCCAGTGAATGAAAGAAAAAGCAACAGTTATGAAAATTATTTAAAAAAATTGGAAAAACTAGAACAAACAGAGTTAGAAAAAGAACCAGTCTTCTCATTTAATACTTAGAGCCTTTTTCTATATACCTTAGATACCTTTTTCTATAATTATAGCCATTAAGCTTTTTGGATATAGCTTTGCACACCTAGATTCGGGAATAGTAAGTCCATCCACAGATTTTCTATCGGATTTAAGTCAGGGCTCTGACTTGGCCACTCAAAGACTTTCACCTTCCCAATCCTAAGCCATTGCATTGTTCTTTTGGCATTATGTTTAAGATCATTTTCGTGTTTTAAGGTGAATGACCTGCCCATCTTCAGCTGTCTAGCAGAGGGACACAGGTTTTCCTCAAGAATTTGGATGTACTTGGCAGCATCCATTTTCCCTTCAATCCTGACCAATCACTCAGTCCCCGCTGAAGAGAAACACCCCCACAACATAACGCTGCCACCACCATGCTTCACAGTCGGTATGGTGTGTTTTGGGTGGTGTGCTGTTTGCTTTTCGCCAAACATGGCGCTGAAAGAAAGAAGCCTTTCCTGAAAAAGTGCCACACACAGTCTCGTTTGCGCTATGCAAAAACACATCTGGAAGACTCTGATACCATCTGGCAAAAGGTGCTATGGTCTGATAAGACCAAAATTGACCTTTTTGCAAAATTAATTGCAGTAAAAATACTGTTCACGACTACTGAAATAATTAGTGTTAAAGTCCCCTGTGGTGAAAATCAAGTTTTTAATGTTGTTTATATGTCTATGTGTTGTTTTTAATATGCTTTAAGACAACGTGCAAATTCATAAGTCAACACCATTGCTGAGTATTTTCTCCTTAAAACTGCAGTGAAAAAAAGACCCGCGGTTTGAAATCGCTGGTGTTTGTGACGTCACAAACTACCTTGTAACCAATCATGTCAACGTGCCGGCAGGCTTTAGCATATCATTAACAGCAAACTAACAGGGGAGTCTTGAGAGAAGCCGGTTATCCCGGTATATTTTTCTGTTGATATGAATAATCGTGTAGATTTAGCAATATGGCGGGTGTATGATGTATATTACGATGTTATGATAAACTATATGCCTTTCTCCACCGACGTTCTGAGTTGTTCAAAGCCTTTTTTAAGGATACTGATTTTTTAGAAGGCAGACTCAGATGGCGAACGGGAACATGGTTTGTGTAACATTAGCAACACATTATTAGCAGCTGTTTGATAATGTAGTCAAGCAAAAAGCTAATCATATTAATTACCATTATGTGTCCGACGTTGTAAAAAGCGATACCATTGTGCAGCGTTTACCTCAGTAAGTTGACCGAGTGGATCTCTGAGCTGGTGAGAGTGAGTGGAGGCGGGGCTAATTAGCATATTCATAGATCCCCGTATACTAAATGAAGCAAGGGTGTAGAGTTACATTCAAGCTATTTTAAGGCATGAATAATTTTTTTTTCACAGGAAAAAATGTTTAAATATAACACTTTGGTGATCAAAGATGAGTTTTAAGGGATAAAATTATTGACTACGGGGGACCTAAATTAACACATTAACAGAAAAGAAGCAAGGAAGCAAAAAAGATATAGAGTCAAATAAAACTATATATAAAACAACAGATATAAAACTATTCATGATTAGCATCTTCCTGGTTCAGTGTTTATCATATGGGTGCAGGGATGGGAAATCTGTCAAGCAATGTCACATGCTGCTTTTTGGCTCAAAAACAGAAATGTTAACAAACCAACAAGCCTTTAAGCATCAGTAAGTACATTTAAAATGCATGGAAACTAAATACACAGTGAAATGTTGGGGTCAGCAATCAATACCCCCTTAACCCCACTTCATACTGCAAGTTGAAAATTTCAACCAAGATCTGAGCTGCAGAGCCCATCTCCCCATGACAGCGGCATTACCATGAGCTTACTTTACACTGGTGAAGATGAACCTCACTCGGATGTGCTGACCTCAAGCTATCACTATTTCACAGATAAAAGGTTTAACCAGCTAAAATTACACTGAAGATGTAAGTAATGGCAGTTATTGACAGTGCTCAACATCCCCTCTGAAAGCTTTTCAAAGGCTCGATTCTTACAGATTTTCTTGGAGGGGAATTTTAAAACTGGGCTGGCTTAACCTTCAGGTTTAACAACTAAATATCCCTCTGAGAATACCAAGCAATGACTGTGAACGGTTTGATTATCATCATTTATACATTTTTGTATTGTATAATATACAGAATAATCACAAATTGTACTTAAATTTGTACTTGAAAACTAAAACTCCTGACAACTGAATGTTGATATACATACTGATTAGTACTGCAAAGCTGCTTTAAAGCAATGTCTATCGTATAAAGCGCTATGGAAATAAACTTGACGTGACAATTTGAGCAAGAGCATCACAAGCACGTTTTTTTGGGAGATAATCTTTTTTTTTTAGTGTGTAGGACAAAATTCATAGCCTAATCTACAATTCCTCACTTAAACGTTCCCTGTTGGATATTAGAAAAACATTTTTTGTGACATTAATGATTTAGGATGAATTTCTTTCTTCTGCTGAACACAAAAGAAGATATTTTGAAGTATATGGGTAACCAAACAGTTGATGGGGCATAGTATGGGAAAAAAAATACTATGGAAGTCAATGGGGCCCATCAACTGTTTGGTTAACGACATTTTGTGTTCAGCAGAAGAAAAAAATTCATACAGGTTTGGAACAACTCGAGAAGAATCTTCATTTTTGGGTGAACCATCCCTTTAACCCACCCTTAAAGCTAATTATAAAAATGATAGGTCTGGCCCTTGATTCTGATTGGTTGAGCCGCGTTCGAGGCCGTTGTAAAATTCACGAAAACATACTGTACAGCTGACCACATTAATAAGTATCGCTGCGTCTGTCTTAGCAACGTAAACATATGTTTGTTCTCTACTGATTTTGTTCATTGAAGCTTACTGCATTATGTAGAAGAGTATTGTGAGAGATATCGAGTGAGCGAGTTTATTACCTGCATTCAGATTTAGCATTTTCTTTCAGGTCAGTCCTATGTTCATAATTAAAAATCTGTTTGAATGTCCGCTGCGATCTTGTCCTTTTAACATTTAATGGGTTTCCCGTGTCCTGCTGACACTGACAGCACTAGTCAAAGCATTTGTCATTTGCGTCCGTGTTCACAAGTTATAATATATAAGTCTTTGCGACTGAGTGACTCGCTCATAAAGACAATCTTTGCCGCCATCTAATGGCGTAGTAAATGTAACTTCTGTTGGTGTTCACGGTCAGGGACTATTTTTTTTCCAGCGGAAGGAAGACTTAATGATTTTACTTCATGAAAGTTGCATTGATACATCTTTTTTTGGCTTTAATATTTGTATTGTGGGGTAACCGTTTTATAAAAGCAATAAGGTACTCGAGGCTGTCCCTAACCTTACCCGTATTCACCTCATTAGCAGCAAATAAGTTTTGCAATACAACATGAACATAATGCGTACATTGTACCTTTTTTTTTTTTTTTTACATAAGTACATAGTTATTAAAGACACCTAACACCTAGTGGGACCAAATTTGCCACTGGATTTTCAAGCCTGCATCACTGTTATATTCAAAAATGCAAGTACTGTACATATGCTTGAGGACATTTCTGCTGTACATACTCTCTACATTTCTTGAGGAAACATTCCAAGACAGGAGACTGAAATCTGGATGTGTTTATCTCAGATCATTCCTCTGAGACTCTCTAAAATTTCATGATCTTGGAATGTTCCTGCATCTCACTGACCCCCTGTAAAATACATGGAAATGGAAATGTTGCACTATAGCAATACAGTTGCTTTGACCTCTGTGTCATCTTCCCAGTAAGCTAGAAGGCTGAAACTTCAGAATGATCAAATCAGAGCTCTCTGATGTGATTCATTATGTTACTATAGGATATGAAAAAATATTTGTAATATATATTCATTTATTCATCGTATATTCATCGTTTCCTTTTAAAGGGTTAGTGCACCCAAAAATGAAAATTCTGTCATTTATTACTCACCCTCATGTCGTTCCACACCCGTAAGACCTTCGTTCATCTTCAGAACACAAATTAAGATATTTTTGATGAAATCCGATTTTGGGCGATTTCAAAACACTGCTTCATAAAGGTTTGAAGCTTTACGAATCTTTTGTTTCAAATCAGTGGTTCGGAGCATGTATCAAAACTGTTTTGAAATCGCCCAAAATCGGATTTCATCAAAAATATCTTAATTTGTGTTCAGAAGATGAACGAAGGTCTTACGGGTGTGGAACGACATGAGGGTGAGTAATTAATGACAGTTTTCATTTTTGGGTGAACTAACCCTTTAATGCCAGCTGCTGCATTTGTGACATGCACACACACACACACACACACAAAATAAAGATGGATAAAGCAATGGTGTCACTAGGGGAATTCGCAAAAAGGCACAAGTAATATCTGCTGAATGTTCTTCTAATGTCTGTCAGGGAATATTTTAGCAACATATTACATGTTCCCACATATCAAATAGTTGTTTGGGAGATGTACAAGTGCTATCAGAGTTTGAGAATGCATTTCTTTCAATTCATGAAAAAAAAAAAAAAAGTATTTTTAAAACATTAATAATTGCCTCATGAACTTGTCAACAACATTAACAGGCACACAGCAGGAGTGGCTCACAGCCAACGGGACACGCGAACAAAACGTCAGACTCAATCACATGTCCTGTCATACTTGGTTTGTTTTGTTTGGAAAACTGGATGCATTTTTTTTTCATAGTTTTCAGTCAGAGAAGACAAACGCTATGTGGGGGCTAAACATGCTGACATTAACATGACGATCATGTGAAGTGACTGCTGAGATTTGATCCCGTTTAGGGTGATGGACACCAAAGTGTGAACTTTCTTTCAAAAAAAAAGAAATCTAAACATGTGTGATTACCAGCATAAAGCTACTATTTTTAAATAAGATTACTTCACATGAGCATTGTTATATTTAAAGAAAGGTTTATGGGTCGCAATAAAATCAGATAAAAAGCAGAGAAAGTCATAAGAAGCAGATGTAGCTGCTCACTTTCACATCACTGAGGGTTTACGGTTTCATATGAACTTATGCCAGAGTAGAAGTATAATCTCAACATCTACATGCTCTTTTTTTTACCAGAAGCTGAAACAGATGGTGCTCAATAAGATAGAGATCACGCACGATAAGTCCATAAGGCCACGCCAAAGCTTCTATTACTGTATATCTAAAATGTATTATCCAAGTTAATACATTACTGTGCTTACTGTGTTTTCTATTGTTGAATAAACAGCTTCATTCACTCTGATGAGAAATTATTGTAAAAATTACACAAGTGTGCCATCTTGTCACGTAAAAACTGAAAATAGCAAATGATGGTGTAAGAAAGGGGCTGGTGACCACATCAACACTGATTTTAATGTATTATGTCAAACTATACACATTTTAGACAAAACCAACTGATTTCACATGTTTTCAATCAAACAAAACTCTGAGAGTCGATTATTTCAAACTGATTACATCATACTATAATAACTGTTGGAATATCAAAACATTTTTTAATTATTCACAGTCAATATCCTACTGAATTGCTGTCAATGTGTTTGTAAAGAACAAAATCTGACTGTTCTCTGGTCTGGTTACATGGCATGTCGGTTCTTCTCCAGGCTTTTTTCAATGCTGTCAACAACCTCCACTGCTGCTTGAGGAATTCTGGTGCCTGGGCCGAAGATACAGCTGACGCCGCTATCGTAGAGGAATTCGTAGTCCTGAAAAGATGATCAGAAATGCAGCTGAAGTATTTCATTATGTCATGATTAGTAAACTAATTAACTGAGTACCTTGTTTTGAACCTGGAACATTTTAAGTGTGCTTTGGAGCACATACTGAAACCAATTAAGTCCAATTAATTGCTTTTAGATAAAAACGACAATCACGGTCATAAACAGAAACAGTCTTGAATTGAAATAGACTGTTCACTCAAAATGTGGTGTTCTGGATTCACACATATACACACACAAAGTATTAAAGTATATTGAAATATTATATAATATAAATACATTAATAATTACAGAGATATATAGATAGAATGATAGATGATAGATAAAACAAAAGAACGACAGAAGATAGAAAGGTAGAACGATAGGTAAAACAAAAGAACGACAAGATAGAATGATAGAACGATAGAATGATAGATAGAACGATAGATAAAACAAGATTGACAAGATGATAGAATGATAGATAGAACGATAGAATGATAGATAGAACGATAGATAGAACGATAGATAGATAAATAGATAACAAAAGAACGACAAAATAGAATGACAGAAGATAGAACAATAGAACGATAGATAGAACGATAGATAGACAGATTGATAGATAAAACAAAAGAATGACAGACAGAACGATAGAACGATGGATAGAATGATAGAACGATAGAATGATAGATAGATAGAACAATAAAACGATAGAACGATGGATAGAACGATAGATAAAACAAGAACGACAAGATGATAGAACGATAGAATGATAGATAGAATGATAGATAGAACGATAGATAGAATGATAGATAAAACAAAAGAACGACAGAAGATAGATAGACAGATTGATAGATTGATAGATAAAACAAAAGAATGACAGAAAGGTAGAACGATAGGTAAAACAAAAGAACGACAAGATGATAGAACGATAGATAGAACGATAGAATGATAGATAGAATGATAGAACGATAGATAGAACGATAGATAGAACGATAGACAGAACGATAGATAGATAGAACGATAGATAGAACGATAGATAAATAGATAACAAAAGAACGACAAAATAGAACGACAGAAGATAGAACAATAGAACGATAGACAGAACGATAGATAGACAGATTGATAGATAGATTGATAGATAAAACAAAAGAATGACAGTAGATAGACAGATAAAATAAAACAACGACAGTACATAGAAGGATAGAACGATAGATAGAACGACAGAACGAGATAGATAGAACGATAGAATGATAGAACGATAGATGAAACGATAGAACGATAGATAGATAGAATGACAGAACAATAGATCGATAGAACGATAGATAGATAGAACGATAGATAGAACGATAGATAGACAGATTGATAGATAAAACAAAAGAATGACAGACAGAACGATAGAACGATGGATAGAATGATAGATAAAACAAGAACGACAAGATGATAGAACGATAGAATGATAGATAGATAGAACAATAAAACGATAGAACGATGGATAGAATGATAGATAAAACAAAAGAACGACAGAAGATAGATAGACAGATTGATAGATTGATAGATAAAACAAAAGAATGACAGATAGACAGATAGAAAGGTAGAACGATAGGTAAAACAAAAGAACGACAAGATAGAATGATAGAACGATAGATAGAACAATAGAACGACAGACAGAACGATAGATAGAACGATGGATAGAATGATAGAACGATAGAATTATAGATAGAACAAGAACAACAAGATGATAGATAGAACGATAGATAGAACGATAGAAAGAACGATAGAATGATAGATAGAACGATAGATAGATAAAACGATAGATAAAACAAAAGAACGACAGAAGATAGATAGATAGAACGATAGATAGATAGATAGACAGATTGATAGATAGATTGATAGATAAAACAAAAGAATGACAGTAGATAGACAGATAAAATAAAACAACGACAGTACATAGATAGAAGGATAGAACGATAGATAGAACGACAGAACGATAGATAGAACGATAGATAGAACGATAGATAGATAGAATGATAGAACGACAGAACGATAGATAGATAGAACGATAGATAGATAGATAGATAGATAGAACGATAGAACGATAGATGAAACGATAGAACGATAGATAGATAGATAGATAGATAGATAGATAGATAGATAGATAGGATAGAACGACAGAACGATAGATCGATAGATAAAACAAAAGAACAACAGAAGATAGATAGATAGATAGATAGATAGATAGATAGATAGATAGATAGATAGACAGATATTAGTATTAAAGTGTATGACCTGAAATGCACTCTACCAAATTGTTGAAAAGCTTACAATACTGTATTAATAATATGAAGTACTGTAAAGTCTGATTGGATGCACAAACTTTGACATCAACAACAAAAGTCAACAGTCATTGTCTCTTCGCTTTTCTACCTTAACTATGTACAATTATATGATCAGCTGCATTTTATTCACAATCAGCATGACTTTTTTTCTGGGTCGTGACCCACTCGTTGAGAACAACTGATTTAAACCTTTCCCTTACAGAGCAAATCACATCACAGAAACTCAACAAGTGAAACAGCTAAATATAGTTTATTATATTTACATTATATTTTTATTATTTTAACTGCCATGCCAAACGCTGATGCAATCTACCTTTCTTGGCAATCTACCTAGATCTGATATAGTATTAACAAATGGATTGTGTGCATGAGATGGATTTCCACGTCTGCTTCAATTACCACAGCTTTCGCCTCCACTGGCCCACACTCACTACAGGTTAACACTCGATAATCAATTAATGACACTCAGTGAAGAGGTCTAAGGAACATAGGCACTTTCAGACCTCAAACGTAAACCAAACGCAACCAACCGTAAGTGGAATCTATTTTATGCATTAATGGGCAAGCTCAAAAAAGACACCGCTGCCATTGCACCCACACAGCAACAAAGCATTCAAAGCATCTTGCATACAGGTTGCTACACACCATCCACCGTTCATTTACACTAGCTACAGTAGGAGATTATGTAGGAATGTGTAGACTGACCTTATAAAGGTCCTAATTACACCCCACTGCAACTAAGAACGGACCTATACATGAATAAATCAATGATCGAGATGCAAATATCTGTATTCTGCTGGGAGAGCAAACGGTCGAAAATATGAAAAAAAGATGAAAGCGTGCGTGTTTAATTGTGTTTGAATCCAACTTGGGCTTTAGTTAATTATTTGATCTGAATGAGCACAAACGACAGGGTTATATTATTATTCAGGCTGAAAAACAGGGTTGAACAGGGTTATTAATGTTTGATTAGATGATTTAAACATACATTAGTGTTCAAAATGTTGGGATCAGTAAGATGTTTTTTAAAGAAGTTAATACTTTTATTCAGGAAGGATGCAATAAATTGATCAAAAGTGACAGTAAAGATAGTAAACAATAATAATAATAATAATAAGAAATGTTTCTTGAGCAGCAAATCAGCATTAAAATGATTTCTGAAGGATCATGTGACACTGAAGACTGGAGTAATGATGCTGAAAATTCAGCTTTACCATCACAGAAATAAATTCAATTTTAAAATATATTACAATTCAAATCAAAGTTATTTTAAATAACATAATAATAAATAATATTTCATAATATTACTGTTTTTACAGTGTTTTTATCAAATAAATGCAGCCTTGATGAGCATAAGAGACTTCTTGCAAAAGTAAAACACGTGATTTGAATTCAATATAAATTCAAATTCAATAAAAAAAGGTCAAAATGCTTATTAAATTGATTTTTTATCATGTTACTCAGCAAGCATAAGCGGCCTATGCTGTGTGTCGTGCCCAACAACCCATAATCATGCTGAAATCAATGTTATATCTCCTTTCATCATGACTCACTGCTTCATTAATCAATACAAAAAAAAGGTAATCTGACTTTTTGCACTGAGATTCAAAGATTTAATGATCAATAGAGGGAAAAACCTTGACGTTTCTGCCATAAAAATGCTGTTTCTTATCTCTTCCTTACACATTGTGGATGGTGAACTTTCTGAATGAATCCACACTGAGTTCAGTCAAGTCTAATCTACATCAATGCCTTTGGTTCTGGACAGATAATTTAAGTTCAATTTTGTCCAATCAAAACAAAGATAACAGCTCATAAAATGTTCATCTTTAATGCTATCTGAGGTGTAGACGTCTAACACTGTGTCTTAACCAGATGCAATGAGATAAGATTCCAGCAACAAGCAATTTTATCTGTCCACACCAGATGTGACGTGACTACGAGACGTGACAAAATCAGTCAAAATACAATCAATCAGAAGAGCCTGTGGGCGGAGCCTCTCTGTAAGTGTACTGCATATGCAACAAAATGGATAAACACAATCAAATTAATAAATATTACACCATTTTAACATGATTAAAATATACATTCTACGTGCGTTCATAGTATGTGCGTACATATGATGATATATAATGGAGATGACAACTCGCGAAGAGCTTATAAAATGTGTAAAGGAATCAAAACAGCGGCAGAATCCCTCCGTCACACACAAAAACGAAGATCTGCTGCCAGAAGACGTGCTTGTACCGAACTGTGATGGGCAACATCATGACTATGACAAGAAAAAACAGGTATGCTTGATCATTCTGTCCTTTTATGGTTGCATCTTATGACATCATGTCCTGCTTTTGGTTAGTTTACATGTCTTTGGTCTGTGTTGCGCTCATATTTTAGTCGAACCGCACCAGAGTTCGTTTGAAAAGTGGACCGAGACCACTTGTTTGGTGCGCACCAGGGTTCGGATGGCAGTGTTCACACTTATTCAAATGAACCGCACTAACAGAGGAATCACACCAGAGTTCGTTTTAATCTAACCAAACCTGCAAAGTGTGAACACACCCTAAAGCTGCGACATTTAAGTGCGTGAAGTGTCCAACAAGCCACACTTTAACTTTAATACTGTTAATTAAGTGCATCATCAGGGTATTTAAAGTCCACTTTTTCTTTTTCAGTGTGAACACACTACTCGCACTATTTACTCTACAAAATGGCACCGAATAGTACATAAATACGGAGTAACTCGAATTGGGATGCACCTAAGGTCTGAGGTGAATTATCCATTGTCGCTTTCAGTACAGCTATAAAAGTTCATGCAAAATGATATTCAAACTCACTTTAAATTCTTTTAACATTAAATAAAACATAAGCAGTACCTGTAACCTGAGATTATAAATGGTCATACTTTGTATGTTGTTGTTCAAGTAGTGACATCGCAGTAATAGAACCCGTTTTTAAAAAAGGATCCCTGGTCACGTCACATATCGCTGTTGCGGCTGGTTAATACAAAAACGCTGGCTAACATGAAAAAGATACCTTTTATCGCATGTCGTGATCGCAAATTTATTGACTAATTTGATAGCAATTTTCATACTTCGCTTTCTTTGTGATCTGTTTTGTGAAATCTGTGTTTCAGTGTAGAGACACGATTCTGTGTCTGTGTAAGCAGCAATTCAGCTCACACGGTGCCTCTGCTAATGTGTCTAGCTGTCTGTCAGGAGTCAGGTGTTACCTGTGGCGGTATGACCCCTCCGCAGATCACCATGATATCTGGCCGGTTGAGGTTACGCAGCTCTTTGATGAGCTCGGGCACGAGTGTCTTGTGTCCAGCTGCCAGTGTGCTGACCCCCACACAATGTACATCTGCATCCACGGCCTGTTGGGCGACCTCCAGCGGGGTCTGTCATCATGGAAATGGACAAAACAGAATTAATCCACAGTGAAGTGACAAGTATTAGACTGTGGTTCCTAAATACACTATGAATGTACACTATCGTTAAAAAGTTCGGGATTAGTAAGGATTAGAAATGAATACTTTTATTCAGCAAGGATGCATTAAATTGCTCAAAACTGACTGTAAAGTTAATTTTAAATTTACAATTACTATTTCAAATAAATGCTGTACTTTTGAACGGTGGTGTATATTAATGTGTTCGGGGTCAGAGAGACATTGGCTTTTCAAATGAACATTACAATCTGATGCAGAAATAGTTTTGTCCAGGTGGCGCAAATGAGAAAACCGGATTATTCTTATTTTGAAAACGGGAGAAGTGGGAGCTTAACTCAGAGGTATGCATTTGATCTGCTCAGCCATGGATTCAATGTTTTGATGTCTATGGTTCAGAAAGGATCTCTTAATTGAAGATAGACTTGTCTAGTCTTTAATGGAAAAAAGAGTGCCAAAATGTGGGAGATAAACACGATTAAGAAAAGTTAAGCTCCATGAGCTGACGTCTTGATCATCTTTGACACATGGATGACTTTCAGAGAGGAGGAGATATTTTTACCCTCACTTGTGAACGATCAGTCTTGTATAACTCTTTTAAATGGGAACAAAAAAGCAGAGATGCACCATGATGGTTACACTGTCTTTCATACCTGGAAAAGCGGGCCGACGTCCACATCAAACCCAAGGTCTGCGAATCCAGTGGCGATGACCTTTGCCCCTCTATCATGACCGTCCTGTCCCATTTTGGCAACGAGCAGACGGGGATTTCTGCCTTCATGCTTTTTGAACTGTACGATTCTGAGAAACAAGAGCACATGGGATGATACCATCAACATACTGACTTTATCAAATAAGATGCTTCAAACACTTTTATGGTGCTTCTGTGTCATTTTTGAAGCTTGAAAATTGTAATTTTGTGCTGAAACAAAGTCACATGGTTAGGGAACTACAGTACATGAGGGTGAGTAAATAATTTTTTTGGTGAGCTATTCCTTTAAAAGAAGAAACTGTGGTTGGTTACTTTATATATTTTTCCTTTCAAAGTTGAAGACTTTTACAAGTGTTGTTCTCGTTAACTAAATAAAAAAACAAAAAAAAACCGTAATTTTTTATGCGGTAACTGAAATAAACCCGTTTTCGGTAATTGAAATAAAACTGAAACAAAATAATATATAAATATTAGATAAATAATGTTGCATTGGCAACTAACTGAAATAAGTTGAAGTGCTAAAATTACTAAAATAAAAATAAAGCTTTATAGAAATAATAAAAAACTAATAAAAATGACAAAAACAAAATCTGCTAATACTTAAACTAAAATGAATATTGAAAATATAAAAATAAAAGAATTACAAATATAAGTACTGAATAAATAGAAAAGTAGTACAATAGCATATAAATAATAAAAAAAAATAAGACTTATTCTTATTTAACAAACTGGAGCGTATCTGGTGTTATTTAAAGGTCTGGCTACTCAAGAGTATGTATGTAGTTATGTTGCCATAAAACTTTGAATTGATATGGTGCAGAAGAATATGATGTACAATGTGCCATGAGAGTCTGAGATGTTCAGGCTGTAAGATCTGGATCTTTTGAAGGTTTTGTGTTAAATATTTATGGTGCAATGTTTTAATTTTATTGTTTCACCCTCATCTCATCTGTCAAACTGAGGTCACATTGGGGCGGGTAGACATGCTTTAAACTGACTTCAGAAAATCCTTAAAAAGCACAAATACAGAGATACAGTGGAATCTCTGAGCTTTTCTCTATCTGAGGCATCCTGATTTATCATCAATTCAGCAGCTAAAGATAATTTCAGTTACATTTAGTGCTTTATGACAATAACAATGAACCATAAGGGTCAAAAGGAAGTTATCATGGGGTCGGCTTAAGAGCAACAAAAGATTAAATGTCTGCAAATTGTTTTTATTGTTCAATGCAACATTTGACCTATTTTGGAGTGCATGAGACCAAATTCTTCATGAGCAGGTTATACCACAGAGGAACCTGGCTCATCCATAGACTGTAAAAAAAGATCAATGACGGACCTTCACTCTGTTCCATGACGTCGATCACTACTTTCTGGCATACACCACGCCTATCAAGTAAGGGTACTGTTGCCGGTGGAAACGCAGGCCGGATCAGGGTTTATCATCCCGAATCGTCCTGTACTGTACTGTACCGCTCGGTGGAAACGAGCCATTATAGAAACAATTGTTGCTGCCCATCAATCCAGGAAGGGTCACAAGGCCATTTCCAAACAATTTGAAGTCCATCATTCTACTGTGAGGAAGATTATTCACAAGTGGAAAACATTCAAGAGAGTTGCCAATCTTCCCAGGAGTGGACGTCCCAGCAAATTCACCGCAAGGTCAGACCATGCACTGCTCAGAGAAAAAACCCAAGAGCGACACCTCAGCGACATCTCAGACTCTACAGGCCTCAGTTGGCATGTTAAATGTTAAAGTTCATGACCGTACAATTAGAAAAAGACTGCACACGTATGGCTTGTTTGGAAGGGTTGCCAGGAGAAGGCCTATTATCTCTAAAAAGAACATGGCAGCATGGCTTAGGTTGGCAAAGTTGCATCTGAACAAACCACAAGACTTCTGGAACAATGTCCTTTGGACAGACAAATCCAAAGTGGAGATGTTTGACCATAATGCACAGCACCACGTTTGATTTGGGCTTGTTTTGCAGCCACAGGTCCTGGGCACCTTGCAGTCATTGAGTCGACCATGAACTCCTCTGCATACCAAAGTATTCAGTTCAAAAATCTCTATTCAGTTTTTGTAAAATATTAGGGTTTTTTTTATTCCTTTTGCAAGACATTGCACCATTTCATGCTTTTCATCTTCAGAAAGATCTTTCTTCCTACCCATATTGCATGAGATCTGTGACTTGCTTAATAATGTGGAACAACCTCTTTAAGTAGGGTTTCCATTTATTCAGAGATTGATACCAGTTATCTAAAAAAATCTGAGAAATAAAAACAAACACTTTAGTTGAAAAACTAAAATCTGAATGTTTATTGTACTTAAATCCTACAGATATGTCACTTGCATAATAATTTGGAACACAGTGTATATATGAGTTGAATATTTTATAAGTTTGAAATTGGAGGTTGGAGGTCTCATCCAGGATTTTAGAAACTAGTAAGTAAACTTGGGTTTTTTTTGTTCACTTAATTTGACCTACTGATTTTGACCTACTGCTTTTACTTTTACGCATACTATACAGTAAGAAAGCAGCCATATTTATGTGAGAAATGATACAGTTCCAGGAAGTGGCACTCAGTTTCAGGAAGAGCAATTTTTTTACCTGTTATGCGCCAGCGCTATCTCCTCATGCTCGCCGAACTCGCTGCGGTACGCTCCGCTCACCATGCGCGTGCTGGCCTTGTGCTCCCCGAAAACTGATTTCATGGCATCAGTGATCTCCCCCACCGAGCACCTACAGAATCCAACAGAATCCTTTAATCCACACATAAACACATTATATCATGCAACATAATTCCTTTATTGTTGTTTGGATTGTTATATGATTGAATTTGTGTTTGCAGTGCATTAAAGAGGCAAGAATCGCATTCCATATGTTCAAAGCGTGTGATCCCCCAATCTGCCGCTGAGAAACAGCAGCTTTGCGCTAAGCTTGGTAAAACACAGACACGCGGCACTAACTCGAGCTCTTCCAGCCAGACATCCAAAAGCAAGACTGTTTTTTATATGGGAAAAATCAGAAGAGTTCAGACAATGTTCACCCAAAATTAAATTCCTGTCATTAATTACTCACCCTCATGTCGTTCCAAACCCGTAAGACTTGCGTTCATCTTCGGAACACAAATTAAAATATTTTAGATAAAATACGAGGGTTTCTGAACCACATATAGGCAGCAACATCTTTGCACCTTTTGAGGTCCAGAAAGGTAGTAAAGACTTCGTAAAGACAACGTGACTACAGTGATTCAACCTTATTGTTATGAAGCGACGAGAATACTTTTTGTGCGCAAAAACAAAACAAAAACAACTTTATTCAACAATTTCTTCTCTTCTGTTCTCTTGGAACGACATGAGGGTGAGAAATTAATGACAGAAATTTCATTTTTGGGAGAACTAACCCTTTAATGTGAACCAGTTATTATATTCAGTGATTGACTGACTGTTTCTTTGTGACAGATTAATATTTATGAAAATTATTAGATCAAAACTAATAAATAATAAATGCACACAATACTGATAAATAATTCATGATCTAATGAATAATAAATGAAACACTGGATAGTGATATGTAATATAATAAAGAAGAATATTCTGCACCACTAAACTGAAAAATGTTCATATTTACTAAATGTCTGAGAAACTATATCTTTATCATTATAGTTATCATCCTTGTTGTGAACAGGCCTTTAAAGGGACCTATAATACCCCCTTTACAAAATGTAATGTAAGTCTCTGGTGTCCCCAGAATGTGTCTGTGAAGTTTCAGCTCAAAATACTTTTTTTGGGTGTAAGCAAAAACACGCTGTTTTTGTGTGTCCCTTTAAATGCAAATGAGCTGCGGCTCCCGACCCGCTTTCCAGAAGAGGGTGGAGCTTTAACATCTTACGCTTCCGTTGCTCAACAACAACAAAGCCGGAGAATCTCACGCACCCAAAATGATGATTGTAAGTAACGGTTCAGCCTTAAATTGTTCAAACCAGAGTCGGACACTGATGGAGAGACTCAGGAAGAAGTTACAACACCTGGACGTTTCTGAATGGTTAGTAGATAAATTTGCTGTGGAGTTGATTCCACTAATCGACTAGCATGTGCCGTCATGTTGATCTTTTGTGCAAATCCAGTGTTGAATTGACCCTCGTTTGTGAAGCAGTCCGGCGTAAAATGACAGCATGGCAACAACACTCTACTACAACAACTCTTCCTCCTCTCTAAAGCAGTCCAACATGGCCTCACCCCCTTTGTTGCGTGTTCTCGGGGGCGGGGTTTATGTAAGTTTTGGGGTTTGTGATGTCACCAACCCTGGAAGAAGCTTGTTGTAGTCCCTACCAGCCGTTTGTTGTAGACCTTAAAAAGTGATTTCTGTAAAAGAAAATATCTCCCTTTGCATTGAACTTTGAGCGTCGTAACTTTGCAGATGTTGTTTATGCTCAAACAGCAACATTACACACTAACTAAAGTTAAAAAAGTGAAATCATAATCAAGGACCCCTTTAAGGGTTCAAATAAACCTTTCGTGAGCGTGTTTGTGTTTGAGTTCCAACCAGTTTCACAAGCCCTCTTTCACTCATGAAAGTGAACTTACCGGGCTCTCGCAGCCTCCACAGCGAGCTCCAGTAGGTTTCCATCTCTGGTACGTGCACACTGCTCGATCGCGGCCAAGCACCTCTTCGCCGCCTCTGCATCCCTGCTCTCTCTGACCTGCAATGCAAGCGCAGCTTCATTACGATGTGCAAACACTGACCCTGGATGAGCCATACATAACATACAAAAAACAGAAATCAGCTAGGTTTATAAAACATGAATGAATATAACATGGGTGACATTTACAATCATGCAGATGGAGGTGTGGGAGACTACAAAAACAGTGTGTCTCAGAAAACACAGCATATTTAATTAATTGACAAAAATACAAAGAAAAGATTTCCAATGTTTTCACTGACCAATCTGACTGTATTTTATAAATATAAACACATTTTGATGGCTGCAACACACAAAGTTTGGACAGAGACTAAATAAAAGTGAAAAGACTATAGAATATCCAAGTTAAACTGTTTTGAAACCGCCCAAAATAAGCAGGTGAATTGGTATTATGTGAGGGTATTGTGATTTGGTAAAACGAGTATCCACCAAAGGCTCAGTTTTTACAAACAAAGATGGGTCATGGCTCACTGCTTTGTGCCAAATTTCATGAGAGTTCCCAATTTCACATCACAACTGTTTCATGCATTTACATTTTCAGCATCAATATATGGACTATCATCACATGAGAATTCCCAGGCCACATGCTGCCGAGTTGCTTTTATCATCAAACATCAAACTGAGGTTTATTTCTTAGTGTGACATCAGCCAAAACAACCTGCAAGAAAGTCTTCACTCCGGGGAAATGGTAATAAACCCACGAAGTACAGTATCATTCATTACTGAAAGCTCATGAGATATACTGAATAATCCTTTGTGGGGACAGATAAGTGCCCTCGAACATCAAAGCATTCTATCTGATTTGAGACAGGAGATCAACTTATGACCAAATGAAATGCATTTCAGTGGATCCACTATATCATCAAAACTGGCTATTAATATATCTCAGCCGATTTGAGTTGCTACGCTGGCTTGTCGCTCTCAAAATACACAGGATTTTCAAACAGCTCACACAGACAGGACAAAATGTACCGTTTATACATTAATGTTCAAAAGTGAAATATTACAATTTAAAATAATTCTATTTGAATGCATTTTCAAATGTAATTTATTCTTGTGATGGTAAAGTTGAATTTTCAGCATCATTACTCCAGTCTTCAGTGTCACATGATCCTTCAGAAATCATTCTAATATGCTGATTTGCTCCTCAAGAAACATTTCTCATTATTATCAAAGCTGAAATCAGTTGTGCTGCCTAATATTTATGTGAAAACTGGGATACATTTTTCTCAAGATTATTTGATGAATAGAAAGTTCAAAAGAACAGCATATATTTTAAAATCAAAATTATAAATGTCTTTAATGTCATTTTTGATCAATTTAATGCATCCTTGCTGAATAACGGTATTAATTTCTTAAAAAAATCTTATTGGCCCCAAACTTTTGTAGATTCAGAAACACAAATACACATGGGATTGCAGATGTCTTTGTAGAGGCTTTGATGTGATGAACCCCTCAAGTTAATTTAATTAGAATGGGATTTAACACCGATCAAAGATTTGGTTTTACAGTGAAAATGTGAAAATAACACCAACATATCACATTGTCAAGGTTATAAATAGCTGAAAAATTACCTCTGATTCAATCTAAAACATTTACTGAGATAAAACTGTGTTTAATACTGCTACCTCAAAGTCATGAAATTAAAACTGACATTTTTTTTTATTTTTTATGAAATATCACAGCATTTATAATAAATGATTTATCCGTGCACATCATTATTTTTTAAATTCCTGTGCCTCGTAATCTTTAATCAAAATAACTTACTCTCCCTCTTGCAGAGACATCTCTTCTCTGATGACATGTTTACACTCATGAGAGTGGGGCAAACTGTCACTCACATGAGATCCACCAATAGCAAACCACAACCATCCAACAAATTCCCGATGAACAAAATCAAGTCCCGCCCTACATTTATTCTTGTTCAAAAAGCCCGGATATACGTCACAATGGGACAATCATGGCCTAATAGTTAGAGAGTCAGACTTGTAATCCGAAGGTTATGGGTTTGAGTCTCAATACCAGCAAGAAAATGACTAAGGTGCCCTTGAGCAAGGCACCTAACCCCCCAATCACTCCCCAGGCACCACAGCAAAAATGGCTGCCCACTGCTCCAGGTGTGTGTGTCCATGGATTGCAGTTTGTGTGTTTGTTCACTACTCACTGCTAGCTTGGATGGGTTAAATACAGAGGGCAAATTCCGAGTATAGGTTACCATACTTGGCCTTCACGTCATGTCATTACAATAGGGAAGAGAAGACTATCACAACCTCCGTTTCATGCCGACTTTAAAGGGTTAGTTCTTTCTGTCATTAATTACTCACCCTCATGTCGTTCCACACCCGTAAGACCTTCGTTCATCTTCGGAACACAAAGTACGAGAATACTTTTTGTGCACAAAAACAAAACAAAAATAACAACTTTATTCATCAATTTCTTTTCTCCCATGTCAGTCTCCTACGCAGTCAACATAGTGAACACAGTGTAGGCTTCCGTGTTTGCGTCCGTTGTTTTGTCAAAAATTCTCGTCGCTTAACAAAATTAAGGTGGAACCGCTGTAGTCAAGTGGACTATTTTAATGGTGTCTTTAGTACCTTTCTGGGTCTTGACAGTGGTGGTTAAATTGCTGTCTATGGAGTTAGACAGCTCTCAGATTTCATCAAAAATATCTTAATTTGTGTTCCGAAGTTGAACAAAGTTCTTACGGGTGTGGAACGACATGAGGGTGAGTAATTAATGACAGAATTTTCATTTCTGGGTGAACTAACCCTTTAAGTCTAAATCGCTCCTACATCCCTTAATATAACTCCGTATAGTTCTGTGTCAATGTCATTCATTTTCTTCAACATTTACATTATATTGAAAAGATGAACACAATGTTGACAGTCTCTCTGACTCTGAAGAATGAAACAATCAATTATAGCCATTTCAATGGAGCACTTCAAGTGAATTAAAGCACTTGATTGTGATTAGGTAACTTCACAGAGTGCTTGAATGGAAACAGACTATACGTGACCATCTCAGATCGCGTCAATACGGATGAAAGCACTCTACTTCAAAATTCGTGCTGTGAGTCATCGCCAGAGGGAACTAACCTTCCGCAGCTTTTCAATCTGCTTGTTACGCACAGCTGTGTTGTCGATGGCAAGCACGTCGACGGATTCTTCCTTCTCCAGGCGGTACTTGTTGACCCCCACGATGACCTCAGAGCCTATAGTGAGACAGAGACAGTGCGCGAGGGCATCAGTAGGTGAGACAAAATAATGAAGGGTAACACTAGATGCCTGGAGCTGAAATAAACCATCACAGCTTGGCAGACCTCTGTGCATGACCCTGTAGGTTCAGATCAGAGGGTTCAGATTTAATGGGCTTCTTTCACCTCATTATGAGGCGAGGATAATCATCCATATAGAAACGAAAGCTCACAGGGAGTGTTCGATTATCTTACAGCACATGATCATTACACACAAACCTGGAGGGATATCACTGCAACTATCTTGGGTAGCCAGAGTTTTGACTGCTGGAATCAAGTGTAGTTTGAATCAGAATCAGAATGAGATTTATTGCCAAGTATCCAGTGCACAGATAAAATAACAATAAGAAACAAATAATTAAAATAAAATGAAGAAAAGTGAGTAAAACTTATATTTTAGAAAATACACAATATATACATGTACAAATATAGGGGAACAGGGGAATACAGGGGAAGGATATGTTAAATAAATATAAGGATATAATATAGGATGCAATAGTCCATGTTACATATTATTCAGGGCCAAAAGCACCCAGGAAGAGTGAGTGGGAGAATTTGGAACTGATAATATAATACTGAGTGCAAATACATGTAAAGTCTTACAGCGATTATCCTTACATTAGAGTTTTGTGGATTTTCGTTCATGTGTATTAGCTTAGAGGTCATCTACATACGCTAGTATACTCCTAAACAGTGTTATTTTAGTATAATTGAGATGCTACTATAGTTTTATTCATATTTTTAATTATTTTATTTTTATATTTTCCATTTTCATTTTAATTTATTAAAGTTTTAGTATTTAGTTGTGTTTTTGCAATTTTATTAGTTTATTTTTCTATAGATTTAAAAAAAAATTATAATAACAATAATAAATTGTCATATTATATCAGTGAACCGTTATTTTATTTCAAGTAATGAAAATGTTTTTATGGTTTTAGTTTTAATTGTAGTTAACTATAACAACCCTGCTCCTAAAATATGACAATACTTTTAGCAGATATACCAAACCTTTCCAAAATTTGGAGTAAGATTTTTTTGTTTTAAATAATATCTTTACTCATCAATAATACATTAAATTGATCAAAAGTGACAGTAAACATATTTATAATGTTACAAAAGATTTCTATAAAAAAAAAAATGCTTCTTTGAACTTTCTAGCCATCAAAAGAATCGTAAAAAACATGATCACAGTTTCTACAAAAACATTAACTGTTTTCAACATTGATAATAATCAGAAATGTTTCTTCAGCACCAAATCCGCATATTAGAATGATTTCTGAAGGATCATGTGACACCGAGGAGTTAAGATGCTGAAAATTCAGCTTTGACATTACAGGAATAAATTACATTTTTAAATATATTCAAATAGAAAAGAGTTCTTTTAAATTGTAATAATATTTCACAATATTACTGTTTTACAGTACATTTGATCAAATAAATGCAGCCTTGTTGAGCATAAGAGACTTTTTTCAAAAACATTTTAAAATCTTACTGACCGCAAACTTTTGAACGGTAGTGTAAACACTTAAAATTTGCAGCCCTGGAAAGCAAACTAAAAAATTGATGACTCATCCTGCACTACACAGATTTGTCCAATCAAATGCTCTTTAGAATGAAGGTGCCCCTCCCCCATACTACATCCTACAAATCCTGATAAAGTCTGTGACCTAGTCTGCTTGATAAAGTCTGTGATAAACTACTTAAAAAAAAAAAAAAAAAAAAAAAAAAAACTTTAATAAAGAAATAAAACCCCCTGAACAACTGAAGTGAATGACAGGACAGAAGATAAACAACAGGCTGGTCCACTCATGCATATTCACCACTCATGCACATAAGAAACATCCATCGAGGGCCCTCAAGATCAAAGCCTTGACCGTCTGGGGTCTGAACAAATGCAGGGAACTTCAAACATCTGCTGAAAACCCAATATGGGTTAGTTTCTGTTTGAAATGTTGCTCCTTGCATCTTCTGGGCAACTTCAGGGTGACTGTGAAATTCACTGATAACCAGAGCCAGAGAGGGACATCAGAAGGTCATACAGAAATGTTGGAAAACTAACTGAGTTTAGAGAGGGCTCCGGGTCCATTCAGTAAATATTTACACAAACATCTAAGACCACACTGAACATCTTGGATTTGAAATCCTATTTAAACCTTTAAAGTTTAGGGACTCAGAAAAATGTAAAACAAAAAAAAATGTAGACACGTATGTCAAGTAGTTTAGCCCAAGTACTGCTGTCATTAAATCAAAAAGGAAAATGTTACTTTTTCAATTCAACTTCTACCTCAAATTGTTATGCTAATGATATAAAGTAATAAATGAGAAAAAATGCAAAATACTTCCTGCAGAAACGACTGATTTCTCGCTCATTCTTGAGAGCAGTGTGATGATATGCTCCTAAAAGAAGGATGTGTGGTTATGGCAGGTGTAGCTAATGCTTCCATCACTTTATTATTGTGATCAATTATTTACAGACTTTCTGTCCACCAGGAGTCCATCAGGACGCGTTAGAGTGGCTTCTGAAGTCTTTAGTGATAACTGTGGCATTCACCCAAAGAAATAATCACTTGCGCTAGCCTACAGCCACTAAAATATCCAGCTGTGCTGCATCTGTGGGATATTTAAAGTATGCATAATTCCTTGGAGAAAGAGCCACTTGCAAAACATTGCCTGATGTGAAGCAACATTCGGTTAAAGACATCAAACTTCAGGCCTCGGGATTGGAAATAGAAGCATGAATGTGAAAATGAAAATCAGTTTTTTTGTGTTTCAATTTTAACATTGTAGGCATTTGGCAAGATGATTATTGCATGTATGTGTCATGCATGTTAAAAGACTGCCCCCTAGTGGCACTGTATTTATAAATCAGCAAAACATCGAGAAATGGGATTCAATTAATGCATCACGCAAGTTCTGCCAATAGCATTGTCAATTTCAGAGATCTCTGACTTAAAAACATTTAGACTACACAGACAGCATGATCAATTAAAAACAATCAATGTCAATATCTCTGCAGCTGCAGTTCTGGTTCACATGCCGAACAATGTGTATTGATCAGAGCATTATGCACATCTGTGTATAGAAATGTTTGTGCTATCTGTCACTAGACCTCCACTGACGTCAGAGAAATCTACTTCAAAACAACAACAGCAGATGCCACAAGATTCAAAACAAAATGTTCACACTGTTTTTCTACTAATGTCCAACGATTTACATGAATTCAGCTGTCTTTTTTTTTTTCTCTCTGAAAGTAATGAACTTTTGCATCACACTCACAGTGTCATTTCCATCACATCTCAAATTATGTATTTAAAGGCATACCGTGGTGGAAATGACATTTTATTCGCGTTTAAGCGATAATCACGTTTAAGTTTAATGTTATTTTTCTTACTGTGCGATAAATCGTGCAGCCCTATTTTATATATATATATATATATATATATATATATAAATTGTAATGGTTTATGAATGTTTTTATCTTTATTTAGACAGTAATAGCTTTAAAATCTAACAATTAATATTTTTCTAATTAGTATTTTTTCTAGACTGTAAGTCTAGTGACATGGGTAAAACAAAATATATTTTTAAAAATAATATAATAAATCTAATCTAAAAATATATAAAAATAAATATAACATTTTTAACAAAATAAAATCATTTTATAAAGCCTGCAGAGAGCAATTTTTAGCCATTCAAAGCGGAGCATATTTCTGATATGTATTAACTTCAGAGATTTCCATTAATTTTTCAATTCATTTTTTTCAATTTTCAATGAAAAATATGAAAGTGCTAAAAGTTGCCGCTTGACTTGACCGTTTAAATACTTTCCAGGCAATTGTGTTCCAATGCCTTTTCAGAAATCTAATTTCTGAGCCTGTCAAACTGACAACCCTGATAGCAAGTCACATTACCTTCGAGACAGGTTGTATTACTGCTATTGAGTTCAAAATGAACAGATGCCACCCCAAAACACACCTTATATCAAAAAATCTCCCCAGACGTTGCTGATTTTTCATAGCAAGCATGTCAGTGCTTTTGAAAACGATCTGTCAACAGAGTGCATTGACGTAAGCCGCTTAGAGGACGTGTGGTCTGGTTCAGAAAAGCCCCAGTTTTTGCTCGACTGATTGATTGATGTCTCCACAGCAGGCGAGAGGATTCTAACGTGACATCTGCCTCAACACCCACTCACCTGTGAACACCTTCTTATCCATTTATGGCTAAAGAAGAGGAGACGTCAACTCAAATCCTCTCTGTAAATCCCAGAACCTTTCCCGTTGAAGAAACCCCTCTCAGAGTCAATCATCAGGTGCATCAATCATTTCCTGTAACGGTTACAATGTCATTGCTAACCTAGCTTACTGCAGTGATGATGCTTTATTCAAGCAGAGACAGTATAGGAAGGAGAAGCCTGTTGTTGAGAAATTAACTGGAGAAAATGTAACTGGCATCCAGTTAAAAAAAAAAAAAAAAGAGATAATTGTCTTTCTGACAGAGGATGCATCTGCTTATTTACTCTAGATAGAATACACATGTGCATTAGCTGGACGAGTTTAAAAATGTGGAAACCCATTCAAGTAGATTTGAGGTGTGCTTGTATTCCAATTGCTTACTCATTGCAACCTTCTTGTATGAGTTGACTGGCCGAGGGCACTTGCTAATAGTTAAATCGGACATTTAGTTACAAGTCCTGGGCTGTAATCATGTATTCAGGTATGTGTATATGAGTGTTTTGCTTTGGTACCTGAATCAATACGAGCTTGTCTGCGGGCAGCACATTCCTCGATGCGCAGTTTGGGAATTCCCTCAGCCACAGCGCGAGCCATACCTCCCATGTCCTCAATCTCACTGATGAACTAAACAAGACACAATGAGAACAGAATTCATGTATGCATACACAAATATCACAGATATTGCTAGCCCTTAAGCAATAAGTGCTTAAAATAGGAATATCAGAGATTATTTTAAGCAACAACTTATTTTTAAATTATTTATAATTGTAAAATTATTTTTGTGACAGATAACTGATATGGCTGTCATTAAATTATTATTATTATTATTATTATTATTATTATTATGAGTATTATTATTATTATTAAGTAAAAATGTAGTAACTATATTCATTTGAAATTATGAAGTAGGTGTACTACTACTGATAATAATATTCATACAATACAATTTTACACATTTATTAATTAATAAAATGTATGAAGTCAAGTCAAATATATATATATATATATATATATATATATATACACACACACACACACAATACATAGTTTTAAAATGAATTTATTTAATTTTTAATTTTGTTACACAATTAATCAATTATGAATGCAATTAAATTTAGCTTCATATAATAAATTTTAATTAATATACTATTATATAATAATTTTAATAAAACAATAAAACAGATTAATATTTATTTCTATCATCATTATAATTAAATATTTATTGTATTATTACCATTACTATTTAATATGTATTAATTTATGTAACATGTATAATAATAATAATAATAATAATATATTTGCCATTTAAGTCATCCAACACATTTATTATTATTTATTTTGAATATTACTATTCATTTCAGTAATTATATTATTATTATTATTATTATTATAATAACTGTACAGATTTATAATACTGGCTATATGATATCAGTTAGCTATAACATAAAAATATGTATCAGCCAAAATTTCTACAGCCTGTGTGTGTTCATTATGTGCTTTTTAAGACGCATCAAGTGTTTAATTACAGATCTAGATATATTATGTATGTAAAGTCAAGTGGATTTTTCTTTATGCAGACATATGAGGGGGAAAAAGCCATTAACACAGATTATAATTAAATACACTTGTCACCACTCTGTAGTACGAACATTGAGCGCAGAGTTGTACATATCATTGGTGAGGGCCTCCATCATGTAGGACCCACCCCAGGGGTCAGCCACCTTCGGGATGCCCGACTCCTCCTGGATGATGATCTGTGTATTGCGGGCGATGCGGGCACTCTTGACCGTTGGCAGACCGAGAGCCTCGTCAAAAGAGTTAGTGTGGAGAGACTGTGTGCCGCCAAATACTGCAGCCATGGCTTCGATTACGGTACGGATCACATTGTTGTAAGGGTCCTGAAGGACAGACGGGGTACATTTAATCATCAGACCCATCACAACATAATTGTTACGTAAATGTTACTGAGGGCGTAACAACCCAGCACAACATCACAGAAACTGAAGACAAGCAAATGACAAAATGTCACATATTGCCTGTCAAAGATGTGATTTAACACCATTACGCTTTACTGCACCACAGCTTATTTAATGAGCTGTTGTCCATCATCGTTCAAAGAGCAAGAGAACCAGTTCAGAAGCTGTGAATGAGCCTGCGGTCACAGTACCTGCTCAGTGAGGGACCATCCAGATGTCTGACAGTGAGTTCTCAGCAGGAGGGATTTGGAGTTCTTGGGTTGGAACTTCTCTTTGATGAGTGTCGCCCACAGACGCCGTGCAGCTCTCAGCTTCGCTATTTCCATATAAAAATTCATGCCGATGCCCCAGAAGAATGACAGTCTAAAGAGAGATCATGCACAAAAATAACAGCCCATGTCTTTCATAATGTATATAAAACCTTTAAAAAAACTAAACATATCAACTGCGCTATTCTTTATTATTATTATTATTACATCATTATCATCATCATCTTTATAATATATAATGTAAATATTACTTAAAGGGTTAGTTCACCCAAAAATGAAAATTCTGTCATTACTTACTCACCCTCATGTCGTTCCACACCCGTAACACCTTCGTTAATCTTCGGAACACAAATTAAGATATTTTTGATGAAATCCAAGAGGTATATGACTCGTCCATAGACAGCAATTTAACCACCACTTTCAGGGTCCAGAAAGGTACTAAAGACATCGTTAAAACAGTCCACGTGACTGCAGTGGTTCAACCTTAATGTTATGAAGCGACGAGAATACTTTTTGTGTGCAAAAACAAAATAAAAATAATGACTTTATTCAACAATGAGCACGTTTACATATCAGCTTATTGAAATAACCAGTTTTCCTCGTTTACATGCAAACCAGTAAACTAACAAGTAACCACGTTTACATGACTTTATTAATAAATCAGGTTATTTCCCCGTAGTGACATCAAAAATAATCATTTGCGTGTCTGACTCCGAGTATTCCATATGTTATGTCAGTTGTGATGTTAAATAAAGCTTGCGAGAAACTTACTATTCTCTCATGCAGTTACAGATGCAGTGTTCTGACTGAACCACTTCTACTTCTGCCGCACGAGAGATGAGAACGCATTTTTACAATTTTCTGGGTCTTGAAAGAGTCTGCGTTTGCAATATATTTCCTTCTTCCTTTCCCGCAAAACGCTCGCTCTGTCTGGACGCGTTTCAATCTGCACTAATGAGGATGCTTTTCTGTCACGTATCACACATGTGCCTTCAATAAGCTGACAGAAAGCAGGTTATTGCGTTTACAAGCCGCGCGAAATCGGTGTAAGAGCCAAAAAACTACCTGTTCCGACCGGTTTATGCTTAAGCCGTTTATGACCTTACTTCGAAAATGGGTTACCGCGTTTACATGACCACGTTCGTTGTCGGCTTATTAAGCATAATCGGCTTAAGAACGTGCATGTAAACGCACTCAGTGTCTTCTCTTCAGTGTCACTCTCCTACGCTGTTTAGCGCTTCCAGGTTCTACATCAGAACGCCGGCTCAGTATTGACAGAGGCTGTTCACGTGAGCAGAACGACGCTTTTGTGTGATGCTGACACAGGAGCCAGCCAATAATGACTCGCTGTTCTGATGTAGAACCTGGAAGCGCTGGACGTAAACAGTGTAGGAGAATGACACAGAAGAGAAGATATTGTTGAATAAAGTCGTTATTTTTGTTTTGTATTTGCGCACAAAAAGTATTCTCGTCGCTTCATAAAATTAAGATAACAATGTCTTTAGTACCTTTCTGGACCTTGAAAGTGATGGTTAAATTGCTGTCTATGGAGGAGTCAGACAGCTCTCAGATTTCATCAGAAATATCTTATTTTTGTGTTCCAAAGATGAACGAAGTTTTCTATTATTATTATTATTATTATTATGTATCAGTTATTTTATTATCATTATCATCATTATTATTTAATAAGCATTGTGTAATATATTTATTTAACATGTATTTATTATTATTTTATATTACTATTATTTTTAATATTAATAATAATTGTAGAATTGTAGAGAGACGAAAGGAAATGAATCTCAGAGTTAACCTGGGAGCAAACTCATCGATGGTGAGTCCAGCCTTTAGTCCAGTCCTGCAGTACTCCAGCCCATTGGCAATAGTGTAAGCCAACTCCAGGATGGCATCAGCGCCAGCTTCCTGTATGTGGTATCCACTGATGGAAATAGAATTAAACTTGGGCATATTCTGTAAGAAGAAAATTCAATGTGTTACAAGGTGTAGAGGAGAGATACCTCTGAATATTGATTCAACAAAGACAGCCAAAACTACAAGGGTGTGAAAAGCACATATGCTAGGATCACAAAATATCACAAAATAAAGTGTGTCTGGTCAGATAATAAACAGGGTTTCAGAAAAAAATATCAAAGAAATCAATCAAAATTCAAAATGTAAATATTACAATGACAAGATCGCTATCAGTTGGATTTTAAATGCTGAACATTCTATCAACATAAGACAATGGAAAAAAAAAACATTTAATCCTAATCTTCTTAAATGTATGTTTGTAAAAAAGTAGTTTTAAAGTTCATAGACAAAAAAGAAGCAATTAAAGAGAAGAAGCAATTATTGTGTAGAAGAAAAATAAAAAAAAAAAGTATGGGGGATTTTAATTTATCTCTGGACTGTAAAAAAAAAAAAAAAAAAAAAAAAAAAAAAAAAGAGAGAGAGAGATTGAGAATGACATATAAAAGTCATGTCACACAAGCCGTACCTTTGAAGTGTAGGCGAAGATATCGGCGATGACGTGCATTGACGGCTCCGGAGGGAAAATGTAGGTGTTTCGCACCATGAACTCTTTGAGAATGTCATTTTGGATTGTGCCGGTCAGCTTCTCCTTGGGCACACCTTGCTCTTCTCCGGTCACGATGAACATGGCTAGAATGGGAATGACGGCTCCGTTCATTGTCATTGATACCGACATCCTCTCCAGCGGGATGCCGTCAAATAGCAGTTTGGTGTCCTCTACGGTGTCGATAGCTACACCTGCCATTCCCACATCACCATGAACTCTGGGATTGTCTGAGTCATAACCTCTGTGCGTCGCAAGATCAAAGGCCACAGAGAGGCCCTGCTGGCCCGCTGCAAAGGGAATTTTTATATGACTTTTATAATGTTTTTGTCAACTAATCCCCTTTAACCTAAAATATTTATCTGAAGTCCACCTGCGATTTCAAGTTAAAGGGATAGTTCACCCAAAAATAATATTGTCATCATTTACTCATCTTCATGTCGTTCCACACCCATAAAACTTTTGTTCATCTTCAGAACAGAAATGAAGATTTACCACATTTACGTTTACCATATTTGAGTGCTCTATGTACGTTCTCTGATCGATGTTTATATGTGAATAAAAGCCTAAATTAAATCTGTTCATCATATAAAGTGATCGAGTCTCTTCAGAAGAAACTTTTTTTTTTTTCAGTCTCTTTATGATGAACGTTTTGAAGCATCAGAGTTTTGTGTGAATAGACTGTCAATGTAGGGATTTTATTAAAAATATCTAAATTTGTGTTTCAAAAAGTCTTATGTGTTTGGAACAACATGAGAGTGAGAAATTAATGATAACATTTTCATTTTTGGGTTAATTATACCTTTAATATTGCAAATTTTCAAATAATTCAACAGCACATTCACAGTTCTCTGTCAGTTAATGGTCACATGAAATGCAGATAAACAAAAAAAATGTATACAATATTTATATAATAAAAGTAATACATTTTTATATGTTTATTATATAAATATATTTATATAATATAAAATAATCTTTTTAGTAAGTGTTTTATTTCATATTATCTATCAATATGTTTATTTAATATAGTATACATATTTTTTTGTTTTAATTTGAATGTGGTATTTTAAATTTATTTGAATAATTTAATTAATATATTTAACTAGATTGTTCATGTGAGTGAACTGATGTAGTTGTGAAGGGTTAGTTCACCCAAAAATGAAAATTCTGTCATTAATTACTCACCCTCATGTCGTTCAAAACCCGCAAGACTTTCATTCATCTTCGGAACACAAATTAAGATATTTTTGATAAAATCTAAGAGCTTTCTGTCCCTCCATAGACAGCTACACAACTACCACTTTGACTCTTCAAAAAGTTTAAGTGAACATAAACAGAAGCTCAACTGAACCTGTATAACACAAGAATGAACCTGATTGGTTCTCGCACATCAAACAAACACGCTTGAACTTCCATTTACCACAACTGATGTGAGTTGATGAATGTTTATATGTGAATAAAAGCCTAAATTCAATCTGTTCATCATATAAAGTGATCGAGTCTCTTCAAAAAATTTGGACTAAACCGCTCAATTCATATGGATTAGTTTTACGACCTCTTTATGAACTTTTTGAAGCATCAAAGTGTCAGTTGCGTAGCTGTCAGTGGAGGAACAGAAATCTCTCAGATTTCATTAAAATATCTTCATTTGTGTTTCGAACAAAAGTCTTACAGGTTTGAAACGACATGAGGACAAGTAAATAATGACAGAATTTTCATTTTTGGGTGAACTAACCCTTTAATATTGTGATACCTTTAATATTATCCCTGTAAAACTTGTTGCTTTCCTCTACAGTGCTGAAGCCAGCATATTGCCTGATGGTCCAGGGTCGGTAGGTGTACATGGTGGGGTACGGCCCTCGGGTGAACGGGAAGACTCCGGGCAGCTCATCTTCGACCGCGGCTGTGTCTGTCTGAGTGTATACAGGTTTAATAGAGATGCCCTCTGGGGTCTTCCAGATTAGATCCTCTGGGTTTTTCCCTTTCAGCTGCTTCCTGGCCAGGGCAGCCCAGCCCTCATGGATCTTCACTTCATCTCGGTGTGGGGCGGCGGTACGGAACTGTCTGGGGTGGCGCTGGGGGTCAAGGGTCGAGGATACAGATGCTCTCAGTAGTCGTCTGGCTGTCAAAGACACGCATGCCTTCCGTGCGGTCAACATGTTGTATGCATTGGGTATATGACAGCGAGTTTAGTTACTCATGGGTATCTGATAAAAAGAAATACAAAGAAACAGGCTTTCATTACAAAAAAATGTTATTATGTGTGTGTATGTATGTATAAATATGTATATAGTGATTAGCATGTATTTACAAAGAGAAAGCAAAAGATTTGCTACAGGATACTGAAAGTCACCCACACAATGTTACGACTGTTATGACTAAAAATACCTTGTAAAGCCTCCACTAGCAAACATGTCATCAAACAGTACCTGGCTATTATGCTATAACATTTATATTACGTGACATTTATGTTACCATTAATCAAAATATATTAGTAAATGTCACATTTAAAACCGTATACATCACTGGCAATCAGCCACTTTCACTTTTTATCCATTAAAGTTTGCAAACTCACAGGCCTATTTAGATTATCCAGTCTAGAGCCTTTGCATACTGACAATAATTGATAATCTAGGACAGTGCTCGACAAAATAACAATTAAATACAAGCGGTGACATCAAAATGTTTTAAAACAAAACCTATAAGAGCAAATCAAAAGCTATTTCTGACCTTGCGTTCTTCTATTTACCAGACACTGACGACGACACGCTGACAGGCGTACTGCGCTCCAGCCAATCACATTTAACAACAAACCAGAATCAGCCAATCAGCATCGGCTCTGACCCGGATGTGCAGTGTATAACTTCACGGATGATGTTGAGGCTTTGAATCAAAGGTTCCGTTTAGTGTTTTTGAAATATTCGGGGTCTTTGTGTGTGTGTGTGTGTGTGTGTGTGTGTGTGTGTGTGTGTGTGTGTGTGTATAAATAAATGACATTTAAAGTTATAGTGATATAGTATAGTTAGTATAGTATAGTTTAGTTATATAGTGAGATACGTCACCGATTTGTATTTTTGTCTTAAAATCGTTATGTTCTTAATGTTTTTTTTGTTTTTTTTTGTATGTAACCCTCTGTTTTTTGTTTATTATTGTATAGTATTGTTCATTACTGTCTTGTTTTTTGTATTTGTTATTATCGCATTAAAAAAAATCGTTATGTTACCTTAATTCCAGCAGGTGGTGACATATGCTAAGTTATATGTATACAGTATACATATAACTTGGCATATGTCACCACCTGCTGGAATTAAGGTAACATAACGATTTTTTTTTTTTTAATTTGCACAATTATTTGTCATTATTACAGTTTATATAATGACCTGCAAACCTGCAGTTACTCTGCTTAAATATAGTGTCTTTGCACAAATGTAATGCATTATCAGTAATTAAAATATGCATTATGAAACATCAGACTACAGTGTAAGGCTCCAAACGCCATTTTATTACATAATTTAGTAATGATATTCTATTCTTTTTTCACTTTAAAACACTCCTAGATTGTCTATGGCCATAACATGTTGTTCATATAATCTTTCCTTGTTTCATATATGTTCATGAAATGTTTCATAAATATTATGTATACAAATTGTGCAAGAAATCAAGAAGTTAATATTATATAAACAAGTAATTTTTTTAGATTTTAAAAACATTTTAATATTTTTCAGCCAATTTAATGTTTATTATATGAGAGAAAAACATTGAAAAATGAAAGGTTAATGGAAAATGTAATGTTATGAAACACCACATATTCTTATCTTATCTTATCTTACACAGTAGCAGGAGAACAGATAATAATGCGGCATCATTACACTGTTAGTGTATCAGATCCAATTACATCATCATCACAAAGATTTCCAAGAGTTCAAATGTCTTTATTAAGAGCAAGTTGATAAAATGTTCATTGAAGCTAAAGCACTCCATCGTACATATTCAGTTTGTTCCACATCTCATTGTAATAGATCTGAATGAGACTTACAGCTAATGTTTATAAGGGACAGATTTATATATAAAATATATAGTAAATACAGTAACATTATCATTTTATCATATGCATTCAGCAGGATATACTTTTATCAAAAGTGGCAATGCAGACAGTGGTTGTTAATGCCCCTCAGAATACAGAATTATACCCTTCTGTAAAATACTAACCCTACTAAATTCAGTAAGGCAGTGGATTCAGTCTGGTACAAATTAAAATACTGATTTAATGATTCTATTGTATTCACATATTTTCAGAAAAAATGTAGTATGAAAATACTACATTTAAAAAATAAAAACAAAACACTTTGCATGTAGCGAAATGAAAACGAGATGCCAAAATAGTGTTAAGGTTGTGTGTAGAAAAGATTTAAAGTAACTAAACAGTGTCTACATATTGCATTTGTTGGCAAAAAACATAAAAGATGATGCCTAGAGTGTTTAGATGAAGAAGGTTTTGTTGGTGGGGCGAGGACTAGTGTTTTTCCTTCTCCGTTTGAGGACTTCAGCCCTGTAAAAGCTAGTGGTTCACTCCAATTTCAGCAGCTCCACATCAAATACAAGGGTGGCGTTGGGAGGAATGACACCAGGGTGTCCCGTGGCCCCATAAGCCATGTCTGGGGTGCAGGTGATCTTCGCCCGCTGACCCAAACTCATCTGAAATTAGGTAGAAATATTATAGAGCAAGCACACACTCCACAGAAACAACTTCAGAATACACACAGCACAGCATCAGACTCCATTACCTGTGCAACTCCTTCCTCCCAGCCCTTGATGACTTCCTGTCGGCCGATCTTGAATTTGAAGGGCTTGTTTCTGTCTCGTGACGAGTCAAACTTCTTTCCGTTCTGCAGCATCCCTGCAATTAAATAGCAAAAAAGTTAAAAACACAATCATCATCATCATCATCACAACAAACTATTTTTTTTATTTTCTGAAGAAAAAAAAGAACCACTCAGTTGTGTTCTGGGTGGTTCCCTAAAAACGTTTACTGTTCATAATGCAAAAATCGAATCCTAAGATTAAGGAGAAAATGCTAACACATCTAATCAGACAAACAGTTGATAAAGAAACATGCACGATTGCAGCTCCCAGGCTCACAGGAGACAGTAATTGCAGCCCTGGACCAAGCGCTCAACAGATACCATCAGCACAACATCCTCAAGCGTCCATTTAACCGCAGATTCAGACTGTGCAACATGGCGGAAAAAAACAGACAGCACAACACTGGCCCTTAAAACAACAGCTGGTGAAACAGACAGTCCACATCAACCATCCATCACCTGCGGAGCGGCCACACAAACAGATCTAATTACAGATCTGATGTCATACCCAGTAATAAGAATGGCAACTAGATTTTTACATTTTCTCAAGCAACTTTTACACAGGCTGTGAAGCTAGGGTACTGGATGTTAGGGTGTTGCTAGAATGTTCTGGATGTTTGTAAGAGTATTACTAAGGTGTTATGGATGTTTCTAAGGTGTTGCTAGGGTCTTCTGGTGGTTTTTAGAGTGTTGCTAGGTGGTTGCTAATGTGTTCTGGGTAGTTGTTAGGGTGTTGCTAGGGTGCTCTTGGAGGTTGTTAGGGTGTTGCTACAGTGTTCTGGATGTTTTAGAGTATTGCTAGGGTGTTCTGGATGTTTCTAGGGTGTTGGGTTGTGGTTGTTAGGGTGTTGCTGGAGTCTTCTGGATGTTTTTAGAGTACTGCTACAACTAGATTTTTACATTTTCTCAAGCAACTTTTACACAGGCCATGAAGCTAGGGTGTTGGGTGGTGGTTGTTAGGGTGTTGCTAGAGTGTTCTGGATGTTTTTAAGAACATTGTTAGGGTGTTCTTGATGTTTCTAGGGTGTTGCTAGCGTCTTCTGGGTGGTTTTTAGGGTGTTGCTAGATGGCTGTTAATGTGTTCTTGGTAGTTGTTAGGGTGTTGCTAGGGTGCTCTTGGTGGTTGTTAGGGCATTGCTAGAGTTTTTTTGGGTGTTTACGAGTATTGCTAGGGTGTTCTGGATGTTTCTAGGGTGTTGCTAGGGTCTTCTGGGTGTTGCTAGGTGGTTGCTAATGTGTTCTGGGTAGTTGTTAGGGTGTTGTTAGGGTAATCTTGGTGGTTGTTAGGGTGTTGCTAGAGTGTTCTGGATGTTTTTAGAGTATTGCTGGGGTGTTCTGGATGTTTTTATGGTGTTGCTAGGGTCTTTTGAGTGGTTTTTAGGGTGTTGCTAGGTGGTTGCTAATGTGTTCTGGGTAGTTGTTAGGGTGTTGCTAGGGTGCTCTTGGAGGTTGTTAGGGTGTTGCTACAGTGTTCTGGATGTTTTAGGGTGTTGCTGGAGTCTTCTGGATGTTTTTAGAGTACTGCTACAACTAGATTTTTATATTTTCTCAAGCAACTTTTACACAGGCCATGAAGCTAGGGTGTTGGGTGGTGGTTGTTAGGGTGTTGCTAGAGTGTTCTGGATGTTTTTAAGAGCATTGTTAGGGTGTTCTTGATGTTTCTAGGGTGTTGCTAGGGTCTTCTGAGTGGTTTTTAGGGTGTTGCTAGATGGCTGTTAATGTGTTCTTGGTAGTTGTTAGGGTGTTGCTAGGGTGCTCTTGGTGGTTGTTAGGGCATTGCTAGAGTTTTTTGGGTGTTTTCGAGTATTGCTAGGGTGTTCTGGATGTTTCTAGGGTGTTGCTAGGGTCTTCTGGGTGTTGCTAGGTGGTTGCTAATGTGTTCTGGGTAGTTGTTAGGGTAATCTTGGTGATTGTTAGGGTGTTGCTATAGTCTTGTGCATGTTTTTTAGAGTATTGCTAGGGTTTTCTGGATGTTTCTAGGGTATTGCTAGGGTTTTCTGGGTGGCGTTTAGGGTGTTGCTAAGTGGTTGCTAATGTGTTCTGGGTAGTTGTCAGGGTGTTGATAGGGTGCTCTTGGTGGTTGTTAGGGTGTTGCTGGAGTCTTCTGGATGTTTTTAGAGTATTGCTAGGGTATTCTGGATGTTTCTAATGTGTTCCTAGGGTCTTCTAAGTGGTTTTAGGGTGTTGCTAGGTGGTTGCTAATGTGTTCTGGGTAGTTGTTAGGGTGTTCTTGGTGGTTGTTAGGGTGTTGCTAGAGTCTTATGGATGTTTTTAGAGTATTGCTAGCGTGTTCTGGATGTTTCTAGGGTATTCCTATGGTCTTCTGGTGTTGCTAGGTGGTTGCTTATGATTTCTAGGTAGTTGTTAGGGTGTTGCTATAGTCTTGTGCATGTTTTTTAGAGTATTGCTAGGGTTTTCTGGATGTTTCTAGGGTATTGCTAGGGTATTCTGGGTGGCGTTTAGGGTGTTGCTAAGTGGTTGCTAATGTGTTCTGGGTAGTTGTCAGGGTGTTGATAGGGTGCTCTTGGTGGTTGTTAGGGTGTTGCTGGAGTCTTCTGGATGTTTTTAGAGTATTGCTAGGGTATTCTGGATGTTTCTAATGTGTTCCTAGGGTCTTCTAAGTGGTTTTAGGGTGTTGCTAGGTGGTTGCTAATGTGTTCTGGGTAGTTGTTAGGGTGTTCTTGGTGGTTGTTAGGGTGTTGCTAGAGTCTTATGGATGTTTTTAGAGTATTGCTAGCGTGTTCTGGATGTTTCTAGGGTATTCCTATGGTCTTCTGGTGTTGCTAGGTGGTTGCTTATGATTTCTAGGTAGTTGTTAGGGTGTTGCTAGAGTCTTCTGGATGTTTCTAGGGTGATGTTAGGGTCTTCTGGGTGGTTTTTAGGTGTTGCTAGGTGGCTGCTAGGGTGTTCTGGATGTTTTAGGGTGTTCTGGGTGGTCTCTGTGATATTCTGATCTCCAGATATGGCTTAATTTTCTTTTTAAATCCAAGTCTATAGATTATTTTTTTTACATTTAATTTTGTGCCATGTAAGAATCCATAGGTTAATCCTTTAGAAAAGCAAATGAAAATCTGTAATAAAGAGACTGATGCTAAATTAATTTCTCTTTAGTTAACTCGTTCAGGATGTCTGTGGGGTGTCTTCAATCAAACAGGCTTTAAATCAGGCATGGTCCACTAACACACAGCTGACCCATCAGAGGGAGCGCTTCTGTGCTTATCAAAATCTCCTGTGGAATCTGAGCTCTTGTGATCTAAATGAACAAAAAGAATGAAATATGAAACACTGGCCTAATTCACCGGATTATTCAGATGGCTTAAGTAGGTCACCTTTTGCCTCCGTCTATATCAAAGAAAGAAAAAGAGAAAGAGAGAGGAAGACACGAATAGGTCTTGAATCATATAGGGTGCCAAATGTAAAATAAAACATATTAAAAGTATGTAATATTTAGCAACAAAAGCTGCCTAGTTTTGTCAGATATACAGTACCTAAATAAGAATAGAAAAATAAAAAATAAAGAAAGAAAGAAAGAAATAATGCTGTTTTTAAATATCTCCTATTTATACATTTATATTTTAACTGGGGCTGTCAATGAAAATTGAAATAAAATCAAAAAGAATTTTCAACTAAAATATTAATTATGAATTAATTAAGATATGAAGATTAATATTAATCAGCATAATTAAATGTAAACACATTCTATTGTTTTTTAACAACCTTTAATCAGCAAATTACCATATTAAATTGACATCACCAATTTTAACAAAAATCTAACTAATAAAAATAAATCTTAATCTAATCTGTAATAATTAAAAATAAATCCAAACCTAAATCTAAATCTTAAAATAAAATTATAAAAATATATTATATATTCCATCTTAATTCCACCTTTTTTTCCAAATTTATAAAAATATATTATTATTAATATAAAAATTATTACATACAAACAATAAGGCATTATGAAACATTAATATGATTACAAAAGTACTACTAGATACGTATGCCATCAATCATATCAAAATCCCACATTTCACTATCTATCAGATCATAATTTCAATTAATTGTACGATAACCATCTAACTGTCCATCCAACTTTAGTTAGGACAACAGTGTCTGTGCTTTGTTTAAATCTGACACACCATTAAGCACTTATTACAGTTTCATCCATGCTGAGGGAGATTTAAAGGAACACTCTACTTTTTTTGAAAATAGGCTCATTTTCCAACTCCCCTAGAGTTAAACAGTTGAGTTTTACCGTTTTTGAATCCATTCAGCCGATCTCCGGGTCTGGCGGTACCACTTTTAGCATAGCTTAGCATAGTTCATTGAATCTGATTAGACCGTTAGCATCTCGCTCAAAAGTGACCAAAGAGTTTCAATATTTTTCCTATTTAAAACTTGACTCTTCTGTAGTTACATCATGTATTAAGACCAACGGAAAATGAAAAGTTGTGTACCTAGGAACTATACTCTCATTCCGGCGTAATAATCAAGGAACTTTGCTGCCGTACCATGGGTGCAGCAGGCGCAATGATATTACGCAGCGCCTGTGACCCCCTGCTTGCACAGGGAGCGTGCCTTGCAACCATGGAGACATTTGTGAGAGACGCTGCGTAATATCATCCTAGCCATATCAGCCTAGAAAATCGCAACGTTTCATTTTCTGTCGGCCTTAGTACACGATGTAACTACAGAAGAGTCAAGTTTTAAATAGGAAAAATATCGAAACTCTTTGGTCATTTTTGAGCGAGATGCTAACGGTCTAATCAGATTCAATGAACTATGCTAAGCTATGCTAAAAGTGGTACCGCCAGACAAGGAGATCGGCTGAATGGATTCGAAAACGGTAAAACTCAACTGTTTAACTCTAGGGGAGTTGGAAAATGAGCCTATTTTCAAAAAAAGTGGAGTGTTCCTTTAAAGGTTCCTTAAGCTGAGAGATGGCTCTCTTACAGTACAGTAAAGTATTAACTTTCACTCCCCCCTGGAATTTCACTGGGACTTCCAGGAAGGTCCCTGCGCCAAGATATCTGCAGAGTGGGCTCCATTCCAAAACCAGACAGTTTATTATAATACAAGCTTGTTCTACTACAAGGATGTACTAAAGCTTATTTATGAATGAACTAAACTGACTGAATTTATCCAGTGTTGCTCTAACAAACCTTTGGAACTTTTATCAATCTGTACAAAGACCATTTATAAACTAGATTTTTACATTTTCAGAATGTGAATAGTGCTTGCCAAAGCAAAACTTGCCACCGTTCTGTGTTTGGTTGTTATGATGTTCCAAGTAGTTTTTAGCATCTTGCTATTTTGTTGTGTTCTGTTATGAATGTCCATCGATTTAAAAATACCCCAAAACAAATATATGTATAAATCATTTGTACATATACTGTATACAGTAGTGGCCAAAAGTAATGTCCAGCCAAAGAAAATTGACATCTTCACCCTATATTTAAATATTATTAAAAAGCATGTTACAGATTTTGTAAGCGTATTATGTAGTTGTGCTTGGAGTCAATTATTTTATTTGTGATAACGCAATGAAACATGACAAATTGTGCCAACATAATTTTTGGCCAGACTGTCATACAAATAAATTATGAACACATGCAACACAAGAGAGAATTAACGAAATATTAATGATTATGTTGTCAATGTATGCTTTTCCTGTGACCTTTTTGCTCTTCTATGCTGTTTTTTGACAAATAATTTTGTCTGACAATTACCTTAGCTAAGTTTAATGTTTTGTTCTTTATTTAAAATATTTAAAATGATAATAATTTTCCTCATATTTTGATGGTTTAATCAAACTTTTAGGGTCATTAAAAACAAATATCCTCTCCGGACATCCCTTTTGGCCAATACTGTATATATCAGTTTAAAGTCACCGCAATTATTTATTTATTAATTTTTTTTTTAGTTAATATTCCAGCATTTATTATAAATGATTTATCCATCCACATTTTTAAAAATTCTTGTGCCTTGTGACCTTTAATCAAAATACCTTCCCTCTGTCTTACGTCAACATCTCTTCTCTTCTCTGACGACGTGTTTACTGGTGTGAGGGCGGGGCAACCTGTCACTCACGTGAGATCCACCAATAGCAAACCACAACCATCCAATGATCCAATCAATTCCCAATGGACAAAATCTAGTCCCGCCCTACATTTTTTCTTGCTCAAAAAGCCATTTCACTTGAATATACGCCACAATATGAAAGAAAAAGCTATTGCAACTTCCGTTTCATGCTGACTTTAACAGAGATTTTAATGTGAATAGCTTTACAGACCCTTTACAAAACCAGGATCGTTACAAGTCACAGAATATCTCGCAGCTTGTACTATCAGCTCCACTGTAATTTTATTTTCCATGATTACAATCAGCGGTCATGTTGGGTGGGAGCTTTTCTTTGTCCAATGGATGTAGCCTAATGGACGCGAACCTGATCTACTGACTGCCTTCACTGGAAAAAAACCTAAAGTCAATCTCGGTTTCTGAACCTGTGCGTGAGAGCTCGGTGGGAAAGAGTGTGAACCAGTACAGCAGGCAGAGGCCAGGATGGCTATTTTTACCACAGCTTACAGTATCCGTCAACCAGAGCTGGCAGCCGGTTTCTCTCAGTCAGCGTCAAATGTAATCAGATGCACACGCTACCTGAATGCAACTGCCTCTTATAGATTTGTTGGCACATTTTAACTCGAAAACATGTCAGCAGAAAACCACGTGGCATGAGAAACTCATGGGTTCATGTATCACCAAACAAGAGTATTCTGGTGGAAACATCAGGAGCAGAGAGAGAAAGCTAAAAACAGTGCTATCAGATGGTGCTGGATGATGGTTAAGACAAACTACTTGGTATTTCAATACAATGATGCCGTTAATGAATATTAATGCTCAGGTCGTTTTTTGTTTTTGAAAGAAGTCTCTTATGCTCACCAAGTTTATATTGATATTGATACCTATAATGCCCCTTTTCACAAGATGTAATATAAGTCTCTGGTGTCCCCCAGAATGTGTCTGTGAAGATTTCAGCTCAAAATACCCCACAGATCATTTATTATAGCTTGTTAAATTTGCCCCTATTTGGGTGTGAGCAAAAACATTGCGTGTTTGTGTGTGTCCCTTTAAATGCAAATGAGCTGCTGCTCTTGGCCCCCTTTCCAGAAGAGGGCGGAGCTTTAACAGCTCATGCTTTGGTTGCTCAACAACAACAAAGCTGGAGAATCTCACGCAGACAAAATGACGATTGTCAGTAACAGTGTTCAGCCTTACTTTGTTCAAACTGGAGTTGGACACTGATGGAGAGACTCAGGAAGAAGTTACAACTTTTAGAATTCATCTGGACGTTTCTAAACGGTTAGTGAATAAATTTATGTAGTTGCTGTGGAGTTGATTCAACTCATCGACTAGCATGTGCCGTCACGTTAATCTTTTGTGCAAATCCAGGGTTGAATTGACCCTCATTTGTGAAGCAGTCTGGTGTAAAATGACGGCATGGTAACAACACTCTACTACAACAACTCTTTCTCTTCTCTAAAGCAGCCCAACATGGCCTCACACCCTTTGTTGCGTGTTCTCGGGGGTGGGGTTTATGTAAATTTTGGTGTTTGTGATGTCACCAACCCGGGAAGAAGCTTGTTGTAGTCCCTACCAGCCGTTTGTTGTAGTCCTTAAAAAGCGATTTCTGTAAAAGAAAATATCTCCCTTTGCATTGAACTTTGTGTGTCGTAACTTTTCAGATGTTGTTTATGCTCAAACAGCAACATTACACACTAACTAAAGTTAAAAAAGTAAAATCATAATCAAGGACCCATTTAATTGATTAAAAATACAGTAAAAACAGTAAAATTGTGAAATATTATTACAGTTTAAAATAACGGTTTTCTATTTTAATATATTCCAAAATATAATTTATTCTTGTGATGCAAAGCTGAATTTTCAGCATCATTACTCCAGTCTTCAGTGTCACATGATCCTTCAGAAATCATTCTAATATACTGATTTGCTGCTGAAGAAACATTTCTTATTATTATCAAATTTTATTGTTTTTGTGGAAACCGTGATACGTTTTATAAGAATTATTTGATAATTAGAAAGTTCAAAAGAACAGCATTTTATTTGAAATGTAGTCAACATTTGAAGTGGATCAAAAAAGGAGGTTTAGGACAACTTTGATGAAAGGTTTTGATCCACTTTAAATGTTGACTACTGTAGAATTTTTGGTAACAATATAAAAGTCTTTACTGTCACTTTTGATCAATTTAATGCATCTTTGCTGAATAAAAGTATTAATTTCTTTAAAAAAAGAAAACCTTACTGTCTTTTAAAAGGTAGTGTATACATCTTCATTTTGTTCAATAACCTCCATGCTAAGCTTAATCTCATATTACAGCCTGCTGAGTGATGACCTGTACAACAACTCATTCCCAGAAATTGAAACCCTGGCTGCATCCCAATTTCCAGACTATCCATACTATACTGTACAGAATGCCAGAATATGCCAGCATCTTGAATCATAGCTAAGCTGGAAAAAATGAAAGCCAAATGTGTCCGGATGGTATACTATTTCCAGTGGGGATTTAAGGCTTATTTTTCAACTAATATTACCTACAATCTCTTGCACTATGGATGAGAAGCAATTTGCTGTGGATGAGACCAAAAGTGTAGAGCATCTTGGACAATAAAACATCTGCGAAACATCTCCTTTTGTGATCCGTGAAAGAAAGTATAGGTTTGCAGTGCTTGGTCGATTACTATTATTATATTAGTTAATATTATTATTAATACTATTATATTAATTAATATTAATTAGATTACTAAACTGTAGTTCATTACTAACCCTAGCCCTAACCCATACATGATGAAAATTGTTAGTAACATAATCTATTACATTACACATTTTAGGTAATATAATCGGACTCCTTTTTGATTACTTTTAGCATTAACTTGTTTATCAGATAATTTGAATAGGATAGGATGTTGTACTATAGTGATATAAAAATCATAGAGAAAAAAATTATGTTGAAAATTTGTCATAAACAAAATGAAGTGTATTAAACATTACATTATATAGGTGAGAATAACTGAAGAGACTATTTTTGTATTGGGGTCAATTATTACTTAAAAAAGGGCAATGAGCATTGAGCTGTTGCTCAAACATAGGGAAGTATGTTCTAAAACCAAAAGAAGGGAACATACCCATAATTGCACATGACATCACTACTTTACTGCCTCTGAATGTCTGGTCAGGGTTCAGGAAACTGGACACCCATAGTGGGTTTCTCTTCATTCCCATTACAGTGCTGGAGCCACCACCCATCACACGGGTGTCTCTTCAGAACATATTTATACATAGTGTTGCCATTGTTATTAATAGAGCCACCAGTCACGGGAAATCTGATAGCTTCCTGTGCTCTAATAATAAACCCCAGGGGACCCAGCGGGACTGGGCTAATTGATTTGTTCTGCCTGGCTGGCTCAGAGAAAGGTAGGTGTGCAACAGGGGGTCTCTCTGATAATTCAGGCATGAGCCCATGATAAAACCCATCCTGTTTCACTTTGCATGCAACCATGACTGCTGATAATATAGGGCCTACAACCTGCCCAGCTAACGGAATGTTCTCAGAACGTTCTGGCAAGGTTCTTTCAAAGTTATTAAGTCTTTAAGAGAACATTCAAAAGTAAAATTCCCATAATGTTTGCATTCTCGTGACGCTTTGCAGACTCTGCTGTGTGCGTTCATGTGTTTTGAAGGAGGCGTGGCTTTGTAGACGCTCTGAAGGGAGGGTGGGATCTCATGCTTTCAAAGCTAGCTTGCTATTGCTAGGCTCTCCAAAATTGCCTACCCTACCTTTAAATTCTAAGGGCCAGATTTACTAAGCGCTTGCCAGAGCAAACCCTCTTTTGGCGTTAAAAAACAGTCAGGATTTACTATAGACGCACAGTGAAAAATTAGTGATGAAAAGGCGTGGACAGGGTTATTTTTGTGGCTGACCTTACTGCATATGCATTTGTAGGAGGCAGACGCAAAAGTTATGGGAGCAGAGTATTTAAATGAATCATGCAAGGTGATTTACTAAGGTTTGCTCTAGTCAATTTACTGGTATTTGCGCCATTATTTACCACCCCCCAAAAAAGCATGTCTTAAACCAGACGCTATTTTGCGCTGCTCTTGGTAGATAGCGCTTGTCATTATGGAAAAGATCCGGCTGCGTCTGTGTTCTTTAACTTGCGCGTCGTCAGTAGATAACGCGCAGAACTTTCCACTCCCATCGGCGCTTTTTTGGAATTGCGCTCTCATGCTAATTTGCCCTGTTTAGTAAATCTGGCCCTAAATCTTAAGCCCAAATTTCTCTCCTGCTCCACACTCCAAACATTTGCTCTATGGATTTTTGTCCATTTCAGCCAAAAAGAGTGTGGCCGAATAGTGATGACTTGAGTGTCTCTGGAGGTAGTGCTGTATCTGGTTCACTCCAGGGCTCGAGGGCTCTCAGCAAAGGCCCTGCAGTGCTATATTAAGTACTGCAGAAGGGCTGTATTGACGTCTGACCCTGTTTGCTGCTCTGAGTGCTAATGACCACAGTCAGGAAAGAACCTTTTACTTTACATTTATTATGTTTTTGGCTTTTTTTGTTGTTGTCAGTATTGAACATATTCTAGATGACACAATAATATATTAATAAAAAACATTCTATAAAAATAATCAGAACATTCAGTAGGAAATAACAATTTTGGCCTATGGAGACAAAAATAATCACTACTGTTGAAAAGTTTGGGTTCTGTAAGATTTTTGTTGTTGTTGAAAGAAATTAAAACTTTTATTCAGCACGGATGAATTAAATTGATCAAAAATGACCATAAGAGTTTTGTTTCAAATAAATGCTGCTATTCATCAAAGAATCCTGTTTAAATGCATCGAAGTTTCCACAAAAATATTAATCAGCACAACTGTTTTCAACATTAATAATAAGAAATGTTTCTTGAGCAGCAAATCAGCATATTATGATTTCTGAAGGATCATGTGACACCAAAGACTTGAATAAAGGCTGCTGAAAATGCAGCTTTGTCATCACACGAATAGAGTACTGCAGTAATGACGTATTTTTGTAGCCAACCCAGTTCGCATCACCCTGGTTCCCTCAACAAAAAACCAATATGATTTTTCCATTGGCTTTTGGATTATTGCAGAAAATAAGCTCTGTGACAAACAAAAGCTTATGATTCTTACGCGTTTTGTTCATCATGATAGTCTTCACAAATGAACACAACTTTTATGAATTCTGAAGCGTAAATACAATCGGCAGAAGTCAAAAGCTAAACGTAGGCTGTAAACAAACTACATCACAATCGCATCACTTCACTTCAACGTCACCATCACTAAGCTTCTGACAACTCTTTCAGTCTTTGTTTAAAAACATTTTATAAGTTATATAAGTTATAACAGTTTGCAAAAGTGATTATAAACACAACGAGGCTGTGAAAACATGACAGTTAATGTCCCTGACCACCTCTGTAGTAACATTTAGCAACTTATGTCATTTTCAAGACAAGTAAAAGCTTAAAAAACAATCACAAGAGGGTATTGCTTATGTATTTTATGTCATGAATTAAAACGTGAGAATATCTTGAGCTTGTGTGAACCACAGAACTTTTTTTCAAGCATTTAACCAAAAACCCATTAAAAAAAAAAAACATTGACTGGACAATGGAACCAGAAGTGCTAAAATGCTAACTCCTTTCCACGTTTTGGCCAGCAAAAATACATCATCCCTGCACCACTTTATAAATTACATTTTAAAATTGTAATAATATTTCACAATATTACTATCAAATATATACAGCCTTGAAGAGCATAACATTTAAAAAATCTTACCGACCGAAAACTTAGCGTATGTTTCAAATAAATGATTTAAAAAAGCAGTTTTATGGCCGGTAAAAGTATTTTTAAAATATATTTTATTTATATATGTTATTAGTACTGAACAGCAATTTTCCACATATCACCTGCAACTGGCGAACAAGGCAAATTTGTAGTCTGGACTGAGGGCCAAATATTTCTATACAGTCCAACACTGTGAAACCACATGGAAAATGTAAAAAAAAAAAAAAAAAAATCTAAAATGTTTTAGAATTTTGAAGAGAAATATTTTTACATTCTGCACTATTACCAGGTGACTAATCTCCTTTGAACAGGCCATCAGATGTTCTGGCTTCCATTGAAGCACAAGTTCTTTGGAGCATCTCATATCATGCTGGAGACCATGATCATCAGGCTCAAGATTTTTGCTGATAATATAATTAGTAATGAAACAATATGTAGTAAATTATAAAATGATGGATTGGACATTAAAGCCTTTTCACTAGTGGTCTCAGACTTTTGGACTCCACAGTATTTTATAACAATATGAACATAATGATTTGAAAAGGCATCTATTTTCTGATCCAGTTGGCAACATACTGTATGTCATGCACGCAAAGGTCCAGAGTTCAAGCAATTATTATAAGGGCCTATTATGTAGTTGAGGACCAAGCAATTCAATACGGGGAAAAGAACTGCAACACTTATCAAGTACTACCTGCGTTTTCAAAGAGAAGCACTGGGATACTGAGAGGAAAGAAAACATTAAACAAGAGGAGACAGAATGTTGTTATCGACATCCTGTTTCCTGTCTGTCTGAGTTGATAGTCTGCAGGGCGCACCAGCCGTCTGAGTGAAACCTCCAACAAACAACATATGTGAACATTTACATCAGCAGATTGTTTACCTATGTAATGCACAACGCATGTCTGTCCTTTCTTCGGAAAGGTTCTTCCTGTGAAGAAAGAGGAGAATGAGACAGTTAGTGCAAAGATTTATAGCATATGAACCTTACAATGTTAAAAATAAAGGTTCCAAAAGGGGGTTTTCACAGCGATGCCATAGAACCCATTGTGGTGTGCCAAAGATCCTTTCAGTGAACAGTTTTTAAATGAACCATTTTTTTCTTAGTATGAAGACAATTTTATTAATCTAAAGAACTTTTTTCCATTGTAAAGAACTGCAACAATGTTAAAGACTCAGGGAAGTAGGAGGCGTAACTTTACGAAATAAACATAAACAACAAAACGAAAGGAAACTGCCCCATAAACTAAAACAAAACACCAACATAAAGTCCAGGCCTGGTCCACTCTCATCCTTCACTGTCGTCAATCCTCCTTTTATCCCTCCGGAGCTCCTGATGACCAGGTCCAATCTTATTGGCTGGCTGACACACAGTTTCCAGGACTTACGTCTTAAAGGGATAGATCACCCAAAAATGAAAATTATCCCATGATTTACTCACCCTCAAACCATCCTAGGTGTATATATCTTCTTTCAGACAAACACAATCTGAGGATATATTTAAATATATCCTGGCTCTTCCAAGCTTTATAATGGTAGTGAATCTCTTCGAGATTTTGAAGCCCAAAAAGTGCATCTATCCATCATAAAAGTAATCCACATGGCTCCAGGGGGTTAACAGAGGCCTTCTGAAGCGAAGTGATGGGATTTTGTAAGAAAAATATCCATATTTAAAACTTTATTAACTATAATAACTAGCTTCCGGCAGATGGCAGTATGCATAATGCGCAAGTCGACTTGCGCCACAAGAGTAACCCGTGAAGCGATGTATGACGTAGGATGTAGGTGTAGCGTAAGTTTAGACACCTCTCGCGGTTTAAACAAATAGGGCTGGGCAACAAACTCAAGCTGATCTTCTCTTATATCAAAATCCTCCGATATTTCTCTTTAAAAATTCTCGTTTTGGACTTCTAATTTGTGACCAGTGTTTTCTTTTGCTCTATCCTATGCGCTTCCATGTTCGTCATCACGTCATGCGTTGGGTCAGAGGTTACTCTTCCGCCGCAAATCGATGCGTACGGCCGTTGCCGGAAGCTAGTTATTATAGTTAATAAAGTTTTAAATATGGATATTTTCTTACTAAAATGCATTGCTTAACTTCAGAAGGCCTTTATTAACCCCCTGGAGCCGTGTGGATTATTTTTTATGATGGATGGATGCATTGTTTTGGGCTTCAAAATCGCGTCCCCCATTCACTACCGTTATAAAGCTTGGAAGAGCCAGGATATTTGTAAATATATCTACAATTGTGTTTGTCTGAAAGATGAAAGTCATATACACCTAGGTCTACCGGGAAACAAGGGTTACCAATCATCACTTCTAAGGCTTTTAACAGATTTTCAGAGGTTTGCAAGATTTGTAGCATTGAATCTTTATAAGATACTCAGATTTACTATCTGTATTTTGTTTTGTCCCCTTAGCAGCTTTTTATGGCAAAGAACAACCAACAAACAGGAAGAAAAGGCCTGATTGGCATGTAAAGCGACCAACCACAGTTTTTTTGTTATATTTTCTGATTAGCATTTGCTGCGTCCGAAATCGCATACTCTCTTGAGTAGGTACTTATTTTAAATAAGTAATTATTACTTCACAACCACTAAAAAGTATGTTCTATATAGTATTAATGTGTGTAGTATGAATGTAATCCGGAAATACTACATTCGCCATGTTGTCATTGTCATGTGACCTATCAGCGTCAGTTGCGTCGCTTCACTGCCATTCACAAATCCACTCCCCAAGGCCTAATGGGATAGTAAAGTGTCCATCATATGCACACATCAGAATCTCGCTGTAAGTTCATCTGGGTACTTTTTGCCTGCTCTTTTATGAGTACTGTGAATTCGGACATGCTTCTTATTTGCATACTGTTTTTCACCTACTATAGGGAAGTATGTGATTTCGGATGCAGCTATAGAGTTTGTTTATCTGAAATAGATACCACAAATAATAGACCAAAAGAAAAAAACTTATTAATTTAATCCACAAACCCCAAAGGGATCAATAAAATCACTTCTAAATCCATGAAGCAGCTCCTACAGTCATGAGACTTGGGTATGGTCTTAGACTTCATCTGCAGTCCAGGGCAGATCAGAAAAAGTGTGTGTGTGTGTGTGTGGTGGAGGTGGTGTCTGATTAATGTGTGGGAGCTGGACAGGAATGTAAGCCACATGACAGCAGGCTGGTGGGGGTCAGATAGGATGTCATTAGAGAGACGCAAGAGACCAGAGCAGAGCGAGAAAAGTGAAAGCGGCATTACATCGCATTCATTCCTGACACTGGTGACCCCAGTAGGCAGTTCTTGAGTTTGATGACTTGTGCCAAGAATTTTACGTCTGAAAGGTGTCAAAATCATATGAGCTCATGGTCACTCCAGCACTTATTTACAGCTTCTATTGATCAAGTCATAATAATGCTCATTATTATGATTCACTGACCTCCTACTGGTCCATATAAACTTATAAAGGAATAATCAGACTCTCAGCCCCAAATTCTGATAGAACTCATGTCTAAAAAACATAAACGGGTCAATGACGTGACGGGTCATTTTTTTGTCCAAAGGCCTTAATAATAATAAAAAACAAAAATATGACATCCAAAGTATGTAAGGTAGTACAACTAGATCTTTTTCATTGAATCCAAAAGGTTTTAATTATATTTTGCTACATATAAAGGTATTTTAAAGATTTTGAAGTGTCAAAAGGTCATTCGGTTTAACCGTCCAAAGGCCAATACAGCCATTTACATATATTTTATTCTGGCATGATTTTATAACATCATATATCAACATAGTGCAAAAAGGTATTAAAATTATGTGTAAAAGTTGTGGCTTTGTTGTGAGAAAGAATGTCTGGAAAAATGAATTTCATTGATGTCATTTGGAGTAACCAAAATAAAGGGACCATTTTGGATCAAGTCATGCGGTCAATATCATGTGACAGGATGTGACATCATTCAAACACCTGCAAAGGACCACATGGTCATGAATCAAAGTAACTAACTCTGTCTTAACTATTTGTAAAATTCATGTTTTCACTTTCTCACTTGTCCTGAAATATCAGGTCATTCGGTACAACCGCTATAAAACATGGAATATGTTGTAATATTTTAAAAACTTGTACTAAATATAAAATGATTTATTGTCCTTTTGCTAGCTAGATATCAGCCTGTTAGCATTGTTTGAAAATATCGTCATTCGGTATATCCAAAAGTGTCATTCGGTAAAACCGAAATTTTGGTTAAACCAAATGACTTCTTTGCTGACAAATTTTGTCCATCTTGTAAAAAATGACAAAAGCAGTGTTAATTGATTATAAAAACCACATAATCTCATTGTTGACACTGAATAAAACTTCAAAATTAATTATATCTCCAATATATTTTTTGAGACTTTTAAAAACCTTCGTCAATGACCCAAACACAAATGTAACCGTTGTAAGCACATAGGCGCGTTGAGTTGTTAGAATATTGCAAGAGCGTCACTTCTTGGATGTTTTTAACCAAAGTGACTTAAAGTACAGTTAAGTAATAGCCCAATAAAATAACTTGGGGTTATTTTAAAAAAAAGTTATTTTAAATTGTAATCATATTTCAAAAATTTTACTGTTTTACTGCATTTTACATCAAATAAATGCAGCCTTGGTGAGCATAAAAATCTTACCGACCCCACATTTTTCAATGGTTTGTATATATACAGTATTGTCTGGTCCAAATGCTGTTATACTCTATATCAGTTTGGCCAATCAGATACGAGATATACATCTATATATAAATGTCAACAACACTGAATTTTATCAATGAAAGTGCCATCATGCTCAGTTTGGTGCCACCTGCATACAGGTAATGCAACAAGTGGCACACATAACAACACCTTACTGTGCCATTAGACCAGATCAGGTCTCAGAATCCCAGTGACTCTGCCAACTGTGCCAAATTACCCTGCAAAGCCCATTGGGATTAACATCAAAGCTCATGTCTAGCCAGGGCAAAAAATGCTGCCATCTGAGACATACACGCTCAACAAAATCTACCTGCATTTTGCACGAGCAAAATCAAACTACAAGCATGTTGTAGAGGAAATCCAAAAAACACATTTCTGACAGCTGCAGAGAGGAATCATAATGAGAAGAGTGTTTGAGTTGGCACGCATGGCACATATTATCTGCTGGGCACAGAGTCAGACACACGTTAAATCCCTGACTAGACAGTGAGCGGGAAACATCCTCATAGCGATGGGTATTTCGTTGAAGCTGTGTTAGTGTTGACTCCTTTACGCAAATTATATACAATGGAAATTCAAGAATGTAAATAGATTATGTAATTAGAGCGACAGAATGTTCCCGCAATCCCGCTTTTACTGCTACAATGTACCAAAACAACATTCGAATTCGACAGTCGGTCTAGAACGTTTGTGAATTTGAAATTCGAACTTATTAAATCATAGCGTCTTACCGTCTCCTGGAGATATTGTTTCAATCTCAACACCCATTCTGTTCGCGAGGATAGATCCTACAGTAGTGAGACAGTGAGAGAGAGACTGTGAGACAGCAGCGCTACTGCACTCCGCCCACTGTCATATTAGTCTAACTGTATGCGCGATGGTCAACCCGTGGTGAAACATTAGACAAATTCCGTTGCGATGACCTCAGTTTTTATGAGATTTTGGAAAAGTGTGCTGTGTAACATCTATTAACGGCACTTATATAATATTTTGTACATATGTCTTATCGCAGTTCTTGACTTTGTTTGTTTTAAGTTTAATAATAATAATAAAATCTTTATCGTAATGTTTACCATCTTTGAACTCGCCCTTTAAAACGAACTGTTCGAAAGAATCGATTCGCGGAAATGAATCAGACTTCCTATCGCGAGCTTGAGCGTGTGTGAACTACAACTCCCAGAATGCCCGAGTCATTCTCTTTCCGTTCGTCCATGACTTCAAATGTCTCCGCGGGGAAATGTGGACACAGCTAAAGTTTACGTGATTTTCTCTCTGTTGAGTTGCCATGGTTTCCGCAATGTTGTCAATAGTACAATGGTATGTTTGTAATATTATCTTCTGAAAGTGCTAGTTTGCTATTTATCTTATATTTTTAATTTTAATTTTTTTAGGATTGTTCGAGAATACATGCTAGCATGTGGGATTGCGGCAATACATGTGAATAAAATAGTTTCGCGAACGCACCTTACAGAGAAATTAGTCAGACTATAGTTGTTTTTGCCAGAGTATGATACAGTTATTGTTACTACTCTAAAGTTCAACTTCAAACAATTAATATTTTTGTGGTTTAACTATGGTTACCATAGTAACTTTTAGTAAGGGGTTAATTTGTGGTATCGCTGTCCAATGTTTAAAGTGACATTTATGTGATTCTTCTCAGTCTTTATTTATGTCTGTTGTGATAAACTGACTTGAGTAATCTTATTTTTTTTTTTTTTTAATCATTTTTAATAGTTGCTTTTTAATACAAGTTGCATTAAATAATTAATTATCGATTGTTTAATTACCATGCTGGCTAATTCAAAGTCACAACAGTTTTATTGTAGTTTTAATAGCTGTAGTAACTTACCATAGTAATGTTTTTTGTACGGGGCTGTTTTTGATATCAGCATACATTTTCCAAAGTGACATTTCTTTGATGTTCAATCTTTGCATATGTATTATCTTGCATATATTTTTGTGTATTTCAGGCCTGGGGCAGAAAAAAAGACGTAGCATCCAAACCTCAGAGGGTTTTATGACGTCGGGGGTCGTGTCAGCCTAATCTGGTCATCCTTGAGTGGAGCCTCACTCTGGCCAATAGGATTAGAGAGTGAGGGAAGAGGCTTTACCTATTCTTGGAGTATGTGATGGCAGTCTTCTCATACTGAAGCACAGAGTTACATCTATCTCTCAATTCAGACTCAAAACCCTTTCCTGTATGACTGGGAACATTGTTTTCCTTTCCATTGGAGAAACTGAGCCAAGCATGGAGCTAGGAAAAGCCAAACTTCTGAGAACAGGGTTAAACACCCTGCACCAAGCCATTCACCCGGTGCACGGAATAGCCTGGACGGACGGTAAGCAGGTCTGTCTCACGTCGTTGTATTCTGTCGAAGGTGAGCCCAAATTTGGTGACACCAATGTCATTGGACAATTTGAACATGTCTTGGGACTCTTCTGGGGGCCGTTGTGCTGCTCCGGGTCCCCGGCGTTGCTTGCCGTGCAGCATAAGAAGCACATCACGGTCTGGCAACTTCAGCTTAGCGCTTTGGAGCAGAACAAACTCCTGTGCACACAGACCTGCGAAATGAGTGAGCCATTCCCACTGCTGTCCCAAGGATGTGTCTGGCATCCCAAAATGGACATCTTAGCTGTTTTGACCAAGCGGGACGCCTCGGTTTTGTTTTCCGTGCGGGTCGATAATCGTCGTGTGAAGGCTGACATCAAGGGCGGCGGTCTGATCCATTGTGCCTGCTGGACAAAAGACGGAAACCGCCTGGTGGTCGCCATCGGTAGCGCATTGCACTCGTACATTTGGAACGACATCCAAAAAAGCCTGGTGGCGTGTTCCTTCTGCCCTGTTTTCGATGTAGGTGGGTATATCTGCGCCATCGAGTCCACCGACGAGGCTCAAGTGGCTGTAGCAACCGAACTTCCGCTTGATAAAATTTGCGGGCTCAATGCGGGCATCGCCTTCGACCTGCCAGATGAGTCAGAGGCATCAACTTGTCGCCCTTCTCCTGTTTTGACAGTGGATACAGACTATTATGTAGACTCTAGACGGAGATCATGTGATTCGGAACGCTTGGGACACAGCTCTTCATCCGGACCCATAGATCTAACACACATTCTCGCCAAACACAGGAAATCAGACCCAAGCCCTCTCATTCACTTGAGGCGGCGGGATCATTTGACGGGAAATGGTCAGGACTCGTCACATTTGATTCTAGTGACATACGAACGCAAGGTCACCACTACAAGGAAGGTCAGCATCCCTGGCATCTTGGTTCCTGACATCATTGCCTTTGATCCGAGCGGGAGCACAGTAGCCGTGGCATCGAACACATGCAACATGATCCTTGTTTACTGTATCACGGATTCTTCCATGCCCAATGTGCAACAGATCCAGCTGCAAAAGAATGAGAGGCCCAAAGGGGTGTGCTTTTTCACCAACAAGATGTTGCTCTTTATGATTGGCCGGCAGAAGTCCAATGATCCGGCTTTCCTCCCCTCCTCCAATACGGACAAGTACATCTTGAGGCTAATAGCCAAGGAGCTGGTATTCGACGAGGAAGGTGCCACCCCAGTGGTTCCCAAGTCCGAGCCGCCAAGCCAACAACATCATGGGATTAGACGTCATTCTGAGAACTTTTCTAAAGAGGACCGTCTATCAATTAAGGATCTAATTCTTCCTGGAGGCTCTGTAATTGTTTCGCCATCCAGTCGGAGAAAACTAATCGAGGAGGTACGCAGCTCAGAGTTGAGCCCTGTGGCAAGCTCTGCCGACTTCTCCGATAGAGCGTCCAGTGCCTCCTCCATTACTCTAGAAAACTACGACATGGATCACATCAGCCGCATGGCCACGCTCGCCGTAGCCGGTCAGGCCAGCCGGGATTCCAGTCGGCCATGTTCTCCCAGGTACGAGGCCTCGGAAAAGTCGTACTCCGATGCCACTCCGCCAAAGAACAGCTTTCAGTCCAAAGAGAAGAACCTGGAGCAGCTGACGCAGAACATGGAGAGGATTTTCACCCGATTTGCTGATGTCCAGCAGTGCCTCTCAGAAATCAGAGACTTCACCCAGAACGGCAAGAAGATCGCATGCAGTTATCCGTCTGCTTATGAACCGCAATACGTGCACATTACGTGTCAGGTATGAAATGATTGTCTAAACTTTTCTAAGTCTACACTTCAATAAGGAAAGTTTGCTGTCTTCTGTAGTAGAAAAATGAAGAATGCTAATCTGTTGATTTTATTTGTTTGATTAATTGCATAAAGAATTCTATTCGCAGCATTGTATTGAAAAACCATCTTGTCCAATAATCTCAATATGCAAATTCTCTTTTAAATAACAATATGCTACATATTGTGTGAATAATTTCAAATGTTAAAATTTGTATTAGAATAATTTTAATAATTATAATTTATATTACTATTAAATGTAATAATAATTATAATGATTAAATGTAATAATACTATAATTTATAAATAATCTAAATTATAATTAATCTAAATTATAACAATATTTATTATTATTACTTTCAATAATTTACATTACAATAATTTATAAAGTGTATGTAAACATTATAATATCAGAGCACCCTAATAATTGATTATGGCATTTGTTGTCAACCATTTTCATTGTTAAAAAAAACAACAACAAAAAAAAAAACATATATATATATATATATATATATATATGGTAAATGACATAGTAATAACAATTTATTATTATTATGATTAAATTTAATAATACTATAATTTATAAATAATCTACATTATAATTAATATAAATAATAACAATATTTATTATTGTTATTATTTCTAATAATTTACATTACAATAATTTATAAAGTGAATGTAAACATTATAATATCAGAGCATCCTAATAATTGATTATGGCATTTGTTGTCAACCATTTTCATTGTCAAAAAAAACCAAAAAACATATATATATATATATGGTAAATGATATAGTAATAATAATTATTACTGTGATTAAATTTAATAATACTATAATTTAAAAGTAATCTAAATTTTAATTAATATAAATAATAACAATATTTATTATTATTATTATTATTTCTAATAATTAACATTACAATAATTTATAAAGTAAATGTAAACATTTCAATATCAGAGCACCCTTATAATTGACTATGGCATTTGCTGTCAACCATTTTCATTGTCGATTTAAAAAAAGAAAAAGAAAGAGAGGTTCTTCATTTTCCAAAGCAGAAGATCCATGGTGATTTATGATTCAAGGACTGATGGATGTGGAGACCCCAACAGGTTAAATATCCTCTACCATTAGGGCACCTTCTTAGATGTTCACATACTGCTAAATTTAATAAATAAACAACAAAATAAATGATTACTTGATTAAATGATTTGTTTCTGGAGCCAAGTCTTAATCCAAACCAAGACTCTACAAAGCCCATTTTACTCTTAGTCAGACCATCAGGCATTGTAAAGCATCACGCCAACTCATAATTCCTCTCACTGTTGTCAGCACAACCCTTTGTCAGCAGATGTCAGATTGAAGTTATTCTGTTGACCTTGGCATAACTTGTCTTAGGGGAATCATCAGACTTAATCCATGACCACATGACCAGGTCTGTTGTGAATGATGCTCCCTTAAAGTGACTCATGGTGTTAATCGATGGCACTTTGTATTTGTCTTTTCCTCCAGAAACAGTTGTCTGAGAATGTGTATACGGATGAGAGAAGGCCATTGCTGCTGTGTGGGGGGCGGATCTGCCTGCGGGTGGTACAGGAACTCTTCGGCCTGGCGGTCGTGGAGATGATGCATGGTACGTCTGGAAGATATAGAAACCTTGCAAAATGCTGATTCCACCAACTTGATCAATACGTATGTAATAATATTGGACATTATCAGGCTCAGTAAGTCAAGATGTAAATCATTGCATTGATAAACTGATTTTTTTGCATGAAAAGTAGTTGCAACCACTGCACATTGAAAGAAGCATCTGAGCGTTTCTGAGATCTCTGTGTTGACATTTCAGGCAGATTTGCTCTTTTCAACAATGAGCAGATGGGATCTATTAATGAGGCTGAATCCTTTGCTGAAGACAGATTGTTCGGTGTGCTTTGGCTTCATTTAATTGTCAATGACTAAAATAGGAAGCGATTAGGTGGTGCAATTGGATTTGAGGATTTAAGGTTGAATCAGCTTACAGTCTTTTGTGTTGTGCATCTCTAGTGCTGATGTATGGAAGCTTGTTTCTGCCACTGAATAAAAAATAAAAAAGGTAATTGTGAGTTTATATCTCGCAATTCTGAGAAAAAAAATTAGAATTGAGAGATATAAACTCGCAATTGTGAGAAAAGTCAGAATTGCATGATATAAACTTGAAATTGTGTTGTTATAAAGTCAAAACTGTGAAAAAGTGAATCTTTTTTTTCCTCAGAATTGGACTTTATAACTCGCAATTGCGAGTTTATATGTCACAATTCTGAGAAAAGTCAGAATTGCGAGATATAAACTCGCAATTGCGAGAAAAGTCAGAATTGCGAGAAAAAAGTCAGAATTGCGAGATATAAACTCGCAATTGCAAGAAAAAAGTCAGAATTGCAAGATATAAACTCGCAATTGCGAGAAAAAAGTCAGAATTGCGTGATATAAACTTGAAATTGTTATAAAGTCAAAACTGTGAAAAAGTGAATCTTTTTTTCCTCAGAATTCGACTATAACTCGCAATTGCGAGTTTATATGTCACAATTCTGAGAAAATTCAGAATTGCAAGATATAAGCTCGCATTTGCGAGAAAAAGTCAGAATTGTGAGAAGTCAGAATTGTGAGAAGTCAGAATTGCGAGAAGTCAGAATTGCGAGATATAAACTCCCAATTGCAAGAAAAAATTCAGAATTGCAAGAAAAAAATGTCAGAATTGCGAGATATAAACTCGCAATTGTGAGACAAAAAAAAAAAAGGAATTGTGAGATAAAAAGTCGCAATTATCTTTTAAATTTTTTTATTCCATGGTGGAAACAAGCATACATATTGATGCCTGCTCGAACCACTTTCACTTATGCTAATACTGCAAATTACTGTGCAGAAATTTCTCATCATTTTAAGTACTTTTTCTTCTCACAGGTCCCATGTGGATTGTCTTGGTGGCTGATACAGATGGTTTCGTTCCGCTCACATTTAAACACAAGGACGAGCTCACGATCAGGAGCGCCAGAAGGAAATCTCCTGTAAGACCCCCGAGTTGTGCGGATGTATTTCCCCCTGAAAGTCCCCTGTCTCCCAATGCAGAGAAATGAAGCCCATATCATCACAAGAGGACTTGTTAGAAACATTTTTTTATAATATTTGTCTTTTGTTAGCTGGGTGTTTGTGGCTAACACAGGAATATTCCAAAATTTGGAATTCAGGGAAAATTTCTTGCTGACATATTCGTCACTTTGATATATAAAGGATGATGGTAGATTTGTGTAACGTGACAGTTGTCAAGGGCAGAACATTTTTTGTTTATTTTTCAGAGGAAATACTTGAGTGCCTGCTTGATTATTTTTGCTAAAAATAGTTTCTGTTATCCTATACAACAAAATGAAAGTATATGTAATGTGGTATTAAAACTCATAGTGAAACTTCATCATTGACTTCATAAGCTGTAAATCACACATGAACCACCCAGTAGCACCTTAATACTTTTTTCATTACCTGATTATTATTTATAGTATTATAATAATAATTTTAGTAAATCTAAAGATTGCTTTGGGGTTATTTTTAACAACATACTGTACACACACACACACACACACACATATATATACAGATAAATGCATGAACTACATTAATTTATCCAAATAATATTCAATACTTTTATTATCATTATTCCATATTTTAATTTTATTGAAGCATCATTGAAATATGCTGAAGCTACGTGAACCAGCACAATTTTTCTTATTAATCCTGGAATCAAGTCATTTAATAATATTTATAATCACTATAACAACTTGAACAATATATTATCAGTATATTTTCCCTCAGGAAATCCTCATATATAATGATATATAGTCCATTCATGTGTATAAATTAGATATATGTGGCTATATGTTCATGTGAAAATATAGAAACAGACTGAATACAGAAACAAACTGAAATGTTTACATTAAAACATAATATATATATCTCACACAGTGTAATATACACTAACACAACTCATCCCAGCACTGTGCTAGAATATCAGGATCTGCTGTTTGAGGACGTTATGCACTGCTCAGATCAGCTCTGAGAGATTTACAGGTAATGCTCTGGTTTCTGAAAAACAAATTAAATATACGCATTTTATTATACATAATATATGAAAAATATAATATCAACATATAATCATAAATGTAAAAAATATTGTATATAATTTGTCAAATATAAAAATGTTTCGTTTTAATATATATATAAAATTTCGTGTGTGTGTGTGTATATATATATATATATATACTACATATACTTACACAAAAAATTATATATATATATATATAAAATATACACCGATCAGGCATAACATTATGACCACCTTCCTAATATTTTTCTGCCAAAACAGCCCTGATCCGTCGAAGCATGGACTCCACTAGACCCCTGAAGGTGTGCTGTGGTATCTGGCACCAAGATGTTAGCAGCAGATCCTTTAAGTTCTGTAAGTTGCAAAGTGGAGCCTCCATGGATCGGACTTTTTGTTCAGCACATCCCACAGATGCTCGATTGGATTGAGATCTGGGGAATTTGGAGGCCAAGTCAACACCTCAAACTCGTTGTTGTGCTCCTCAAACCATTCCTGAACCATTTTTGCTTTGTGGCAGGGCGCATTATCCTGCTGAAAGAGGTCACAGCCACCAGGGAATACCGTTTCCATGAAAGGATGTACATGGTCTGCATCAATGCTTAGGTAGGTGGTACGTGTCAAAGTAACATCCACATGGATGGCAGGACCCAAGGTCTCCCAGCAGAACATTGCCCAAAGCATCACACTACCTCCGCCGGCTTGCCTTCTTCCCATAGTGCATCCTGGTGCCATGTGTTCCCCAGGTAAGCAACGCACACGCACCCGGCCATCCACGTGATGTAAAAGAAAATGTGATTCATCAGACCAGGCCATCTTCTTCCGTTGCTCTGTGGTCCAGTTCTGATACTCACATGCCCACTGTTGGTGCTTTTGGCGGTGGACAGGGGTCAGCATGGGCACCCTGACTGGTCTGCAGCTATGCAGCCCCATACGCAACAAACTGCGATGCACTGTGTATTCTGACACCTTTCTATCAGAACCAGCATTAACTTCTTGAGCAATTTGAGCTACAGTAGCTCGTCTGCTGGATCGGACCACACGGGCCAGCCTTCGCTCCTCATGTGCATCACTGAGACTTGGCCGCCCATGACCCTGTCGCCGGTTCACCACTGTTCCTTCCTTGGACCACTTTTGATAGATACTGACCACTGCAGACCAGGAACACCCCACAAGAGCTGCAGTTTTGGAGATGCTCTGACCCAGTCGTCTAGCCATCACAATATGGCCCCTGTCAAACTCGCTCAAATCCTTACGCTTGCCCATTTTTCCTGCTTCTAACACATCTACTTTGAGGACAAAATGTTCACTTGCTGCCTAATATATCCCATCCACTAACAGGTGCCGTGATGAAGAGATAATCAGTGTTATTCACTTCACCTGTCAGTGCTCATAATGTTATGCCTGATCGGTGTATATATATATATATATATATATATAGTGTATATACACACACACACACACACACACACACACACAACTGTTTAAAAGTTTGGGGTCTGTAAGATTTTTATTGTTTTGGTAAAATATATATATATTACCTGAGCTCTTCCAGGGCGAATTTGTTTCGTAATCTGACGTCCTCACTAATCGGGTACACCACGAGGATCATAAGGCCTGTGGTGATACAGACCACCGGAGCTGCACCGATGAGCAGTTTCAGCGTGTAGACCACTGGAGGGGGCTGTCTGCACGCTCCTGTGTCATAACCAGCAAACCTACAACACCAACAACAACTATGCATTCAGCTTTTATACAATATGCTGCACAAAAATCAAATGTCTTCATTTACTGACTGGTTTCCAAATGACAACTGACAAACCAAAATATCAAATTGTCAATACCGCATTGTTTACACCACTGATCTGTCATGATTCATAATTTCCAGAATAATGAAAGAGTGATCTCACTGTAGACAGAGCGTGGACACTCCAAGAGAAATGCCTGCAGCAAACTTTGTGAAGAAAGCATATAGGGAGTAGAAGATTGCCTCGTGTCCCTTTGAGTTGCGGTTTGCCAGTCTGAAGTCATCCACTACATCTGGTAACATTGACCTGAGCAACAGGAAACACAACACGGCAGAGGCATCATTCATCATCTCGTATTAAACATCGACATTGGTCCCATAAAGCCAAATCCTCTTTGTAGACGGCACATAAAAACTGCAATTTACTCAATTGGGGCCTTTCCAATCAAGCAGAGTCTATCTTTAAAAACCAAAAAATAGCATGACCCTGACATGAAACCTGTTATTTGGAGATTGCTGGTTATTAAACCTATATATACGAAAGTTAAAGCTTGGCTGGTTAAAATAAACAAAGTTATAATACGATCTTTATGGATCACTTTGAGGCTTTTAAAGTCGGCATTAAATGGAAGTAGTGATAGTCTTTTCTTCCCTATTGTGACATACATCCGAGTGAAACGGCTTCTCAAACAAGAAAAAATATAGGACAGGAATTGATTGGATCATTGTGGTTTGCTATTGGTGAATCTCATGTGAGTGACAGGTTGTCCCGCCCTCATGCCAGTAAATATCAGAGAAGAGATGTCACTGCACAAAAGAAGATATTCTGAAGAATGTCGGTAACCAAACAGTTTTTGATCCCCATTGACTTCCATAGTATTTTTACTATGGAAGTCAATGGGGGCCAGCAAATCTATAGTTACCCACATTCTTCAAAATTTCTTTCTTTATGTTCAACAGAAGAAAGAACTTCATGCAGGTTTACAACAACTTGAGGGTGAGTAAATAATGAGAGAATTTTCATTTTTGGGTGAACTATCCCTTTAAATGCATGACAAACTATATTTATACTACACTTTGAAGAAAATGCTGCCTTTTTCATTGCCACTGCAAAAAATGATCTACGCATTCTGTGCTTTAAAACAAAAAACACAAAGTATTGGATGCATATTCTTTGTTTATCCATAATGTAGCATTATATTTGGTTTTGGAAGACTCACCATGGTAACAAGAGAGAAGCAGCCACACTAAGCCCAGACGATACGGCCACAACATATGCCACTATCAGATTAGGGATGAACACCAGCATCACCGTGAATGGCATGATCCACTGCACAGATGACAATTTAAAAGACGTCATTGAATGTTACCCAATGTACATATGCATTAAATAATTTAAAGGTGCAATGAATATGATTTTCACGTCCAGAAATGAATAATGCATTTGATAAACATTTTAAAATGACTCCAGTTATATCAGTGTTCTAGAAAAGGCCATTTATTCTATATAAGACTGGTTTCCCCACATGGTGGCTGCAATGCTGAGATCACATGACCAGTTGAATACTAATGATTTTGATTAGGCCACTATTATCAGACACTTTAAGAATAAACACTGCTATATGACACACTATATAGTAAAATTACCTAATAATTGCTGTTTATAATATGGTAGTATCCTTTGATCATTTATAATGCTATTAAAGCTGAAGATCTACTGAATAAAGAGTCACCCAAAAATGAAAATTAATATAATATACTCACCCTCAAGCCATCCTAGATGTATATGACTTTCTTCTTTCAGCCAAACACAAGCGGAGTTATATTAATAAATATCCTTGCTCTTCCTAGCTTTATAATGGGAGTGAATGGTACCCAAGATTTTGAAGCCCCAAAAAACGCATCCATCCATCATAAAAGTAATCCATACTTTCCAGTGGGTTAATAAAGGTCTTTTGAAGTGAAGCAATGCATTTTTGTAAGAAAAATATCCATATTTATGAAGAGGATAGAGCAAAACAAAATGCCGGTCATGAATTATAAGTCTAAAATGAGAAGTTTTAAAGTAAAATGTCGGAGGATTTCGATATAAGAGAAGAGGAACTCGACTCTCTCTTGAACGCATGTACGCCCGTTGCCAGAAGCCAGTGATTATAGATTATAGTTAAGTTTTAAATATGGATATTTTTCTTACAAAAACCCATCGCTTCACTTCAGAAGGCATTTATTAACCCACTGGTATCATATGGATTACTTTTATGATGGATGGATGCACTTTTTGGAGCTTCAAAAACTTGGGTACTATTCACTCCCATTATAAAGCTTGGAAGAGCCAGGATTTTATTTAATATAACTGCAATTGAGTTTGGCTGAAAGAAGAAAGTCATATACACCTTAAGGGTGAGTAAATTATGGGATCATTTTCTTTTTGGGGTGAACTACCCCTTTAAGAAAAAACACTTAATAAAGTAACAATTACTGTTATGCCGCAGAACGCTGCTGTCTTCTTCCCAAACTTCTCAAGAAACCACTGCCAGAATGGGATACTCACTGCTGCCGACATCTGGGAAGATATAGAAATTCAGTCACATATTTACTTTACCCAAGATACTGACACACATTAGAGAATTATAGAGAGCTTTGTCTTCATTTCAATGTCAGATAAAGTAACTAAACAAACAAGAGATGACAGTGTGATGAGGAGTGCCAGTGGCAGGTCTATTGAAATGGATATGGAATCAACAATATCTGTTTATTGAATAAAGTTCATAGTGGTGTCAGCTTTTCATGTCTTCATCAGGTACTCACCAGAATTGTCAAAACAATGTTCTGAAAGTGATCTCGAAGCTCCACCGCATACGTGCAGAACAGCACAAAGTTACTTTGTATCATCTGCAAAAGGAGACAGCGGCAAATTAGAGTTCTAATGATGTCATTAATTAATCCAGCCCAAAACACTGTGATTAAAGGAATAGCTCACCCAAGCATGAAAGTTTTAGACTTTCATGTTACATCGGAAAAATAGCCTACGGGTTTGGAATGACATGAGGGCGAGTAAATAATGACAGAATTTTCCTTTAAGAAAACCTGAAGGCTACATTCTGGGAATGTATTCAGAAGTTTCAAACATGATGAAACTGTATATGTGGCTAATAAATATAATTATTCAGTTTCATACTTTCTTTCAAACAACGAACAACTGAACACATTGTGCACACTGAATTAACTACTCTAGAACGACATACTGGAGGGAAAGCGTGTTACCTGGATGGCCACAGAAATGAAAAGGAAAGCTGCCGTCAGAGTGAGGTAAGACCCGTGCTTCATGACCAAAATAAAGCCCTTATGGAAAGGAATGGCTTTGTCCGTTTTAGGAGCGTAGGGATCTAATGCAGATGGAAAAGCGTTGAAAACACAAACATTAGACATGTTTTCTGAGGTACAATGTGACACTATTATGACAAATTTAAAGGAAAAGTTCATCCCCCCCACCCCAAAAAAAAATATTTCAGTAGAACACAAAAATATATTTTAGACACAATAGTTATGCTGCAGTTTTCCATTTTATTAAAGAGGGAAAAACACTGTCAAGCTAAGAAAAAAAATGCTGCGTCTGAAATTGAATACTTCCCTACTATATAGTATGCGAAAAACAGTGCGCCAAAAGAGTAGTATGTCTGAATACATAGTATTCGAAAAACAGTAGGCGAAAAGTCCCTGGATGACCTTCTACTTCTGCCGAGATTCTGAAGTGTGCATACGATGGACACTTTACTATCCCATGAGGCCACGGTAGGGGAATGGAAGTGAAACGACGCAACTGACACTGGTAGGTCACATGACAGTAACAACATGGCGGATGTAGTACGTCCGAATTTCATTCATACTACCTATATTCATACTATGTAGAACATACGTTGCAAAGTAAGTTCAAATTCAAATGTAGTACCTACTCAGACAGTACGAGATTTCGGATGCAGCGCAAGTCTTCTGAAGCCATACAGTAGCTTTGTGTGAGGCACAAATTAAAGTTAGTATTCACTTATATAATATATATTTATAAATATAATATGCACTTGCATGTATTCAAACTTGGCACGTATGCCACATTTGAATATAAGTGAATGGATTTTGGTCTGTTTTGTTTTGTTCACACAAAGCTATCATATACACTGCGCTTCAAAAATTTGGGGTTAATAAGATTTTTCTAATACTTTTATTCAACAAGGATGCATTAAATTGTTCATAAGTGACAGTAAAGACTTTTATACAAAACATGTATGCAAAAGATTTCTATCTCAAATAAATTATGTTCTTTTGTACTTTCTATTTGTCAAAGAATCCTGAAAAAATTGCATCATAATTTCCACAAAAAGCAGCACAATTGTTTTAAAAAAGGATAACAACAAGAAATGTTTCTTGATCAGCAAATCAGCATATTAGAATGATTTCTGAAGGATCATGTGACACTGAAGACTGGAGTAATGATGCTGAAAATTCAGCTTTGATCACAGGAATAAATTATATTTTAAAATATACATAAAAGTTATTTTAAATTGTAGTAATATTTCACAATTTTACAATTTTTACTGTATTTTTTATCAAATAAATGCAGCTTTGGTGAGCAGAAGAGACTTCTTTTAAAAACAATAAAAAATCTTTTGAATGGTAGTATATCTTCAGAATACATGGGATATGTATAGCTCAAAAGTCTTATGGAATACTGCTTTGGTGTGACAAACTTCTTGTCTTAGACTGTATAAGAGCAGATAATATCTCCTCTTGTATTCCACGGAAGAAAGTCATTTGGAAATGTTAATTTTTTGGGGTGAACTAAGCAAACTTTTTCATTCGGATGCAGTGGCAAAACAAATGCATGCCACATGCTTACCATCTCTCTCTTTGACTCCCAGAAACATGACCACCGTACAAACCAGAAACAGCCCTCCGATCACTCCGGCAGCTATCATGTACACTTCCTTCTGTAAAGAGAAACAGACCGTGAGAGGTGATGGAAAACAGTCCTGTCAACACATTTAATTCTGTCTTGAATACATCTTAATCTTTGGTTGTAGTTTTATTCCAGTACATGGGTGTCATGTTCCACATTCATTGCATCTATTTGGGTGTATCTGCTGCTTCAGACTTCGTACTGTACGGTCTTGTAAATTTTAGTGAGCTCAAATTAGGTGCAACCCCAGAAAAGAAGAACTTTTCAATCTATTTCCCCAAAACAGGAACTGCTCTGCCCTAAACAACCTCAGGATTGTTTGCTATTTTTCCACGGACCACGGCAAGCACTTCATTATTGTTCCAGATCAAAAGAGCCGTTTCAGAGTAGTTGGCTAGCACCCCCAACCATCTCAGAAGAATGTGCAATGACACAGTGCGTGGTGGATTCAGCCCAGCCGCCTCAGAGAGCTTTAACCAGAGAGATGCTCTGCAGTCCAGCTCCAAATAGCTGTGGCCCTTCATGGTTCTCCATCATGGCTTTCCACTATGGAACCCTCAGCCACATCCACAAGCCAAGCCTGTCGGTTCACTCACAAGTCGGTTTTGACTGACATGGAGCTCAGTGGCTCTTGGCTCAAAATAGAGTTACACAGGCCCCTAAACAAGCACATTTATTTATTGATTCTGAGGACTCTGATGAATATAAATCATTCCTCTAAAGGTCAAGCTCTAGAAATCCACACCTAATCAGGTTTTGGAGGGTTTATGGTTCGATGGTACTTAATGATTTCAGGGAAAAAGCCTTTTTTTTTTCTCTCTTTTTTTTTTTTTTTTTTTTTACTGCAAAGCAGTTTTCTGTCCATGTTGAAACACAATATCAAAACATATTACATTCTAATATGCTGATTTGATGCTCAATAAACATTTATCATTAACAATGTTAAAAACTGTTTTTATTTAAATATTTTTGTGGAAACTGTGTTTTAGGGTTATTTGATGAATAAAAAGTTCAAAATAGTATTTATTTGAAATAGAAATCTTGTGTAACATAAATTTCTTTACTGTCACTTTTGATCAATATAATGCATCCTTGCTGAATAAAAGTATTAAATTAAAAAAAAAAATCTTACTGACCTTTTGAATGAACATTAGTGTATATATATACATATATATATATATAAACGATTCTGATTGGTCAATAGCTGTGTTTTATTCACGATAAATCACTACACAACACCCTTAGCAACAACTCTTAGCAACGTAAACTGTATGTTCTCAATTGATATTGTTCATTGAAGCTTACTGTATTATGTAGAAGAGTATTGTGAGAAAGAGATTGAGTGAGCGAGTTTATTACCTGCATTCAGATTTAGTGTTTTCCTTCAGCTCAGTCCTATGTTCATAATAAAAAAATCTGTTTTAAATGTCCAATGTATTATCTTGTCCTTTTAACAGTTAAGGGGTTTTCCCGTGACTGACACCGCTAGTCAAAGCATTTGTCAGTCGTGTCTTGTTCCGTGTTCACAACAGTTCGGTCTTTTCAATGTAAAAGTCTTCGCTACTGACTGACACACACTCATAAAGACAGTCTTTGCCGCCATCTAATGGCGTAATAATGTAACTTCTGTTGCTGTTCACGGTCAGAGACTATTTTTTCCGGCGGAAGGAAGGCTTTTAGTGACAGTTTACTTCATGAAAGTTGCATTGATACATATTTAATATTTGTATTGTGTGGTAACCGTTTTATAAAAGCAATAAGGTACTCGAGGCTAGTGCTGTATCGTGAATAAGTCACGGCTGAAGGGGTTGCAGGCCTAACAACACCCTTCAGCCGTGACTTATTCACGATACAGCACAGCCTCTCGTACCTTATTGCTTACATATATATATATATATATATATATATATATTAGTAATGAACATTTTAAAATGCAATAAAGTTTGTGAATTTTTTTTTATGAACAGTACTATAAAGTGTTGTATAAAATGTATAAAAATAATTCTAGAGAAATTTAGAGCCAAAGGAACTGTATTAAGTGCAGTGGATCACTTTTAGGTCAAACAACCGTGACTGTGACACATACAGCATGAGACAGGAAATCCTGTGATAGCGCCAGGGATCTGATGACCTCTGTTCCGCTGCTGTTTCCCAGGTGACCAGTCGTCAGGTTCCGATGCGGACAGTGCTTCAGTGTGTGTGCGCTCGCTACAATCTGACCCTGAATGGCGGCACCGACCAGTGTACCAAGCACCTCCACCGTCATACCTGAACACATGCATGCAGAAAATTGTTAAATCATTATTTACATTTGAAACCATTTCCAAACATATACAGTTCTCAACATAAGCACTTGGCAAGCATTTATTTTAGGATTATTGGAGCACAATGAAATCAGATGTAGTTAATATTCTAGAACACAGGTTTAAAGATGAACACTGTTGTCTGTAGCTGTAAGCTTACGGTAAGCTGTAGCAGAGTCTCTCTCTCGCTGGTCGGTGCTCAAGAACATGGTCAGGGCGGAATAAGGCACATGGAAACACTGCAAGAAAGATTAAGAATAAAACAAGACAGTGATTAAGATGGAAATTCTGCATTTCAAACATACTATAGGTGTGTTCGACTTGAAGCGGCGCTGCGCTGACCGATTGGTGTATGACATCAAAGCATCGCAAGAGATATTAGAGAGCAGTCGGCTCCTTATATTCATATCTATGTGGCTTTGTATGCATGGTTGATGTCATACACTGATCACTTTAAATCGAACACACTGTATATATGCAAACTTCTATTCTGAACAACCCTGAGCAATTATTTTTAAAGGGGTAGTTGATTATGATTTCACTTTAGTTAGTGTGTAATGTTGCTGTTTGAGCATAAACAACATCTGCAAAGTTACGACGCTCAAAGTTCAGTGCAAAGGGAGATATTTTCTTTTACAGAATTCTCTGTTTAAGGACTACAACAAACGGCTGGTAGGGACTACAACGAGCTTCTTCCCGGGTTATTTACATAAACCCTGCCCCTGCGAACATTCAACAAAGGGGGTGAGGCCATGTTGGGCTGCTTTAGAGAAGAGGAAGAGTTGTTGTAGTAGAGTGTTGTTACCATGCCGTCATTTTACGGCGGACTGTTTCACAAACAAGGGTCAATTCAACGCTGGATTTGCACAAAAGATTAACGTGACGGCACATGCTAGTCGATGAGTTGAATGAACTCCACAGCAACTACATAAATTTATCTACTAACTGTTCAGAAATGCCCAGATGCATTCTATAAGTTGTAACTTCTGAGTCTCTGAGTCTCTCCATCAGTGTCCGACTCCGGTTTGAACAATGTAAGGCTGAACACTGTTACTGACAATCGTCATTTTGTCTGCGTGAGATTCTCCAGCTTTGTTGTTGTTGAGCAACTGAAGTGCGAGCTGTTAAAGCTCCGCCCTCTTCTGGAAAGGGGGCCGGGAGCAGCAGCTCATTTGCATTTAAAGGGACACACACAAAAACGGCGTGTTTTTGCTCACACCCAAATAGGGGCAAATTTGACAAGCTATAATAAATTATCTGTGTGGTATTTTGAGCTTAAACTTCACAGACACATTCTGGGGACACCAGAGACTTATATTACATCTTGTAAAAGGGGCATTATAGTGTCATTATAAATGACAGCAACACAAATGTTAAAAAATACATTTTTTTTTTATTAATAATAATTAATAATAACATTGGGGGGGTGGGGGGGGCATTTTATTTAGTGTAAAATTTCAAAAAAGAATGTTTTCAGTGGTTCTTTGCAGCACTTTAGGTTGAGCAAAGATTCATTTTTAGCTGTTTTATAACTTCTTCAAACTAGTGTTTTGATTTCTAGGTTTTTTTTAAAGCAGCAGTACATTATGGTTAAGAACGAGATAATAAAAAGTTTTCATGGAAGTTAAATAGGACCACCTATGGTTCAGGCAATAAAATTATTTTTGGTTGTAATTGGAAGCTTTATTTTTGAGATTAAAGAAATTATGGAGTGTTCTGTACGATGATGATCTAAAAAAAGGCGAGCAAAATGATGAGTGATCCAAAATTCTGAGCATATACATTTATCAGTGGTTTCATAACCACTCATCTTTCCCGTTTACATTATGTTGTATTATAAATCTCAGAAAGAGCCAACTTACAAGCTCATAAATCAATGCTATTCATTTTAAGAACAACATTTTCTATGTACTTATAAATGTGCGGTACAAAATCAATATTTACTAAACCTTCCTCAAACTTGCTTGCATGTTGCATTGCACACTTACTATAAGTGTGCACTACTGTCAGCTTTATCTTTTCTAATTCTCACGAAAGCCAAGTCAGCACTGCGGCAGGCCAACGGCCACCAAAATAAATGTAACTACAGAGTGCTTCTCCAGCGGTGCTTCTGTTTCTTAAGAGTTCCCCATATTGTCCATTTGACTTCCATTAAGGGTTTTGATTCTGAGTAGCTGGAAGATTTGTTTATTTAAACATAAACCAAAGCCTAATTATGAAAAACTGACTAATTAGAATCATGTAAACTACCGGTACGACGATCTTATACATGCACACTGGAAGCAGCTGGTGTTTCTCAGCTTTGTGCTTACAGACAATGAAGAACACTAAAAGAGGAAAGCAGCATTTATCCTCTCTGTTGGTTTCGGGCAGGTTGTACCATGTATTTATCAAGTAGTTAGAATGACTTTTCATTACAGCGTAGACTGATGCGGTCAGAGCGGCTTCCCCACTCCAGCACTTATTGGCGGGTTTTACGGAGGACAGTATGTGCCAAGCCATAGTAACAAAGGATAGAAACACAAATAAATCATGGAAAACTCCATGCAGAGATCAGAGAGGCTGGGCTATAACCACACTAACTTTTGTTGACAAGCATTTTTAGCAAGATTAAATTTACTTGAGAAGCAACACTGCATAAGATACACTACCCCTCAAAAGTTTGGGGTCAGCAGGATTTAAAAAAAAAAAGAAAGAAGCTCATACTTTTATTCAGCAAGAGAATTGCTGTTCTTTTAAATTTTCTGTTCATCAACAAATCCTGAAAAAATGTATCAGCAAAAATATTAAGCAGCACAACTGTTTTCAACATTGATAATTATAAGAAATGTTTCTTGAGCAGCAAATCAGCATATTAGAATCATTTCTGAAGGATCATGTGACACTGAAGACTGGAGTAATGATGCTAAAAAAATTAAGCTTTGACATCACAGGAATAAATTACATTTTAAAATATATTAATAGAAAACACGTTATTAAAAGTGCATTAAGTCACAAAAGAGACACTGCTCCCCAGGAGGCTTTCTGTGCGTGCGCTCCGAGTTGGAGCCGACCGCGGACAAGCAAATGGGCTCCGGATACGCGCCTAAACGCGCACACACAAAAAATGTCAAAATGCCTTTTTGGAGAGTTTTCACATAAACACACTGGATTATGTCTTAAGTAAACTTACACAGTTGAGAAAGAAAACGTGTGTGTAACAGTATATTGGATCAGTGCAGCTCTTAAAGTGACAGAAGCCTAATAAACCTGCTGCAGTCTGTCATTAATGACAAACAAACAACAAATGACAAAGGAAAGTCACTCACTGATCTTGACTGAATAACTTAAGTAGCTTTAATAAGGATTAGTCTCTATTTAATGTGTACAGTAAGACTTTGCAGTGTTATTTAATATTTGATTATTCAATTTTTTTGTTGTAGGCTATTATCTGAATTCCACTGTTAGTACATCTTCCCGAAAAACTTAAAACACTTTTTAGTTCTGTTGTATTTATTATTTATTTATTTGTCCGTTTTGTTTGTAATTAGTTTCTTTGTTCTTACTGTATTACTGACCGTTTACTGGACTCGTGTATTTATTTTGAGGACTTTTCTTACATTAGTTAACCTAGTATTAGTTTTTACTGAAGTATCGATAATTGTGAAATTTCACTGATATTTAAAATTACTCATATCGTGAAACAAGACTTTCATCATATCGCCCACCAAATAATCGTGATTTCAATATTGACCAAAAACAATCCTGCTTATGATTTTTAATATAATCGAGCAGCCCTGCATTAAACTACATTACAACTTTAAGAACATCAAAGCAAATATGCTGGATACTTACTGTGATGAGAGTTTGGTAGAGACAGTAGAAGCCCAGATACCAGATGAACCTCCCATTGGTAAAAGGTGGAACAAACCAAAGGTAAAAGTAAGAGACCACCACAAATGGAGTGCAGCCCACCATCCTAGAAGAGAAAATGACACAAAGGGTTTAATGAAATTAAGCATAAAAAGACAATGCCTATTGTTTGTTATTTAGTGCTAGTGAGATATCAATGTCCAATTTTACAACATTAAATAGATAAATAGATTATTAGATCAGCTGAGTATGATAATCAGTATGCACATGATTCAAAATGTGAAGAAAAAAACATGTTTTTGAGACATTATATCTGGCAAAATTAGTTTGAAAGAATCAAGGTAAGTCATCTGAGCACAGGAAGTGCTACAAGGGAACTAAATAACATTGTCTTCAATTGATGTCCTGTGGTTTACCCGATCTCCCATTTTAGCCTCTGTACTAATCAATATTACCTAAAAAGAGCAGCTTGAGTATCATCTTAAAGCTACAGTGCACATTTAGAGAAGATTTGTGTATCTGCCAGTGTTGTCTCCCTTTGTAAGGATGCTACAGCAGACTGTAGGAATGATCATGGAATGAACACTGGATCGCACACTGACAGTCTTATTCTGACAAAGTCGTCTTCACAGGCTGAAGCAGGACGTGGGGAACGTGTTGGCCATATATAATTCATACTGATTTAGTAGCATAGCATTATGGGAGAGGCAGTCAGCTGGAGGGTGGAGAGGATTTCAAATACTACAGCTGAATGTGCATTTTCTCAGTGATTTATCTCCATATATCAGCTAAATTATGAAGGGAATATATTCTACACGCAAGAAACATACTTTATGTACAGTAAGTATGCAAATGCAGATGTGAATGTTTGGCCAACGGATTGCGATTGATAGATAGATAGATAGATAGATAGATAGATAGATAGATAGATAGATAGATTTAATGTTTTTCTTTTGTAATATTTTAGTGTGAGTTCATTTTTTTTTGACTGATTCATTAAAAAGAATCAGTTCCCAGGAGTCATTTTCCATGAATCAAACATCACGGCTCACACTGTTCATTGTTGTGTGCAGGAAACATTGGCACACACTCTGACGAGAAGAAATCTGATGAAACCGCAAATGGACACACACAAAGCTTTCACAACTGCAGATTTGTCACATTTTTTTATCACAGTCTATAGCCCTGTTTTCTCCCTTTGACTCAGGAGCGAGACTTGTCCCACAGTAAGCAACCGTTTGCTGAATGCTGAATTCAGGTTGTTGGCTTTCATCCTAAATTACGTGACCTTGTCAACTCTAGAACTATCACAACCCTGTTCCTGTAAAGAAAACCTCAATGTTTGGTCAGGTCCTTTCTAAGCAGGTTTACCCTGGACACACACTGACCTCTGTGCCACACTGCTTTTCACTTTCACAGAGGATAAACAACGGTGAGCAAACAAGCAACACAGAGAACAGGGAGGTAAAGAGAGTGGCCAATTCTGGCACAGTCCAGATGCCACTACTGCAGCGTGGAGCAACCTCTGTGTGCCCTGCTGATTGTTCGGCCACACAAAGGAGCCACCGTACAGGAAAGAGAGAGCAGGACAGACGGGTTCGTGTGAATGGAGAGAACTAGACTGTATGTAAGGTGCTGAATGATGTGAGACGACCTGATATTTTAACTCTGGGAGTTTTTTTCAAAAAAATTGATGTGGTCTCTGGACTTCAGGACTATACTATAACTGTACTGTACACCCCAAAAAGAACAATAAACCTTGAAAAAAATATAATAAAATGATAAAAGATCATAAAAAATGTAAATATATACTGATCTGTTAAACATTAATAATTATCTGGAAATAAACAAAGTTTTAGGAATAGTTATGACGTAAATTGAAAAAAAAAAAAAAAAAAAAAAAAAATATATATATATATATATATATATATTTCAATTTATGTCATCACTTTTCTTGTTTTATTCCTAAAACTTTGTTTATTTTCAGATTAATAAAATACCATATTTTTCATGTGTTCTCTGGACTTTCGGACCCCACTGTACATAAACCCACAATTACTCACACAAAAAAGTACAATAAAACATGATAAATTATAACCAAATTACTGTATAAATAAAATAATCAAACAAATAAATAGGGTACTGATGTGTTAAAAATTATAATATATAATATTTGTTAATAATTTTTTAATGAAAGTAATGAAAGCATTGCCCAAAAATGCATAAAAATAATAAAAGAAAAAAGATGTTTTTTTTTCTTCTATAAATCAGCTTCCTTACATCTTCCCTGTCTCTGGAATAGACTTTATTTTTTTTGTGGTATTGCATAATTTCTTTGTACGTTAAAGAAAGAGATTTAGATTTAAGTGTCCAATAAATGTTAGGAACTGCACGGAGCTTCCAAACATTAACTGAGAGTTAAAAGAGGACAATAAACTTGTACTTTAAGAATACCACTGATTATGTAACTAAAAACATCAGAGAATAAATTTCAAGCGTTTTTTGCATAATGCCGACAGGATGAGTGATATAGCAGAATTCCCCCTTTTAAGAGAGAATGTAGAATCTTTAAATCAACACGTTGTCTTTGTGTTGTTGGCACGGCTTCAGCATAATAAACACTGAGATACACCAGAAGACCCACATGGGCATGGCTGAGATGTTCCGCAGTGATTCTCTGAAAACAATCCCTAACTACTTCCTCTCAGACACTATGATGTCACATCAGAGTGTAATGAGAACTTCCTGTCAGATACTCACATCTTGGGCATGTCGTCACTTTAATCTCTTGAGATTTCCCCATGCCCATTTTAAGAAGTCTTCAACCTTCAGAAACCTGTTTGTTACTTGCTTAGATGTCCTTTGTTAGATTGTAGGCTAGTGCTATTTTGACTAAATCCTAACTAAGGCCTACAATACACTATACAACATCTGACCAGATATTAAAACACTAGGCATTAGTGTATTTATTCTATTCATTTTCTCCATAGGGAAATTGATTTTTAACAATAACTTAAAAAACAGTCTTAAAAAGACTGCCCTACTGTGAGCTACAAGGTTGTTAATCGATGCTATTTGCTTCTGTTGATGCCGCCAACCTGTATTATTTCAGCTTATTTTTAAAATAATCGTATTTAACAGCGCAATTTGTGGTTAAAAACTATTACCCATAATGCTGTGCAGAAAATTCCACCAATCAGAGAGTCGAAAAGAGCAAAACATGCCAAAAGAGCTCTGCCCACTCCCATGAAGCACCGCGAACAACGTAACCGAGTTACTTAAATACTTAAATATTAACCTATTTTGCAATGAACTATATTGCTTTTATATAATCAACATTTGTAAATGAGTAGTTTTATAATTCTCCATCATTTTTAATTCAATTATGCTGTTTGCAATGCTTCATGGGATTGTAGTTCTTTCCATTAAGTACACAGTCTTTTACGATTTTCAAAAACTTTTTTGATTCAAATCAAAGTTTATAATGTTATGATTCACCTCGTAGCTGATTGGCTTAGTTCATGGCTTTTAACGCTTTAACAAAGACTTTTTTTAAAATCCCTATGGGAAAAACGAATGGAAAAAAACACTTCCGGAACCAGCACCACTGAAAGAGTGGGCGGAACTAATGCACTCCATTGAAAACTACTGTTATAAATTGGCTCAAAATATCAAACATGTTTGAAATTCTTGAATGGAATCAAAGAAGCTAAAAAATCAGATTCTGTGCCCATTATTTTCTGTGAAATTTTTCAACTGGCTCTGACTTTCGGTGTTAATATTTGAATATTTTTGACTTTCTCAACAGGAAGCAATACATAAAAATGTTTCAACATGAATGACATGCCTTTAGTATGAGAAAAAAATAGTTGCACTTTCAAAAACACACTGTTCATTCACTAGTTCAAAAAATTGAGTTCTCATACATACGCCACTCACCATGGCATGAGTCGTCCAATCTTTGTCCATTTACTCTTAGTAATGAAGAATCCCACAATGGGGTCAGTAACTGCCCCCCAAGCCTTACCCACAAACAACACCATGGAGGCCTGGAACGGGTTAATCTGTCAGGAGAAGAGAAAGTGAACATCTACATTTATGGAAATCCAACCCGATTTGTTATTCAGACTGTAAGGTTTTTGCAAATCAGAACAAGAGCAGAATCATTAACACAGGTTAAATTATTTTTGGCTTCTCTTTCAATTATTCAAATAAGTAATAGGGTGCTATTCTGTGATTAATATGCTCTATTAAGATCATATCCTCAAGTATTATAACACAGTAAAATAGCAACTACATATTTACGAATATTTACAAAACCTTTTGAGTCTCAAAAACTAAGAAATGCAATTTTCTTGAAACTACATAAAAACCGATGCCAGACCAACAGATTTTGTCCCAAGTAGTCAAAAAGAGTTGTCTGACCAAAGAATTTCATATTGCTGAAATGTTAAGGGTTTGTGAGTTCCCAGCATGCATTGCACCATGAATAAATTATGTTTACTGTTATAGAATATATATATATATTTTTGCTGTATAATGACTGCATTAAAAAATGTTATTTTAACATTATTGTTAGTTATTTGTTGTGTTGTGATGTAAATAGCTTATCTTTTCACATTTGTTGATTGTCATTGTTCTTGAGGTTTGTGTGTCAGGTGTTGAGGCCTACAGTATGTTCAACTATTTAAAATTATATTCTGGATATCTTTGATTGATTGTTCTTCTTCACAAAGATAGCATAGTTCACTTAACATATTAAGTATCCTATAAGTCTGAATACTTTATTTGACTATTATAACAACAAATTAAAGGTGCAATATGTAATATTTTCTGTCCGCTAGAGGTCGCTAGAGACCTATTCAAAACAAAGGTGTAGCTTGATGATGCCAAGTTTGAGCACGGAATCTTGGGACATGTGGTCTTCACCTCACAGCCAGTGGAAAACAATTGGGATAGGACTCGGGAAGAAATCATGTTCATGGATGCGATTATTAACGTTACTGTAGTATGAAGCAGAACGGGACCGAGTGTTGCGGGAGCTGAACGAGGCCGCTGGAGCAATTGCGCAACACACGCCGCGAGCAGCGGAACTTTTATTATGCCGCAGTCGCCGGCGCTGCTTCCGCTTTTCCGGTCATGAGTATGAGGTAACACAGATCTGGATATTTTGGATATTTTACTGCAAAATTCTTACATATTGCACCTGTAATGTATTGTGTTACTAAATGAAAATTTGCTCAACAAAAAATTGTCTTGACAAATTTATTGGCTGAATGAGGCATTCTGCATTTAGTGAATGAACAAATTCAAATTGACAAAACAAAGACAAAGAGTTGAGAGAACTTAAAAATTGAACGTTTCAAGTTGCCTTGGATTTTTAAGTTTTCTCAATTTATTTTTTACAGTGTGGCTTAATATTTTATTAAAATACATAGAGATCTCACCTGTGCAATGTCAAGTAGATATATCTGAAGGAAAAAAGCTGTTGCGCTCCCGGCGACCTGATTCGGTGCCCCTCCGATGGCGAAGCATAGTTTGCTACATACAGTGAGTTTCTGATCCAGATGAGTCTGGAAAAAAAAAGTCTTGGTGTCAGAAAATAATATTCAACTATCACAAATACTGTTTATTCAAGAGTTCAAGACCATCCTGTGTTTCTAAGGTTAAATTTTCCACCTGATATTTAAAATAGCAGAGCCATAAAAATCACCATACACATGCAAATATTTACAAATGTATGCTTTTTTTTGAATGGCAGACTAAACACAGTTAAATCCTCAAATAATGTTAATTATATCATGGTGTTTCCACCTTTTCATTTTCAATTTCTTCAAAGTAATTTAATGTCGATTTGATGCAGTCAGTCAGTACTTGATTAGAGGTGCTAGACCATCCCCATGTGGAGTTCTTTTATTGAGGTTTCTGGGTGATAATCACAGCATCTGTCTTTGTGCTGTCGGTTCAGAGTTTCTCTTCTTCCATTATGTGGGTGGGATAGTTTGAAGGGTCCTCAGCCCGAGACCCTTCAAAACCACAGGACATATTTAATCCAGATGCTTCAAGTACAGTGAGTGACGAGGTATTTGATCACAGAGAACACCCTTAAAATAAAGCTCCTTCAAAGCTTCCTTTAAAGAACGATTTTCACTGTATGAGTTTCTCAAGTTGCTATATGGTTCTTTAAAGATTAAAAAGTCTGTAAAAATAGGGCCCAATGTACTGTGAATATTAAGGAATTTATCCTTGTATTTTGAATTACACATTATATTGTGTTGTTTTTTTAGGGTTAAAGGAAATGACTATAAACTAAAGAAAATTACCATTAGCTTTTCTGTTTCTATGTTTTACTATTATTCCAATTAAGTTATGAAATCATTATTTATGAATGTTCTCTGAATGTTCAAAACGTCCAGTTTTTTAAAAAATGTTTTTTTTTCTTGGTTATGCAAATGTTAACTTTTTTTGCAAACATTATGGGAATGTTACTTTTGAGTAGCACTTTATTTTATAGTCCTGTTCCCCATGTACATACTATAATAGTTATTACAACAACTGGGTATAATAACTAGGTACTAACCCTGAACCTACCCCTAAACCTAACCTTAACCCATGTAGTTACATTATATTAACCAGTACTTTCTTAGGTAAGTACACTGTAAGTGCACGTACTGTAAAATAAAGTGCAACCTACTTTTGAATGTTCTCTGAACATTCTGAAACAAGTAGAAACATTTAAAATACGTTAGATGAACATCCAACTAAAACGTTTCAGAAAAAAAAAATCATTCCATGAAGGATGTATAAATAATGTTATTAAAAGACCATAACTTTGAACAAACGTTACTGGAATAATGTTTGTTCATAAATTTGAGAGAACTTTGCCGGAACAGTTCTGAGAACGCTCCCTGTTAGCTGGGGTGTAGATCCTTTAAAGGAATCGTTTATCCCAAAATGAAGAAATAAAGTTGAAAATAAACTGATTTGGAATGACATGAGAGTGAGTAAATGATAAAGAATTTCCATTTTTAGTGAAACTATTCCTTTAAAAATGAAACCACATCACTAAAATGCACTTGCCATTCAAAGGGACCCGGCCACGACACAATGGATTCACTACACAACGCTTGTGTAGTGAATGACTTCTCATTACCGCACATGTATTTTGAGTGCTTTCTGAATGTAAAGCGTTTCACACATTAAAAAGGACACTCATCCCTTGGAAAGCTCTGTGGATAAGGCAGAGTAAATGTGTGTTTTTGAGGGTGTGTATGTCCGCAAATGTGCGGTGTGTGAGTAGAAAACGGAGGGGAGATCCTTTCAACACATAAAAGAGAAGTCAAACCGCCGCTTAGAGCCATATATTTACGAGACAGGTCTTGGAGACAGTCAGACAGACATTTGGTGCTGAAAATACTACAGAAGTCAAACACTCCTCTTTGAGTTGTTAACTCATTCATCCGCTCTATCAAAGCCGGTGTTTGGCGTCTCCAAGCCAACGTGCACTCTGGGTACCCTCGCAAAAAAACAACCACAGAGGGCAGGACCGATCGCTCTTCAAAAGACGCTGTAATTAACACACCAATTTTCTCCCTGCCATTCTTAACTTCACCATGATGAAAAAAAAAATGAATGACTTCTGAAATCACAATTTAGGAGGTTGAGATGTAATTATTCAGATAACACAAGAAAATGAAAAGATTGGAGAGTTCAGCCCTGTCTATTTAATCTAAATTCTGATGCTTCTTTGAACAACAATTATTCCTCTAAAGAAGGAAAAGTAAGAGGATTTGATGGTACTAACGTGTGAAATGAATCAGGAAGATTGTGTGATTGTGTAATAATTCTGCTTTATCTGTTAATCACTATTGAACATACTGTGATCTGAACAAACCTAACCAAGTAGAAAATCTTGTTATGTTGTGGAAAAAAAAAAAGTTTCTTAATTAGTATTTTTGTCTTATTTTCTGGTAAAAAAATATCTCAACACTCTTAAAACAAATATACTTGAGAAGCAGAACTGTGTAAGATAAAATAAAAACTGGTTTTGAGTTTTATTTTTAACACATTGGCAAATAGTTTTTTTCTTGTTTTAAAGCATAACCCTCACTATAGCTTTTAAATTGAGTTATTGTTTAGATAGATATTAATTAGTGCTTTCAAATCAATTAATCATGATTAATCGCATCTAATATATATTTTTCTAAATATATAATATGTGACCCTGGACCACAAAACCAGTCATAAGTCGCACAGGTATATTTGTAGCAATAGCCAAGAATACATTGTATGGGTCAAAATTATCGATTTTTCTTTTATGCCAAAAATCATTAGGATATTAAGTAAAGATCATGTTCCATGAAGATATTTTGTAAATTTCCTACTGTAAATATATCAAAAATTTATTTTTGTGAGTGGATATGCATTGCTAAGGACTTCATTTGGACAAATTTAAAGGCGATTTTCTCAGTATTTTGATTTTTTTGCACCCTCAGATTCCAGATTTTCAAATAGTTATATCTCAGCCAAATATTGTCCTATCCTAACAAACAATACATCAATGGAAAGCTTATTTTTTCAGGTGATGTATACATCTCAATTTCAAAAAATTGACCCTTATGACTGATTTTGTGGTCCAGGGTCATATATATGTGTGTGTGTGTGTGTGTACAGAAATATCAGAAATATAATTTTCAGCATCATTACTCTAGTCTTCAGTGTCACATGATCCTTTGAAATCAATGAATTTGAAATCATTGTTTGTCACAATGTAAAAAAGTCTTTACTGTTACTTTTGATCACTTTTGGGTTCTTGTGGGTCCTACTGACATGGAATGGTAGACAACCATCATAAAACACCCTGGCGACCATCCACAACATTATAGCATCATGGATTGCTCAAATTCTCACAAAGTTTATTTTTGTTGCTGTTATCATGATAGACACAAACAGGAAGTCACTGAGTTGAGACACAAAATGTCTGACTTCCTCATAGATTGAAAACAGCAAAATCATGATAGCAGCACTAAAGTGTGGGAAGACAGAGTAAATATGCAGCTGACATGAGGACCAACGTTTCCTTTTGGAATTTTGCAAATCTCACAAAGCTTGTCAAGAACACATCTGGGACATATTTCACCCCAAAATCTAAATAAAAAATTATTATTATTTTAATATATACACTCACTGGCCACTTTATTAGGTTGCTAGTACCGGGTTGGACCCCCTTTTGCCTTCAGAACGGCCTTAATTCTTTGTGGCACAGATTTAAGAAAGTGCTGGAAACATTCCTCAGAGATTTTGGTCCATATAGACATGATAGCATCACACAGTTGCTGCAGATTTGTCGGTTGCACATCCATGATGCGAATCTCCCGTTCCTCCACATCCCAAATGTGCTCTATTGGATTGAGATCTGGTGACTGTGGAGGCTGTTTGACACTATCATGTTCAAGAAACCAGTTTGAGATGATTTGAGTTTTGTGACATGGCGTATCATCCTGCTGGAAGTAGCCATTGGAAGAAGGGTATACTGTGGTCATAAAGGGATGGACATGGTCAGCAACAATACTCAGGTAGGCTGTGGCGTTTAAACGATGCTCAATTGGTACTAAGGGGCCCAAAGTGTGCCAAGAAAATATCCCCAAACCATTACACCACCGGCCTGAACCATTGATACAAGGCAGGATGGATCCAAGCTTTCATGTTGTTTACACCAAATTCTGACCCTACCATCTGAATGTCGCAGCAGAAATCGAGACTCATGAGATGTTTTTCCAATCTTCCATTCTCTAATTTTGGTGAGCCTGTGCGAATTGTAGCCTCAGTTTCCTGTTCTTAGCTGGCGGTGTGTGTTCTGCTGCTGTAGCTCATCTGCTTCAGGGTTTGACGTGTGGTGTGTTTAGAGATGCTCTTCTGCAGACCTCGATGTAATGAGTGGTTATTTGAGTTACTGCTGCCTTGCTATCCGCTCAAACCACTCTGACCATTGTCCTCTGACCTCTGGCATCAACAAGACCATTCTCTGTAAACCCTAAAGATGGTTGAGCGTGAAAATCCCAGTAGATCAGCAGTTTCTGAAATACTTAGAGCAGCCCGTCAGGCACCAACAGCCATGCCACTTTCAAAGTCACCTAAATCACCCATCTTCCTCTTTCATTCGAACTTCAGAAGATCGTCTTGATCATGTCTACATGCCTAAATGCACTTTTTAGTTGCTGCCATGTGCCATGTCGCAAAATTAGATATTTGCATTAACAAGCAGGTGTACCTAATAAAGTGGCCAGTGAGTATATATATATATATATATACACACACACACACACACACATATTCATTATGACGCCATGATTTTTGTGAGATTCAACTGAACTAAAACTCTTTGTGCTTAGCCTACTTTCTCACAGTTGCTGCTCTAAGCTGATTTTCACTGTGTATGTTTGCGTGAGGATGAATCTGGATGACATAATGAAGGGTTTAAGGCTTCTGCCCAGCGGGATTTAAAAATGCATTTTATCATTACACTTGCAAGGTCAAATTCACCCTGGACTTTCACCTCCAATCTGAATGCGATTTTTTCTTTTGTAGAGAGTGTGAAAAACAATATCAAGCTCTCAAAACCCAGACTGGCAAGTGTAGCAATAATTTTTTCATGATTGTTGAGGCAAATGTTCTCTGATGGAGTCTCAGTAGATTCAGACTGCACGCAAGAACCGGTACATCGGTCTGTACAAACATGCCTGACAGTCGAGTTAACCATAGTAACAGTAAACGCTCTTTATTGAGACATTCACACTACACTGTAAAAATGATTTTTCGAACTTGTACATTACTTGTACATTACTGTTTTACAAGAAAATACTATTTCAGTTTTTCTATACTCAAAATGTCACGTTTAATTCAATGTGTTACTTGCAATTTCTTTGTAATCGTACGTAAAATTTACTAGCAATTTTTGTTTCTGCACCAAATGTTTTGCAGCGTATGGTGATCACATGACACAAGAAAGATCCATACCAAAATCCATAGTAAATCTCACAAAAAGTTTGAGAAGTAATACAGTTTTCTTGAGGCAGCCTTTACAAAACTTTTGTAGCGGTACAGTGATTGTATTAGGTAATACCATGGTACTTTAACATATACCATAGTACTAAATGATTACCATAATCATGCTACATGATATTCACAAGCTGTGATTCACAATACTGTGGTTAAAGGGATAGTTCACCCAAAAATGAAAATTCTGTCATCATTTGCTTAGCATCAAGTTGTTTCAAACCTGTTTGTAACCAAGTTGGTTACAAACATTCTTCCAAATATATTCCTTTATGTTCAGCAGAACAAAGAAATTTATACAGGTTTGGAACAATTTGAGGGGGAGTAAATGATGACAGAATTTTCATTTTTGTGTGAACTATCCCTTTAAGACACAATATAATAAATGTATTAACATTGTAACATTTCCACTTCAAATCTTTAACCTTCCACTATGAGAGTCTCCATCTTTCCTTTTTGTGACGGCGTGTGTGAGAACAAGAGCTCCATTAGTGTGTTTTCCATACATTATTGACACACGACTACCATTTTCCCCTCGACCAGAGGGTCAGCGCAGAAGAACAGCACAGACTTTATTTCACTTGACAGATCATCCCTGACATATTTTCTTTCCATGGATGAAGGTCATATTGCTTCCAGATCTGGAGGTACAATGTCTACATAGAATAATATTATTCTATCTTTTGAGTAGAATAAAATAGCAATATTTGCTGTCCGACTGCATTTACTTGTCAAAGAACATGCAAGCAACCTCTCAGTCAAAATCAAAATCTCTCCAAAAACTCTAAAAAGGCAAATATTCATATACTTAAGCTATTAAAAAGACTCTGGGTATAAACAACTTGTGATAATGACAAGGAAAAGCTTTTCATTTACTTTCAATGCAGATTATATCTATTTCTAACCCAGCTGATAATACACTGCAGTCTGTGGCATGTGAAAGGAATTCAGTTCTGATTACAGAAGTGATTTTTGACTGGTGCAATGGTTAAACTCAAATGTAATCTTGTAATACACAACTTAAAAATACAGTTTGTGTCTTTACAGCAGTATGTACTTGTGGGTTTTACTGTCTGCCTATAAGTGCTACGCCTAAACAGCCTTTTGGGCATGTGTGTTGGTAAAGCATCCACACAAACATTCCATGTGCTCATTAAAACATGCCATTCCACATACTTTCATAATGTACAGATACAGAAATTTTCAGTCCGGTATCATAACAAAAATACGTATATATTGGCACCTGCTCCCCCCTACTGAGTGTTCATCAACTCCACGGTGTACAATGCAGCTGATACTGTTATTTATACCTTAACCTGACACTCAAAAATTAATTTGTGCAACCCAATGTAGACAGGTTGAACCAGTCATATTATTTTTTTGACTTAAAATAGTGATTTATATAAATTTAGATTGCAAGCTAAAGACACTGCAGTTTGCACATAACTCACAGTTTAACACAGAAAAGAAGTGAGCGTCACACTGCCTTACCTGTGGTGGTACCTTGGTGAAAGCAGGTTCAGAGTGCTTCATCATGAGTTTATCCCCTGATGTGACCCGGGCTTTCTCCCCCTTGGCCATGGCACCTGGTGTGACGGGTACAGAGACAGCAGCTGAACTCTCTACAGCTGTGCCTGCGTCCATTCACATACTGCAGCAGCGAGAGGATGGGCAGGGTTAGCTACAAAGGCCACATGCACAGATGCTTCCCAGCTGTCACTCACAGACATGAGCCAATCAGAGCTCTCGCTCTACCAAAACAAGCTGCTTACCTGAACCTGATAGCCTACATTCCTATGCTGTCACAATGATACTAAAACACTAAATAAACACATATGCAAAAGTAAGAGTTAACTTAGAATTTAATAAAATACTGAATATTAACATAAAACATCTAATGGCCACTTTTCCAACAGAAATACTTTTAGTATTTAGTAATATAATGTAAATAATTTGTTTTCCATGCATTTTTTATATAAAGCAACATATTAATTTGACTAAATAAATATTGAGTGCACATACACTAACAAAATGTACAGACAGACATTAGATAGATAGATAGATAGATCGATAGTCTAACCTGAGTGATGCGGTGAGCTGCGCATCTGCTGCAGCGGTGGATGAACTGCGGGTTCATTCCATCACACACTTTCTGCAGCAGCACGTTCAATAGTAGTAATCACAAACAAGTATGCGCGCCCCCTACAGGACACCAAGGGCAACTCACAGGATCCTACATCTAGTTAGACATCATAACGCTCTTAATAAACTCCAGGTTACAGGTTAAAGAAAACAGGTTAAAGAGTGACCAGTAGCGCCTCCTGACCATAAATTTGGGTTGGCCAGATTCTGTGTCTTAGCGCTAGTTTATGTGAAACATTTTTAAGGTTTTTATAGCCTATTTTAATCGCTAAAAACATGCAGACACGCTTTTGGCAGAAGTCTAGTGTCCTTGCGTTATTCAGCCTGAGGGTGGCGCTCTAATGTTGATTCACAGGCTTTGAGTAGCTACACACAACTCGCGTATTATAAGCTATCTTAAAATTGCCTTAGTATTATTTATTGCCTCAGAAAGTTGTTATTAAAGGATTAGTTCACTTTTAAATGAAAATTACCCCAAGCCATCCTAGGTGTATATGACTTTCTTCTTTCAGATGAACAATATCTGAGAAATTAATAAATAATCTGACGCATCCGAGCTTTATATAAGCGTTACCAAACGAGCGTGAGCTGAAGAAAGTGTCTCCATCCACATCCATCCATCATAAAAATATTCCACACAACTCCGGGGGGTTAATAAAGGTCTTCTGAAGTGAAACGATGCGTTTCTATAAAAAGAAATATCCATATTTAACAAGTTATGAAGTAAAATATCTAGCTTCCGCCAGACCGCCTTCCATATTCCAGTTACGAAGAAAGTGTAAACTGGCGTCGCGTCAGTTACACTTTTTCCGTAAGTTGAATAGGGAAGGCGTAGGACGTAGCGTAAGCTTTTTGAACTGCAAGAGTTTTACTTTCTTGGGAAGGCGGTCTGGCGGAAGCTAGATATTTTACTTCATGCCTGCCGAAGCCATACGCTAAATTTTGATATATCCTGCTCACTTTATGACTTAAAATAGTCTAGTAAATCCTAAAAACAGCAAAGATGCACCCAGTGATTCCAACGGGTATTGTATAATTTTAAGAGCATAAACCACATATTTTATGCATAAACCACACTTAAAGGGATAGTTCACGCAAAAATGAAAATTCTGTCATCATTTACTCACCTTCAAGTTGTTCCAATCCTTTATGAGTTTCTTTCTTCTGCTGAACACAAAATATTTTGAAGAATGTCGGTAACCAAACAGTTGATTTTTCCATACTATGAAAGTCAGTGGGGTCCGTCAACTGTTTGCTTACTCACGTTCTTCAAAATATCTTCTTTTGTGTTCATGAGAAGAATGAAATTCATAGAGGTTTGGAACAACTTGAGGGTGAGTAAATGATGACAGAATTTATGTTTTTGGGTGAACTATCACTTTAAGTAGCAAAACAAAATGTAGAAAATCTTTGTTTCATATCAGTCAACCTCACTCAGAGAGGTGAATAGACATGCGTTTACCATGTCTTCCATGAAAATGAAAGAAAATACACATTTAATTATGCATGAACTGCTCACAAAATCCCAGATATAAACTTTCTAGTAAATTATAATTTTCATCATGCCTGATGGTTTCAAGACCTGGTCAATATAGTCAAACCAAACTTAATGTATTTCAGAAATTCCTGACATTCAGCCCACTGGCCAGGAAATCAACCATATGGTTGGCATTACATGTAAACATATTCCCGAAATTTTGTGCAGCAATAAACAATATGTGGAAATGAACAGGAAGTTTAAAAAGACAGAACGAGATTTGTATGGAACAACAGTGGAGACTAGAAATCGATTAGTGATGAAGATGGTTTGACTGAATTGCATTGCAGATTGATAATGGATAAACATACACTACTCAAGAAAATGCTTAAGACAACTGAACTGCATGATCTTTAAAAAAAAACCTCAAATGCACTTTTAAAATATTTAAAAGTAGAATAACGATCAAAAGTGCATTCACGCAAAAAGCAGTATATGGATCAGAAAGTCTGCTAAATTTGTACTTAGCTGTGTGGATTTAAAACACATTAGAACCCATTTGAAATGACAAAAGGAACCAGCATATCATCAGTAGGTTTATTGCAAGCAGAGGTCTTTCTAACAGAGCCTCTGTCTTCGGCAAAGTGCATAAAACATTTGACATTTATAACTTAACAGTACATTATAAGACATACCAGCACAGATGATCGAACACAACTCCATTAAGCATCCATGATCTGACTTCTTCAGTGATCTATGTGTAAACATGTATAATCGTGAAGGTTAAAGACTTGGCTTGTGCATACTGCATTGCATCAGAAAAGGCCAACACTTCCAGTTATGAAAGAACATGACGGGAAAAGTAAAAACAAAATATAAGTGTTAAAGGAATAATTCACCTAAATGAGGAAACTTTGTCATCACTTATCATTTATTAATCACCCACTCAACAACCATTTCCAGTCAGATTTTTCATTTTTGGGTGAACCATTCCTTTAAAGCTATTTGTGTTGAGTGTCCATTTATACAGTCATAGTGATGTCCAAAGGACCCATATATTCAAAATCAGACAAAAACATAGGCTTTTATGGTTTTAAGAGAGATGGATTCATGAAATGTTCCTCAAACATGGGTGGGATCAAAAGATCAGAGTCACTGGTGCAAACAAAAACAGTCAGGAGTGACCGAAAGGAGCTTGTGTGTTGAGAGGCCTCTGAACGATGACAGCATTCGCTAAGTCAGCTTCTTCCAAACTCTGACTCTCATCTCTCAGCTCTCGGAATGGCAGGGATGTAGTCAGGATGAACTGAGCGTCCGTTGTCTGAGCCTGCTCCACAAAATGCTGCACATCACTGATCCTGGAGCAATTACATAAAGGCCAACATGAATGCATCTTCTCAGGGAGCTTTGCAGCCACATCTTAGCAATTCAAGTCAGAGGCATGAAATCCTTACATGTTGTGACGCACACGTTCAATCCAGCGTAATCTGATTTGATCTGCTGCAAAGTTGCAGCTTACGATTCTTCCATTTTACCTTGCGAGATTATATTACATAAATGATGAATGGGAATTATGTAAGAGCTTTTAAGGGTAGGGTTTCAAAGTTAGAGCATCACAACATGCCCGGGGGGTATTTTGATAATAAACATTCAAACATAATCATGTCTAAAGCCTGAAACCTTAGCTGTGTTCAGTAAAACAAATTACACTACATTAAGGATGCATATTCAGTTTATTTATTTATCAAATGATATTTATTTATCATAAATTTATATTTAGTTATTTTATAGGTTTTTAAAGTTGACGCTTGGTGGTGCAAGATACACACCAAAAAATACTTCCAGAATTTAATACAAATATTTTGATGGTTTTCTGGGTGAATCTCACAAAATATGAGAGAAATATGGAATTACATTTTGATTAAAATAAAGCTTATTTTATGATGATTGCAGAATTTTTAAATGATAATAATAATATATTATATATAATATATAATATAATAATATTATATATATATATATATATATATATATACACACACACACACACTAAATTACTACTTAATTATTAATACTTTTTTTAAATATAGTAATAAGAATCTAATGCACTTCATTTCATTAAAAGTACATCATGCAAAAAATCATGCAAAAAATAATGATTCTTAAAACTGACCAATGGCATCACAGGGAGAGAATTCAGATTTTTTTTTTTAATTAAATGTACTTAATGTTGTAACATTACTGCTGCAGAAATTACATAAACCTTTAAGCAAAATAGATTTTTTTTCTATATGAAAAAATATGAGCCATAGCCTATGTGTTTTTGTGAAATTCACCTTCTACAACCATATGATACTCACCGATGGCTCAGATTAAACCTCTGCACGAGCCGCTGACCGTCTGCCAGCCAAATCTGGAGGGAGGTCATGGGAAGATCCTCATTCAGCTCCACTGCCGGGAGAGGAGGACCAGAACAGTCTTCGTGTATCGACCGAGACCTTGCCACCACACGCGGAGCCACACTACGGAGGAGATTGCACAAAGATAGGCTTTTAACAGATGCACTGCAATTATTGTGGTGCCATGTGATTTAATATGTGATTAGAGGGTCAACTAACTAACACTAACATCTGGATAATCCTCAACACATTTACAAAGTCTAACCATCACAGAGTGAAAGTGTTGTGAGGACACCTAGTGGATGTTTGTGGGAATGACTAAAAACATGCTCAAATTTTTAATTTTTAACGCTCAGATAATGGTGTTTACTAACATCAACTATTATGACTTAACTTTAAAAATAAAACTTTGGGCAATTTAAAATACTGTAACCAAGAGATGATCTACTACCTTCCCAGTCTGTAACCTCGGCCTGTAAACGGGTGGAAGGCCTTTTTCTTTGGGACGTAAACTTCATCTTTCATGTCCTCCATGTTGACTTCTAGTTCTTCATCCTCGGCTCTTCCTTCTAGCTCCAGAGGCAGCTCACTTTATATAGAGGATTTTTAGATTAATACAATTAAATAGATTTCAATTTTATTCTGTCAGTACATCATTTGATGGAAAAAGCACAAAACATGATAATACAATGGCTATTTTAAAACAGATTTAAAACCATTTTTTGAGATGCTGTGTAATTAAATTGGTCCACTGGTTAGTCCAGTTATCCAATCACTTCCAAAATCAGGTGAGTGTTTTGTTGTGCATTGAGGGATTTATTCGGTTCCATCGTAGTTTATGTGCAGTGTTGAGGGTTACTTTTTCAAGTAACTAGTAAAATAACGCATTACTTTTTCAATTTACAATAAAATATCTGAGTTACTTTTTCAAATAAGTAACGCAAGTTACTTCGATTTCACATTTATTGACTGACAGCTCTCCTGTCCTCATGTTGAGAGGAATAGAGTAAGTAATAATTAAGTATATTAAATTACACCAATATACTTTATGTATTTAATCTCACTTTATTAACCAATGTCTTTGCTGCTGACTTTTAATGATCCAAATCAACCGTACTAATAAGCAAAAATTACTTTATATTAGATTTAGAAATAAGAGAGTGTTAAACTTCCTTCTCCTGTATCCTATTCTTCTTTAATCCAGAATGGCAGCACAGCTGAAAGGTTTGTTTGAGCTGCGCCCTCTACTGTACAGGCATAAATATGCATTTCCTTCAGCCTGAGGCTTATTTATTTCACTTTTGGTGTGAAAGGGCCTTAACATTTGCCAAAAATAGAGCTTTTGTTGTTATTAAAAAACAAACAAGCAAGCCCAGCCCAGGTGAGAAAAAGTAACGCAAAAGTAATGTAACGCATTACTTTTCATAAAAAGTAACTAAGTAACGCAATTAGTTACTTTTTTAGGGAGTAACGCAATATTGTAAAGCATTACGTTTAAAAGTAACTTTCCCCAACACTGTTTATGCGCATGTCTTATTATCAGATAAAAATTATCCATCTCAGTGTTTTTTATGTGCATTTTTAGACTTTATGCACATCTTGACTTTTTCATCCAGCATTTTTTAATGCAATATCCCAAAATTTGCATAAAAATAGGTGGATGGAAACATAGCTAGTGACAAAAACAATACTCACCCTCTTTTAATGGCCTCCAAGAACTCTTGGTTTTCCTCTAGGGTGTAACTGCGTAAATCTTCGTCGTTTACAGTGAAGCCATTTTTCCACAGTCTCACTACAATCTCCACCTGTGAAGTTCGGCCATAAAACACCCTTAAGAATACTTTTGAAAATTCAATAATTTAGCATTTTTGTTTGATGATGCTAGTGGCTCAGAAATTACATATTTAAGCTGACATTAACTTGATGTACTAACCCACAACAACTTTTTTATTTTAGGTAATGACCTGGATGTTCTGAATGCGACCGCACACAAGACATCTCATATGATCTGTCTGACCTTTTTGCCGCTACTGGCGACACTGCTGATCTTCTCCACCTCATCGAGCAGGTCCTCGACGGAGAAACTGGATCTAATAGGGCTTGGCTCCTCCTCATCCTCCTCTTCATCATTTTGTGCCCCTTTAAACCTAAGAGCTCATGAAGACAACAAAGCATGATTCATTTTAGATTACCCCAATTATGAACATTCATTAATGGTGTAATGATAACTTTTCAAGGCGGATAATGGACACAGAGCTGTGCATAGTGGACTTACCATGTGTCATCTTGAACCCTTTCTCTTGAATCAATATCTTTCATCATGACGTCTTCTGTTGTCCATCTTGCAACACAAACATATGCAGGCATATATAAGTTATAAGGGATGGTGCAAGTAAATGTAACCACTGCATTGGTGCTTCCTGAATAATTCATGGGGCATTTCTACGTGAGACTGACAGGTGCATTGAGATCTAAAATTCTCAAAACATTGATCTGCTTTCATACCAGTTCAGTAAATCTAGGCAAAACTTTTTTTCAACTGACCAGAAATGACCAATATTACACTGATATCACTTGTAATTACTGTATAGTTCTTTGATATTGAATGGAATAATTATTTAAATTAAAATATATTATAAAAATGTTTTATGTGTCATAAAAATAAATATAAATATTATTTAAAAAAAGAAATTATTAAAACCAATTACAAAAAATGACTATGTCCTAATACAGGCACTTTGACCTATACTATTGTACTGAAAGATTATTAAATGCATGTAGTGTGTCATGTTCACTGTACTTAAAATACCACATTGCATATCCAAAACATGTGGTATTACCATAATATATGTCCAAAAACATGCACTTATAAAAAGTATCAAAGGTACTATGAATTTTTGGACATGTGCCATGAAAATACCATTTGATGCATTTGAAGGGTACAAAGACAATTTATCAATATTACACTGATCAACTGTTGACATGCGATCAGCTGCTTAATACTGAATGATGACGTCATGATGCACTGACAATAAAACTATATGACGATATCATGTGTCTACTAATACCCTCGGTTTATTTAATTAAATATTTTAAGGTCAGGTTTTGGTCTGTAAAGGCACCCACGTGCATGCTTTAAGCTTTGTATTCATATTCACTGTAACAAACAGGTCAAAGACAGCATAATAAATGAAAGCAGTGCGCCAAAATTACGTAAGGACAGTGTAGAGACCACGCAAGCGCACTGCGATCCGTTATGACGGTAAACAAGCGCTATAACCCATAACACATCATTTCTGAATCGCAGATTAATCATTCCGATTATAAACTGTAGATGGTTACCAGTGTAATGCTTCAGTGGTGTCGTAAAACTGTCTCTTCGGCTCGTAAGTTTCTCACAGTTGTCATGCCGCTCCTTACGCTACAGCAGTCCACCATTCCTATGACGTCGCCGTCTCTAGACTTCACGTTTGTGCACACGTCACTATGACATAGCAGGGCCAAAATGGTCTTGGAATGGTGTTTTACGTACTGATATGAATATAATGAAGTGGTTCATTGAACGTAGCTGAATAAACGCTGGCATGTGTGTGTTTGTATTGGGTGTAGATGGTGACAGATGGTGAGGCAGTCAGCAGTACAGAAACAAAATACCCTCAACAAAGCTGCTAGAAGTTATTTTTAATACCCCACATAACCTGACCCTACTATCTTAAATAATGCCCTCCTGAGAAATCATACTGAGCTAATTGGCTTTGTAAACAGAAAAGAATGTGAGCGGCCAGCTTATAAATTTGAGGCTCTCTGCCAATGGTGTGAATTTGGGGCGGGGCTATGAGTTTGCTCGACCAATGGATGACAGGTAAGTGTCCAGAAAACCTTTTTGGCAATAATCATTATTGTTGAAATAACGATTCTGAAAATGAAATTATTGCGGGCTTATCGAATATAAGGGTCAGTGCTATGCTACCAATCCAAGTTGTTGAGACACTGTTGTATCTGAGTAACACAATGATTTGTATTAAAGGTGCAATATGTAAGAATTTTGCAGTAAAATATCTAAAAACCACTAGGCCAGTGTTATATAATTTGTTCACTTGAGTACTTACAATATCCCAAATGTTTGCAACTATTTGTAAATCGTGAGAAAATTGCAGTTTTAACCAAGGCTCCGGGACGTGTGAGGAGTCGCCTGTCAATTGCGTCATACTCGCGTTACCCTCGGTCTCCGGTTTTATTTTGTAGAAACCATGGAAACACCAAAGACGCTTTAATATTTACATCTTTTAATAGACAAGGGAACAACTGTTTTTATATATTTATAGACAGAAAACTAATTATTGTTATATAGCTCAACACGTTTAGTCTTATTGTTTAAATCTAATTTTCTTGATTTTTTGCGAGTACCATGCTTTACCATGCCTCAGAGAAAAACACTATTTTGTCAAGTAGCTAACATAGCATAATCAGATGCAGCCTTATTTTTAGTAACAGTAATACAGCATTTTCTCCATCATACAATACGTTTTAAAATTAATTGCATGCCATTTATCAACACAAGCCATCCAACATTTATTAATATGATATTCTAAAATCGATCTAGCTTACTGCAGTGTGCAACAAGTGTCTCATAACAGCCACCGAGCGAACGCACAGAGTAACGTTATAACATTTTCAACACACTTAAATGTATCTAATATGATAAACGGAGCTGTATTACCTCATACTCATGACCGGAAAAGCGGAAGCAGCGTCGGCGACTGTGGCATAATAAAAGTTCTGCTGCTTGCGGCGTGTGCTGCGCAATCGCTCCAGCGGCCTCGTTCAGCTCCCACAACACTCGGTCCCGTTCTGCTTCATACTACAGTAACGGTAATAATTGCATCCATGAACATGATTTCTTCCCGAGTCCTATCCCAATTGTTTTCCACCGGCTGTGAGGTGAAGACCACATGTCCCAAGATTCCGTGCTCAAACTTGGCATCATCAAGCTACGCCTTTGTTTTGAATAGGCTTCTAGCGACCTCTAGCGGACAGAAAATATTACATATTGCACCTTTAATCATTTTTTTTAATATGTATGATGTTTATTTTATGTATTGTCTTGTTTTTTATTTGGACCCTGAGTCTGTAATGAAGTGTTAATAACTATTTTTTTTCCAGGCAAAGATAATCAAGGTGCGTTCACTCTGTCGTAATTACCGTAATTATGAGAATCCAGGTTGGAAAAAGTGTTCACATACTCGTAGAACTCATAAATACAACTTGTAACCTGGGAATTTTCTGAGAGGTCCTACTTATACCATGTGACCGCTGTACCACCTGACCACTGTAGATTCATTTAGGCATTGAAAATGTTGGCATTTATCGATCCTTATAAAACCTTCTAGGGTAATAGGGCTGGAGCATATCCCAGTTTCTTAGGCCAGAGGCAGGGGAAGCACCCTTGACAGATGGCAAGTCCATCACAGGGCTCTCACAGACCACATAATCACACACAGAGGCAATTTTGACTCTCTAATTCACCTAACCTGAATGTCTTTGGACTGTGGGGGAAACCGGAGTACCCGGAAGAAACCCACACTGACACGGGGAGAACATGCAAACTCCACACAGAAAAGATTCCTGGCTCAGTTAGGGCTCGAACTGGGGATCTTCTTGCTGTGAGGTGACAGCGCTAACCACTGAGCTACTGTGCTGCAAATTTCTTTCTGCTTGTCAGCACTTGATAAGAACAAAGATGTGTGGGATGGAAAATGTATTAAAAAAAATAGAAAAATTAGACTAGAAAAAAAAAATCATACTGACTTTAAGAATTTCCATGTCTTTTACATTCCTGGAAGTCACACTTTTAATGTCCCTAATATTTTCAGTTTAGAAAATATGTAATAATTATTACAATTAATTGTAATTTAACAATTTTTTTTGGCAACAACAGTTAAATATAAACTTAACAAAAAGTACCGTGGCAATACCATGACACAGTGAAACTATTCGATGGTAATATGATACTTTGATTTACACCACCCACGGTACTGTCCAGGGTACTTAAAAATACCATGGTACTATGGTACGTTCAACATTTTGAACAAGGTACGTCCAGAAACTATATGACTGTGGTGTGGACCGCATTTTTGTTACTAAAGACTAGAAAGACAGTTAACACATTTTGTAACTTTTGCGCACCTCTCGTATACAAAACCATTTTTCAAAATTTCTCTGGCGCCAACTTCATTCAAGCGCGCGCGCTCTCGTTTCTCTCTGTAGCGGAAGTGGCTCGCCGGAGAGTTTCGGCTGGCTGACAGCAGAGGGAGAGAGAGAGAAAGAGAAATGGCGCCTCGGCACTCTACTAGCTGAGACACAGTCAGAACGAAAGCAACTGACAAGAGCTTCAGGACAGGACCTGTCTATCAGCGGGGACAGACAGCAATCATGGTGAACACCAGAAAGAGCTCGGAGCACAAGCCCGTCAGTCCCTTCATCTCGGGCCGGACGAGGTCATCTCAGAGGAACAACCCAAACTTGGACGAGCACAACAGCCGTGTAAGGAAGAGAGAGACACCGGCAGCCTATTCTCTCCGCCAGCCGGTTAGCGAGCTGCTCACTCTGGCCTCTTGGAGATGGATGGATGGATGGATGTATAGATAAATGGCTGAATGAATGGATGTCCACATCTTTTGTTCCCAAACAGCGCCTTGAGTGACACTTGGCGATGCAGAAATTGCAGTTTAATGACACGACAGCGCTTAATCGTGGCTTGTCGCTTAGTTTTATGTGTTTTGTCACACATACTAGCTGGACTTTACTAAAGCCGGCTGGCTGGTTTAATGCACTCAGTGCCCCCAAGTTGTCTTTGTTATATTGGTGTCCGATTCGCAAACGAATCGTTCTGTTGAACCGGCTCTTTTTGAATGATCCAAACGAACCGATTCGCTGTGTTTGCATGGTACTTCACTGTGAGAACTTTGGCAGTAAAACTGACAGCCACATATAACTTAATATTTAACCGTATTTAAATTTTTTCGAGAAGGTAGGAAAATGCCTGTATACACCTATGTATGTGTCAAAAACAAAAATTGGAGTAATAGCACCAATATGAAACGCAAAATAAGAGTATAGTTTATTACAAACGTATTGAAAACAAATAGTTTAAAACATTTCACCAAAAAGAACTAGGAGCGTTTTGAGTGGTTAATTAAGTGAATCGGATCATCGAAAACAACAGTTCAATCGAACCGATTCGCTGACACGAATCGAGCGTTATTTTGTTGCTCTGTGTGTTTGTTGCGCTCGAGAGGTACCGGCGCGCGCCATGCTGTCACGCGCTCCGACGCACCGATTAACAGTCAAAACAAATGTGCGTTTGACACCTTTTGTCGGATAAAAAACGTCTCGTCCTCCGTGTGTCTTCAACAATAAAACAAGCTAGTGTTGGGGGAAGGGAAAAGCTCAGCTGAGGCAGACCCCTTGTGGCTCAAAACAGACATTGTTCGTGATTTTTTGGAAAGTAAACTTTGAACTTGAGAATATTTATGCGAAACTTCTGCTTCTATGTGTTATCGGATGTTGGCACATGTTGTTTTTGTTGATGTTGTGCAGATTAGGAGGACTGTTTTGAACGATAATCTCGCATTCATATCGTAGTTATCGTGTTATTATGGAACTACAATGTTTTTTTTGGACATGTATCATGGTACTGTACTCTATATGTCAAAGTAGTAAAGTTCCTGTTACCATCTGACATCATCAGTACAACCACAGTACTTTTTGTAAGGGTGGTCAGTTGAATTATGTCAAGTTCTGTGATGGTTGTCAAGAATCTTTGGAGTTTTTTGAATAATTATTATTCAAAAACTGAGTATCAGATACACTGCCACAAGTTTCTGGCATAAGAGGCTTGTCTTCTGGCATTGAATTTGGTCTGCGCTTTAACTCAATATCCTTTGTTTTAGTTGTTATGATTTTTGAGTACATTATATCACTATTTAATTTATTTACTTTGCAAACCTTTCAGTTACAGATTGATTTAATGTAGGTTTCCCACAGTCACTGGAAACCTAGAATCAATAATTTTAATAACTTGACATTTCGAAATGTCTACAATGAATGTTTTTCTTGTTATGCGAGTTCTAAATTAAATTATTTTAATATTTTATAATCTCTATAAAATGTTTACAAATTCTTAATTAGATATTGTTTGATATTTCTTAAAAACCATCCTTCTATGGCCACTAAAAATGGAAATATCAGGTCATTTTAAAATTGTGATTTGCCAGGTGTGGGAAAAATATAGAAATTAATACTTATTATTATTATTATTATTATTATTATTGTTGTTATTAGATAATCTTTAACGTGATGTAAATTCTATAATGAATATAGATTTTTCTAAAAAAAAAAAAAAAAAAATATCAGGCTAAATTTTGCTCTTGTGACTAAAACTTGTTCACAAACTATAGTGAGTCTGTTCTTTTGAATGAATCATCAAACCAATTCCCAAATTGTTCTGAATGATTCATTAGTGATTCATTCTGAATTTTAATGCTGTCAAAAAATTCTTATCCAGTTTTGTGCAAATGACTGGAAAGGTCATGGAAATTAGTTGGTTATAAAGTATTGGAACCCTAGCATGATTTCATGATTTGGCTGTTTTAACACCTGATTCTTTATTTTCTCATCTTGTTATTGGGTGGTGTAAACGGTGGCTAAAGCTATGTATGAATCAGAGTTATTTAGTCAGCAGGGAGGTTAGAATAAGATCTGGGAGGAGAGGAGAAAGAATTTGGGAGATGACATGAGTTCGTAGCTCACTGGATCAGTAGAGGATGATGAAGTCTACACCACGTGAATCCGAATGTTGTTTCATGCGACTCGTGGCCTCAGCTGTGATATTGCGTTGAGTGTCCCTAGTGCGGATCATGTTTGAGAGTGGACTTGCCATCATCATATTCCTCTCAGTGTGTGTGCAAGCTTTTTAATATCCTACACACCTCTGCCTGTTACAGAAAGAGCCCAGCAGTGATGTTAACAGCAGTAGCCCACGTTTGTCCCCGCCGCCCAAGCGGACACGCAGACAGACGCCACCAAGTTCTACTGATACTTCTCCAAGTCCCCAGAGTAAAGGACAGAGAGGCTCATGGACCATGTCCAAACACTGTACTAGGTGAGGTCAGAGAGTCGATGTAGAGTTGCATGATTAATACTTATTTTTTTGTGGTATTTTGATGATTCCATCCCATTATAATCAAAGAAGCTGTCTACACTGTACAAAAAAAATCTGTTATTTACTCCATGTCTACGCTTAGTTGATCATAATGGCAGCATTTTAGTTTTGTGTTGCTCGCTTGTGGTGTATATTGGCTTTTACACAGTCTACATGGCAAGTGAGCAACATAACATGCAGCAAATTCAAAAATAATTTTCAATATGTTGTGCAAAAATGTTTTTAGACAAGAATTGCTTTTACTCAAAGAAAATATATTAATTGTTTCTGTTATTTATGTACTAAATCAATGACTTTTCTGTCTTTTTATACTATTTGTTATAAGCTATTTTCTCATGCATTTTCACCTTGTTTGCCAGGTTGTCCACTGGTGCCTTGCAGAATGGACACAGTAAGTGTATAATAGTGTATTCATTTTCATTTACTGAATCATTCTTTGAGTCCTTACAAGGAAGAGTTCGCCCAAAATGACACGCATCCAATTTCTTTCCCAGCGGTTTATGTTCACATAAAGGGTTAGTTCACCCAAAAATGAAAATTCTGTCATTAATCTGTCATAAATTCTGTCATTCTGTAATTATTAATTACTCACCCTCATGTCGTTCCAAACCCGTAAGACTTTCGTTCATCTTTGGAATGCAAATGAAGATCTTTTTGATGAAATCTGAGAGCTTTCTATCTCTTCATAAACAGCTACACAACTGACAATTCGACGCTTCAAAAAGTTCATAAAGAGATTGTAAAACTACTCCATATGAATTGAGTGGTTTAGTCCAAATTTCCTGAAGAGACTCGTCGTGCTGCGTAACACACGAGAATGAATCTCTTTGGTTCTTGCGGAAGCTCAAACGCGCTGCGTAACACACGAAAATGAACCTCATTGGTTCTCAAGCAAACATGCTTGAGCTTCCATTTACCACAACTGATGTGAGTTGATGAATGTTTATATGTGAATATAAGCCTAAATTCAATCTGTTCATCATATAAAGCGATCGAGTCTCTTCAGAAAATTTGAACTAAACCGCTCAATACATATGGATTAGTTTTACGATCTCTTTATGAACTTTTTGAAGCATCAAAGTGTCAGTTGTGTAGCTGTCTATGGAGGGACAGAAATCTCTCAGATTTCATTAAAAAGATATTCATTTGTGTTCCCAAGATGAACAAAAGTCTTACGGGTTTGAAACAACATGAGGGTGACTAAATGATGACAGAATTTTCATTTTTGGGTGTACTAACCCTTTAAGACATAACTGACATTTTGACATAATTTTGTGTGTTTTTGACCATTCAAGCTCAATAAGTCATGAAAGACAACTTAATTTGGTATTCTATCGATTGACTTTTTATTCAGAACAAATAGGCCGCCTTTTGATGAGTTACATGAGGTTTGATGTCAGAGACTTTTGATCATGAAACGCATGAGGATACATTTGATGTTCATCAGGCGATGACTTTAGTAACTTTGTTTAAACCACAGGTCGAATGAGTCTGAGGGGCGATTCTACATCAGATGGGGACCACGGTCGCATGAACGGTCATGTTGAGCTCAAGAGAAGCCGTCGCGTCAGGAAGTCCCAATTCGAACACCTCAATCAGAGTTTACTTTTTGACCAACTTGTCAACAGGTAAAATCTGATGCTTGTATACATAGTTAATTCATGCAAGAAGTATGCTGATAGTTTCCTTGAAATAAAGTAAAATTACAAACTGAAAACTTTATCTCCAGTCCAAAAAGACCATTTATTGACAGTGAACTTATGAAATAGCTTGTTCAGAAACTTTGCTTCCTTTCCTACTGGCGACAGACAAATGTATACATGAAAACATGATTAACTACATTTACATGTCTAGACGCCTCTTCATTGTTGGCCAAACCAGTCAGCAAATAATTGATCTCCTGGTTGTCTGAGGTAGTCTGTCTGTGAAGTTAAGCGTCAAATGACGCTGGATGGACCTTTTCCACTTCACGACTACAAACCAACTAGCATTTCACCCCACTAGGAGCTCACAGTATCGAAATCATGTTCTGTTTGGACTTTGTGTGCGTACAGTATAATTCCCTCATGGTTTTGAGTAGCTAGTGTATAATTAGTAAGACATCTGATGATGCCAACAAAGTTTACTCTTGCAGAAACAGGCACTATACAGAGTTCACGAGCAGATCTAGAAGTGGGCTCACTATGGTGACGGCAGTTGTTCAGCTTGCATTCATGCAAATAATCGTTTGTGATATAATTGGTGATTTGGTGATTCCCGGCCAAGGCCACATGTATCCCAGGGGTACTTAAGCAGGTTCCGGCTGTACTTAAAAAGATGTAGACTTTGCTTCAATAAACCTGCAAGTCTTTGTTAAATTTTTTTTTACAAATTACATTAATCCACCAAGTATGGTAGTATTTCACACTTGTTTGAGCTTCTGTGTTGTTTAAATTCCACCATACTGGTTCAAAGACTGCAAATGACTACCTGTGTTAAACATCTCATCTGGAGCTCTTTTATACTGTAAATACATTTGCTATCATGTCTTTCTCAGGGAAAGTTTTGTGATTGTCAAAACCTGTGATTGAACACACATTTGTGCTTTGTCATTGATGAACACATACGGCATGTTTACACTGGCATGGAGTGCCATTTTCAGTTCATTCCTAAGTGAGCTAAGCAACACGCTCACGCTGTGGATTGTGGGATTGACAGTAGATCGGATAAAATGTTGAGAGCGTCGAAAGGTTCAGAAATGCTCAACTTTATGCAAACATCAAGTGACAAGTTAACGTTGAAATGCAATTTTACCAATGGATTTACTAGGCTGTGTCCTAGCCAGGATTTTAGTGTGAGCTAACATGTTCCTGCTAGTCAAAGACAGATGGTGCAAGTGTATTGGAGAGAGACCTGCTGGTGTTGCACATGAATGATCTGTGCTGGTTTACTCATTCTGAATGATGTTACTGCATACTAAAGCTTAGTATACCTCTTTATGAACTCACTGCTGATTACTGATATTTAGTATTTTTTAATATCTGATTATGTTTGTGTATCACAGTTTGAGAACTATTGTTTTATTAGACTAAAAATTAAAAACATCTTGTGAATCTTGTGACTGTTTTTAGTACGGCAGAAGCAGTTCTTCAAGAGATGGACAACATCAGCAGCATACGGCAGAATCGGGAAGTGGAGCGCCTCCGCATGTGGACGGACACTGAACTGGTGACTCCTTCTATTCTTTAACACTGATGATTAAACAGCAGAACAATTTGGCCACCTTTTTTCATCTCATTAAGCAAACGATTGCCCACATTGAGGTTATTAAAACCCTGCATTACTCTGAAGTATTGGCCTCTCTCTTTAGTGTGGGCTGTGAACCCACTGATGAGTCAAAACTCACATACTGCAAACTCCATTGCTCCATTGATTCTTCTCCACATTTCACATTTAGATGTTTATTATTTATTTTTTTACTTCAGGAAAACATGGACATGTACTCCCGTGTGAAGAGGAGGAAGTCTTTGCGGAGGAACACATATGGAATGCAGGCGCATCACAAAGTCATGAGCAAATCAAAGGACCCCGAAGAGGAGGAAGGAACTGAAGGTATATGTAGACTTATGTGGAGAATATTAATGGTAGAGAATAAGCTATGATGTTTATACTGTGGTATATTATATAAAAAAATCTGGCACCAAGTAAAAAGACTACTGCTTTGAAAACTGTTGCAAACAGCACTTGCAGTGCAGACAGCTTTATTATAAAATTTTAGTTATGACGTGTCATGCGAGTTATGTCTGGTGTAGGTTAGTGGTTGACAGATATATCGGCCGATATTTGACATTTTTTAAGTATAAGTTTTTCTGTTTGATGTGTCGGAACAATCCTCTTTCTCATTTTTAAGAGTCTCACGAGGAGGGAGAGGAGGATGAAGATGTGGAGGCTGATGATGATGAAGACGATGAAGGAGACGAGGCAGAAGAGGTTGGAGAGGAGAACGATAGACCTTATAACCTCAGGCAGCGTAAAACTGTGCAGCGATATGAAGCTCCCCCAATAGGTACTCGCTTCGGACACATTCACACGAGCAACGAAACTCTCTATGCTCACTCTTTAGATCTCGTTCAGAGTCCCCCTGTAGTCAATAATTTTATCCCCTAATTCATCTTTAATCACCAAAATGACATATTTAAATGTTTTTTTCTTGTGAAAAAATTCTTCATGCCTTACAATAGCGTAAATGCAACTCTACACCCTTGCTTCATTTAGAATATGCGGAACCGTGAATATGCAAATTAGCCCCGCCTCCACTCACTCACACCAGCTCAGAGATCCACTCGGTCAACTTTACTGTAATAAACGCTGCACAATTTTTCTTTTTCTTTTTATTTGTGTTTTCTCAGAGCCAGTGAACAGGAAGCAAAGCAAGGGCTCTCTGTTCGACACACACCGATCTCCTGCAAGAAGAAGCCATATTAGGTGAATAATGGTTATTTGCAGCAGTTCGGTTCAGATGTTTCTGTCCTTTGGTCTCATTTCTTTAATAATTTTTGGGTTGTTTAGGGTTGTTTATCATTTTTCGTCTTCTATGTTTTGATCACCAGAGTAAAGAAACATGCCATTCACAGCAGTGAATCAACATCATCATCAGATGAAGAGCGTTTTGAGAGGCGGAAAAGCAAAAGCATGAGCCGAGCTCGTAACAGGTGACATTGTTATCAAACTGAATGACTGTTTATTCACTCAATTCGTGGCTTATTACAGAGCTGAAGTGTGTGAACTTTTACTAAGGTTTGACGTTACTTTGTTTTTGTCTATATTGTCTGAAAGGTGTCTACCCATGAACCTGCGGGCAGAGGATTTGGCCAGCGGTGTTCTTCGAGACCGAGTAAAAGTGGGTGCCAGTTTAGCGGATGTGGATCCCATGAATCTGGACACTTCTGTGAGTCTTGGTGTTTTTATACTTTATTATCAGCTCCTTGATGCTTCATTGATTTCCATTGAGGAAAAAGATGCTTTGTGGGCTAGCATATGTTCTTGTCTCTTTCAATGCAGGTGAAGTTTGACAGTGTTGGAGGTCTAACCCATCACATCCAGTCTTTGAAAGAAATGGTCGTCTTTCCTCTACTATATCCAGAAGTGTTTGAGAAGTTTAAGATCCAGCCTCCAAGGTGTGGCTTTTTGCTTATATGATTTTTTCACAAGTGCTTTCCATTTTTTTATGTAAGTATGCATCAGACACTTAAACGTCTGTTGATGTTCTGTCTGAGGTTGAAACTAACATGTTTGCAACAAAATTTTCCCCCTCCTTGCAGAGGATGTCTGTTCTATGGGCCTCCAGGAACTGGGAAGACGCTTGTGGCGAGGGCTTTGGCTAATGAATGCAGTCAGGGTGACAGGAAGGTGTCTTTTTTCATGCGCAAGGGTGCAGACTGCCTCAGCAAATGGGTGGGAGAGTCTGAGCGACAGCTCCGCCTACTTTTTGACCAGGTGATCTAGTAGACAACCTCACGACCCTGATCCCAGTATGACCTTGAGCTAGTTTATGCTGTCTGTGAGGTGATATTTGTTGATGAACAAATATGGCACATTCCTGGCCGTTTGTCTTGGATAAAAGAAAATCACTATTGCTCAAATCCGCTTAAGTTGTTATGTAAGGAATACCATTTGAGTCCAAACATCGACTTGCATACAATCTCAACAGCCGTTTATGAGCATTATTTATTCATATTACACGTTAAGGTAAGCTTTTATAAACTTATGGTGTACACTACAGCCTCTGGACTAACAGAGACACCGATATTTAAACGATTCATAAAAAATGAAACGGTGACGTGTGACATCAGACTGAACAAGCGGATTAGGGATAATAATTTGAAAAAGTCTAAGTGTTAAATACTACTGTTATGTGTTAAACTGCTTTGCAGTAATTAATTAGTTTAATAAATATTATAATATTATAAAAAACCTTAGACTGCATTATAGTATTTAACATCTAATTTAAACCATGAAAATAAACAACTTTCCACTAGTGAGAATTCTTATGTTTATTATGTATTTTAAATTTGGAAACAATCAAAATGGTTGAAATTAGATTTTATTTATTTATTTATTTTATATATACAAAATAAGTAATAATATTATAATTATAATATTATACTTAATATTTTATTTATAATTTATGATTTTTATTTTTTTTTTTACAATTTTAGGAAAAAAGATTTGCACTTGGCGCTCCAAAAATCAAACAAAAACATGATTTTTTTCTACTGTAAAATCATAATACAGGATCTTTTAAACAGTGCTTGATATTTTACTTTTTTTTTTCTCCAAAGCTTCTTTTTCCTCTTTGTTCATTTTTATAGTGTATCACAAGTTGTCTTGAAACATATATCCCTATAAAACAGGTGTCAGGCTCTGTTCTTTCCCTAGTTATTTTGAAGTGTTAGGTGTGTGATTGTCCAGCCAGGTAATGTTTTCCTGTTCACCTTTGCAGGCATACCTCATGAGACCCTCCATCATCTTTTTCGATGAGATTGATGGCCTCGCTCCTGTTCGCTCCAGCAGACAGGATCAAATTCACAGGTAATGCATTCGAATTAATGTAGCGGGTATTGCAGAAGGTTTCATCATCAGGATTAGATAAGCTCCTGAAGAAATCAGATAGTTCAGTATGATTTCCACATAAAGGGTTTTGGTATTACAAGGAACGTATAGTGAAAAACAAGATATTTCTTGCTCTTTTGAAATAAGAGTTTGATGTACTACCCACGTTTACACATCAACACCTTTTGGTTTTACATGCAAAGAGGTTAGCAACACGTTTTGTTTTCTGTTTTAATTTTTTTTAGCTCCATAGTGTCCACATTACTGGCGTTGATGGATGGTTTGGACAGCCGGGGGGAGATAGTGGTCATCGGTGCTACAAACAGACTCGACTCTATCGACCCCGCACTCAGGAGGCCCGGACGCTTTGACCGGGAGTTTCTGTTCAACCTGCCAGATAAAAAGGTGCACAAAACCTTTTTTTACTTTGCCAAGTATTGCGTCCGTCGCCTGCAGCCAACTTGCACTCTGTGTCCCAGAGAGTCCTTGGTGTCCCTCACTCAAAACACTCATCCTAAAATAGTCTGACAGCTCAGTTTCTAGACTTTTGCAGCCAGTCTGGTTGTTGAAATGCATCTTTTTTTCTGATAATCTCACATATTCTGTTAGTCAAGCTCTTGACAACCAATTAATTTTGATGAGATCAGTTTGAACGGAAGATTTTCAAGTTACTCTTAGTTTAAAGTAATTTTTACACTCAAGCTACTGTTTTGACTAGCTCTCCAATCTATAAATAAATAGATGCTAACTACATTTAAGCCATTGAGGCAAATATCTTTTTTTAATTTATAACACATATATTTTTCCTTTGTCGACCAGTCAGAGCAGTATTTATCTGCACAAAAATGAGGATTTCAAATAGGGTGGCAGCCAGCATTTGAACAATCAGTGTACTCTAAAAACCATCAATGAAACCAGAAAAGATTCAAATTAGTATAAAACAGTGTTATTATTATAATAAATATTATAATATTATTTTGTACAGTATGGTCCAAAAGTCTGAACTACATTGAAATTTAAAACTTCATTAAAGCAATAAAAATAAACAATTTTTCAAAATTTATTTGCAGTAAAAAAAAAAAAGTACATTAAATTGTAAACGTACAAAATATATTTTCACTAATGGTCTCAGACCTCATATATACATTTTTGGTATATTTTATCTATTTATTATTCAATCAGAGTTATTACAATTTAAAACATAATTTGTAATAAATGTATTCAGTTTGTATTCATCTATATTTTTGTTTTTTTATATATATATATATATATATATATATATATATATATATATATGTATGTATGTATGTACACACTTTTATTTTATTATTTTATTTACTTTTTCAATCAGACCGGTTTATTTGTCACAGAAACAGTAGAGTGGGGACAATAAACAAACAGATCGGTTTACATTGAATACCATATATAAATCTAGAAAACAAAACACCACAAGTTACTACTTATATAATTTTCAAACATAGCTACACCGTCATAGTTCATGACTGTGCATCAACTACGCTTGAGCTTTGTAGCTGAAATTGTAATATCAGGTCAGCTCTGTGCTGCTCTGATCTCTGGATGTGTATATTGTTTGTCTTCACAGCAGGGTGCTGGCTAATCAAACGTTAGCTCTTATGTTTTTCCAGCCCCTTTGTTAAGAGTTTATGATCAAAACAGTTTCACTGTGCATTCTGAAGTGCTTTGTTTTATCTGTAAACTGTCTGTGTTTGTGTTTATGCTCACCAACAGGCCCGAAAGCACATTCTAGAAATCCACACCAGGGACTGGAGCCCCAAGCTAGCCGAACCCTTCATAAATGAGCTAGCCGAGAAATGTGTCGGTAAGATCAATGCAAAAGTGATTCTATTCTAGCTTCAGCTCTACAGTTCATCCCAACTATGTGCAAAGTTGAACGCGTTTTGCATCTAAAGTCATTTCTTTCTTTCCACAAAAACACAGCCAGTCAGAACATGTTTGATGTTTAATCTACATTCGAAGTCAGATGTGAGCTACTTGATATCTCTGGATCATAAAGCGTTTTGTTGTCTGATACTCGGAAGATGAAACAACATTTACTATGAACATTTACTATGTTTTACACACCTGTCTCGGGTGTCAGTGTTTGTTCATCAGGTTTTATCATTATTTAATGTAAGAACTTTGACTCACTGATGCATTTTATTTGCTTAAAAGTGAATAAATAGAGTGTCTTTAAGTATCTTCTTGAGTATTGCCATGTTTGTTTTGACTTAAAGTCCAAAATTAAACAAATTTTTTGCAATTTTCCCAAATTTTAGTAAAAAATGTGATAATAAAAAGGCATTTTTATTGTTTGTGTAAAATAAAATAAGGAAATATTTTCCTGATTTGTCATTTTTACAAATTTATTACCAAGGCAGAGGGGGATAAAATAAAATTTAATTGAAAATTATTTTATTTTATTTTATTTTTTTTTTTGCACTTTTCCCAAATATAAAATGACAGATTTTGACTTTGAGTTGAATGGAACACAGCATTAATAATTTTACTGTTGGCAAGGCTACAATGAAAACATATTAACAAAAAATTAATATGTTATCAATATATCTATTTATTTTTTGTGTAATTATGCAACTATTAGCTTGTAAATATTTGAAGCTAGCTATTTACCAATTTTACCACATAGCGACAGTCTTGCCCCGATGTGTGTCAAACTGCTGTCTCCCTGTGTCTCAGGTTACTGTGGAGCCGACATCAAAGCACTTTGCACAGAGGCTGCGCTAGCGGCTCTGCGGCGGCGCTATCCTCAGATCTACGCCAGCAGCCAGCGTTATCAGCTGGATGTGGGCTCCATCGTTTTGGGGCCGCAAGACTTTGGTCATGCCCTGCGCTCCATAGTACCTGCGGGCCAAAGGGCCGCAGCTCCACCCGGCCAGGCCCTTTCCTGCATATTGAAGCCCCTGCTGCAGCCCACGCTGGTTCAAACGCTTGCCTGCCTGATGCGAGTCTTCCCCCACGCAGAGCTCCTGCACAGGGAACACACACACGGTACGCCCTCCATTTCCTGCTCATGGTTTTTATTTTATTCTCTGAGTTATTTCTGTTATACATCACAGGTACAAAAATTGCTTTAATTTGTTTTTTTTTTCCTTTGACCTTCTTTTCTCATCCATTCAGATCTATTTTTTGTACCTTACGTATAGAGCTCTATAATTACCACCTCATATTTCTGCTGGGAATAGAATTTTCCCAGTATTTTTAATGACTGCTCTCTTTGTAGTAATAAGTCATGTGACTCTAATCCCTCCATTTTAGTCTTGAGTTTTTCCTCTGCTTTAGTTATACTGTTGAACTGCTTGTTTAAAGAGAAACTTCATATGAAACTTAGAGATGATTGATAAATTGATTGATAAATGTTAGAGATGGTTGAGAAGTTAAATAAACATTTAAATGAAACATGAAATCAAAATTGAACCTCTTTTTTAAGTTGAAGAATAATATAAATATTTTATGAATGGTTAATTTTTACAATTAAAGCAATCTTTTTCCTCTAGAATGACTTTAAATAATTTTTCCACTCTATTTTTGATTTGGGAGGGAAAATAGATTTCAATTTTTATTTTCTCTTATTACTCTTCAGTTGTTGTTTTTTTATAAATGCAGAAAGGATAAATTTGCCTCCTAAGATTTTCCTGATTTGAATCATTTTTTACAAATGTATTACTGAGAGGGTTTAATTACATAAAAGATAATATAAATTATTATTTTATTTTTCTTTATTTTATGTTGAGTAACTTTCCCCAATATTAATGCATGAAATCAAAGCACTATTTCCTGCTGAATATTCTGTTTTCAGTTTTCTATATTAGTTAAACTGGTCTCATTGTAAAGCACTGTGATAGAAATGGAAGCATTTAAAGTTTCTTATTGGTGATTTCAGACATGGACAATCATCTGTTGGTGGAGGACTCGTACAGCGAGGACGAGGAATGTCTTGGTGCTCCTTCCATTTATGAAACTCAGTCAGGATCGCCGAAGAAAGCAGCTTCCTGCACGACCCATAAACCCTTTCTCCACTTTACCACGTGAGTCACATGAATTCATACAAGACACATTTGTCATCCTCAGCACCCTTTTGATTAATCAATACACTATGAAGACCTTTCATTTATTATGTTTACGTTAAAAGCATAATTAATTTTGTTATAAACAACAACTAGCATATAGCTGTTATTTATTAGATTTAGAATATTGGATCTTATAGTTTTTATTGCAATATAAGAAGTTTAATTGCATTTTTATTTTATTCATTTAATTTTAATTTTTACCATGAATATAGCCTTTAATGCTGATATAACAATAGAAAATAAACAACAAACAAAATTTGTTACATTTAAAAGTCCCTAAACCTGAGAGCTTTATTTGAGAAAGTCAAGCGCTGTGTTTTGCTGCCATCTGTTGGAATGCTGCAGAACTGAGATGGCTTGTGTTCCTCCACAGACCTTACTTCAATTGTGTTTGCATTGATTTGTTCTTCATGGTTCAGTGATTGTGTTTTATGACATTAGCTTATGATCATCAATACTTGCAGCTCTTCACACTTAAATGAGATGTTGGCAAGAGGTTCATCTTAATATATTAATATACAGTATAGATGTCAAATGTATGAAAATTTGTCATCCCTAAAGAGCTGCCAACGTAATCAATTACCTTCTTTATTGCTTATAAATCTTCATTACATTATTGGAGTTTTCGTTAGTCATCATAGCTTGATTCCGCTTGTCAGCAACTCTTCCTAAATTCAGAATCTAAGGTTGTGTCTTGAAATATAGATGGATGGATAATGACCTTCTTTTTTTGTTTGTTTCAGTTCTGCCTACCAGCAGCCCACCTCTTACCGGCCACGGCTGCTGCTGACGGGGCCCCAGGGCGCGGGGCAGAGCACACACCTGGCCCCCGCTGTGCTGCACCACCTGGAGAAGTTCACTGTGCATCGTCTCGACCTTCTCACGCTATACTCCGTCAGTGCCAAAACCCCAGAGGAGTCCTGCGCTCAGGCAAGCTGAGATACACAATCACTTTTGAATATTTCACACATCCTGTGTGAAAAATTTAAATGAAAAATATTAACATTTCTAGCAAATATGAAAATGCATTACTAAAAATAAAAGAGCAGTAGAAATTGAAAGGGTTGGCAGGACATACAAGAAATAAAAATGACATTTTTATTGTTGATCCCTGCAGTATTATTATTAGTAATTAGGGTTTGTGTGTTTGTAGGTGTTTCGTGAGGCTCGACGGTGTGTTCCCAGCATCATCTACATGCCTCACATCGGTGACTGGTGGGAAGCCATCAGTGAGACGGTCAAGAGCAGCTTCCTCACACTGCTGCAGGATGTGCCCTCATTCACACCGCTCCTCATCCTCGCCACAGCAGAGACCGTCTACCAGCAGCTCCCTGACGAGGTGACCAATCTGTCCTCTGTTTCTCCCCTGAACACACCCCTAAATACACTTCGTTGCATAACATTTTATGCTAGAGACATGAAAGTGTGTGGCTTGTTGTGGAGAGAAGTACTATTACTTCGCTAAGGGTGAGGTGTACTTGTTTTTTTTTTTGGTTTTTTTTTACCCACTGGAGAAGCTGCATGTAAATCCATGCTTGAGTGCGTGCCGCTCGGATTGTGTGAGGGGTAAAATCTGATAAAATTACTATAAATAAAAATAAGTTTTTATATATATATATATATAATATATATATACACACACACACTAACAAAATAATCATTATTAGTAGTAGTATGTTAAATATTACTAGTATTTTAAAAAAATATGTGTGTGTATGTATGTGTGTGTATGGTGTGCCATCTGCCCATCCACTATGCCACAGGCCAACCTTTTTTCTTTTCCCTCAGTTTCTTTTCCACTTTTTGTCCGCCTGTTCTCCTTTTTCTTCAAGGTCTGACCTGTACCCTTCATTCCCTTTCTATTCTTTTCTAGTCCTTTTCTAAGCGCACCAGGGGCATTAAAATCAATTCTAAAAGACATGGCAGGAAGAGCATGTGAGAGAAGTCTTTAAAATAAAAGGAGCGAGAGAGTGGAAGGCAGAGATAAGTAATGCAGTCTGAAGTCACACATACAAAAAAAAAAAAAAAAAAAACCCGCTCTCCCTTAATTATGCTGACGGGGAGTCACTCTGGCAGCACTGCGGTTTCACCTCGCAATCCAGCATCAAGCGCCTCCAGCGGCTCATGCTGTGCGCCCCATGCATCCCAGGGTGCGTCGCTGGGCGACTGGTGATTGGCTGGTGGCGAAGCCCTTGATCATAGCCCCTGCTGAAGAGACTGATGCCCACCAGGAGGGCACGAGAGTGTTTAGAACAAAAGCATTAATGTTATTGACAGGCCCGTCTCTCGCTCACACTCTCCCTGCTAGGTGTGTTCATTAAAGCCAGGCTCATTCCTCTGAGGAAAGACACATGTTTAATTGATAGCAGACGAGGATGGGTTGCTTATTTCACCCTCTCTGTGGCGCTGGGTTTTGTCATACTTGTTTTTGTTTCAGTTTTTGACTCAACTTTCAGTGTTGAAGGACCCTTTGAAGACCCCTGTGGTGTCTTCACTTTGAAATTCTACATATATGACAATGTTTTGATTTAGAATTTGCAGTCAGTGCAGATAATTCTATTCATGGTTATTTGTATAGTGCTTTTTACAATACATATTGTATTGTACAGCTCTACAGAAAAAAAAAAAAAAAAAGGTTTAAAATATTACAATCAAGAAGCGTGAAAGGTGACTTTCAAGGACAAAAAGTGAATCAAAGAATCAAATAATGTGCAGAGATAAATATAGATAAATATAGTCATTCATAGCTAAAAATCACCTGTCAAGTTTATAATATATATTACAACAGCATATGAAATTCAAATTGGACAACTACAGGGACTAATCTCAAGATCACTCATTTAACAAAAATTATGAAAAAAAATCATAAAAAAAAAAAAAAATATTGGCTTATCATTATTGGCCAAATATGATATTTAAATGATATTTAATGTAGTGCATCCTTCGTTCCTTCTTTGAAATAACCTTACTTTTTGGCTGAATGTTATCCAATAGCTCAACAGCAATTCAGGCTTCTCTTGCACATCCTGGTCAAAAAGCATCCTTAAAGTGTATCCAGCAACGTCTCAGGAGGACAGGATTCCTCCTCAATCTTGCTCTGGCTCAATTGTGGTATAGAACACCCACTTTTCATGATTCATTCCATTCCTGATGGATACAATCAAGTCCCGTCCTTGTACTTCTTTTTCAATCAAATATGTCATTGTATGGAAGTAAAATGGGTTACGAATGTTGTTTTATGTCGAATTCAACCCCTAAGTTTTGACAACCACAGAAGATCTGAAGTGGCTTTGAATGGTGAAGTGGGCAAATTCTGAGAATTGACTGTTTGAATCCACAAAGCTTGTTCCCGCTTTGAAACGTATCCCAAGGCCCCTTCAGTGGAATCGTACCATCCTCGCTCTGAATCGTACCACCCTTACCTTGGTGTGAGAGTCGTCTCTTGATCCGGGCAGGGGGTCCTGTGCTAAAGCTGCGATCAATACTGGGGCTTCACAGTAACACCACAAGAGCTCTACGGTCAGATTCTCCTTTAGAATAAACCATCCCGGCCTCTCCCACTCATGAGCACTTGAATCTAGGGCCTCTGAGATTTGGAGATGGAAAGCTTTTGTGTGTGAAATTTAGAAAGGAGCCCTGTAAAGGATCAGGAAATGTTTGGCCTTCACTGATGTAAGCAGGTAGTTATATGAAGTACCCGGTAGTCATGCTCTAGAATAAGATGGAAATGCACTTTCCTGAATGGAAAGTGACTTTTAAAGTAACCCCTGGGGGAAAGTACATGTGCTCAAGAAACATATTGCATGTACTTAAGTGTTAAAGGTATGAGTGAATGGCATAAATAATGGTAGAGGAATGTGTTTGATGTTTTTTGCGTCAACTCTTTTGCGTGGATGTTTGATTTCTGGAATCTGATGGATATATCTAGGGCTGCCCTCGACTAATGATTTTTCTGATCTTCTAGTAGTTTTAAGCGATTAGTCAACTAATCACACGTTTTTTAATAAAGCATATACAGTATCTCACAAAAGTGAGTACACCCCTCACATTTCAGTAACTATTTTAGTATATCTTCTCAAGAGACAATACTACAGTAATGAAACTTGTATATCTTTTAGAGTAGTCAATGTGCTGCTTGTATAGCAGTATAGATTTACTGTCCTCTGAAAATAACTTAACATACAGCCATTATTGTCTAAATAGCTGGCAACAAAAGTGAGTACACCCCTAAGTGATAACAGCTCTACATCTTTTAACCATGCAAAGCCACATGTCCTATTCATCATGTTCATGTTTTTGTCTGCTTGATAGGACAATACAAATTTGCGTATCTTGTATTAGAGCAGTTAAAATTTGGTGCTTTGAGTACAGTTCTCTCATACTGACCACAGAATGTTCAACATGGCACCACATATATGATGTAAACACAAACCTTTGTTAGATGCAATTAATCGATTTGAGACCACTAATTATATTATGTTAATTGTTTTAAATTGACACGTTATATTACCAAATGTGGTTGTAATATTAAAAAAAATCTAAATAGCAGCAACAAATTTTGGTTCTATACACCTCAAGTAGGTCTTAAGTGGGAATATATTGAACCTACTTGGGTTCAAGATTAAAAAAGGTCCATTAGCCCTGAGCTTATCTGCATTAAGTGCAGCCCAAATATGCAGAGTAGAAGTTCGAGAACAGTTTGCACTGGCCCTCTGCTTCTGGCACGTTCAGCGAGACAGCTGTCCTCTCTGCGGCACTGCACATCAGGGGTGAGGCCTCAGATAAATTAAAAGAAACTGCAACAAAATAACCACTACAAATCTCTCAACTCGTCCATTCCCTCACATTTCTTAAAGAGAATGACGTAGAGACAGATGCCAGTTCCATCTGTAAACAGCATCTGCAGCGGGGGTAGGTGGCATGGATCACAGGAAGGAGGTACGTGCCCCTGTGCTCGGCTGCGGGAAGAGTTTTGGCTCATGCCAGCACGTCTAGGAGGGATGCCAGTAGTCAGCTCCAGCAGTGTTAGGTTACACCTCAGTGTACACTTATTAGTTCACTGTAACACTTTCAGGGTCTGTCTATATAATTATTACACTAATTTACAATCTCTACAGTGCATTCAGTATGAAAAGGACGGTAGTATATATTAAGCTTCTAATAACATTGACATTGAGTTTTTTGTCTTTTTTAACTTGTTTTCCATTACCAAAAAAAGCTTATTTTACAAATATTTTTGTCTAATTTTCCCATTTAAAATATCTAAAAATCCTTGAAACAAAATAAATTTACTTGAGAAGTGGCAGTGAAAGGAGTTAAGACTTGTTTTTAGAGATTGTGAATCTAAATGTGTTTTGTCTAACTGCACTGGCAGATTTTTTTTCAGTTGCAAAGTACAAATATCACTGGAAAAAAACATTTGTTTAAAAAATAGGATTTTTGAAGTGTATAAGTAACAGTTTGTATGTTGATTTTCCCAAGGTGTGAATATTGTGAAGGAAAAGTCTACCCAAAAATGTTGTTTCAGACCTGTATGACTTAATTTCTTTTCACCACACAAAAGATGATATTTTGGAGAACATTGACTTTCATTATATAGACAAAAAACATTTTCAAAATGTCTTCTTTTGTGTTCCACAGAAGAAAGTAAGTCACACAGGTTTTGGGACGACTTGAGGGTGAGTAAATAATGACAGCATTTCCATTTTTGGGTGAACTTTTCCTTTTAATTTTAATCAGTGGAGTGTTTTTTAGGAGATCCTCCAAAATTGACAGCAAATGGTTTGAAACACCCATTCTAAATGTACTTGTATGGTGAAACCTTGTCACTGAACATCCTGAAAATGTCACATTATGAAAGTAAATTACATTGAACATGTCCTTACATATTGACTTTACATTCAGATATCACACCATTTTTCAAATCCCAGCTTTATTCTTGATGAGTCTATAAAGTTTCTTATGTACTTGTTGTTCATGTGAAGTAAAGATGAAACATGTTTCAATAGGAGAAAGACAGGAAGAGACAAGAAATGTGTTTTTGATTTCCACATTTCCTCAGGATGTCTTGTTCTCTTGCGAGTTGAAAGGCCTATTTAGTCTCT